>JAREIK010001211.1:316261-463415 GCA_029783825.1 Sapria himalayana
CATACAGAAAGCCCCCCGTTCCGCCTAGCATTATTAGTTTTTGTACGCCCCTCAGGACCAGGGCAGCCTCTTTTCTTCTTCTTTTTTTTTGAGAATTATATAATAACTTATACTTTTTTAGAGATTTTTAATTAATGATAAGTATCTATTCCTTTTTCCATAAACTGACATCCTAATCTTTAATTCTTTGTATTCTAATATATGGAAAACTTATTTTATCTAATCTATTAAGCCTTTAAACTTATTGGGAATATCTTCTCCTATAAATTCTTGATTGCCTTTTCTCAACCCCTCTGCTACTAGTTTATCTGCTACTACATTTCCTCCCTTAATATATGTAATATGTACCATTTAATTCATTTAACAGTTTTTTGATTCTGTTGATTTCCTCCTAAAATCTTCACAGCTTTATTTTACTTAGTACAAGATCAACTAACAAGCTTGAATCTACCTGAACCTAATATTTATAAGATTGATTTCCTTACAAAGCACAAGCCTCTTTGTAAGGTCATTATTTCTGCCTGTAGGGCTGAAGAGGCCTCTCCAGTCATTGTAAATGCTTTCATAACATTTCCTACCTCATTTCTTATTATGCCGCCACCTCCTACGGCTTCCATTTCCCTCTTGAAGCTACCATCTATATTGAGAGCTAATTCTCCTTGGGGAGGTTTCTTCCAACTAACTATTCTGATTTTTGGCTGTGCCTTAATTTTTATAGAGAGACTACAAGACTTTTGTCTCTCTTCATCTAAGTCTATGTTTCTAATTTTTGTAGGATAACAAGCCGATATAAATGAACTTTCTTTTTTTATTTCTTCTAAGATATTATTAAAATTCATTGGAATACATTCAAACCTGCTTTTATTTCTAGCATTCCATAGACACCAGACTGTTATATGTGGAATAAAATTCCTTATCCATTTCAAAAATCTTGTTTTTTGTGTGCATATTCCAGTTTTTTAACCTATCCTTCAAATCTAGCGCATCTTTTTTAATTTCTGCCTCTATCTCTAATTTTCCCCAAAGTTTCATAGCTATTTTCCCTGTAGAGAACAAGTGATTAATGCTTTCCATCTCCTGAAAGCAGCATTCACATCTAGAAGCTAATCTTATACCATTTTTTTTGTATATGATCATCCACTGATATCATGTTTGACAGAAGTTTCCACATGAAAATGCTTATTTTTTGTGGTAACTCCTTTTTCCATGCTCTCCTAAATATTTCATGCTCCGGTCTCTTTTCTCTAACCAACCATTTAGCACTCTTTAATGTGAATTTTCCATGTGGGTTTATCTTCCATTTCCACCCACTTTCAATTAAAATTGAATTCTTATCCACAATTTCTTGATGTTCTCTCATTAATTTCCAGATTTTAGAAGCTTTCCTCGGATTTTTAAAAGCGTTATTACCTAAACCATACCTAGCTTTAATATATTCCATCTAGAGGCTACCATTTTCCTTTAGCTTCCACCAATTCTTACAGGCCCAGGCTTTTGCAATATCTTTTAATTTATAAAAACCTAGCCCAGCCTCTTCCTTCGGGAAACATAATTAACCCCATTTTTTCCAATGTAATTTATTTCTGCCATCTTTTTTACCCCATAAAAATTTGAGAGTTTCTTTTTCTAATTTTTTTATAATTGATTTAGGATGGCTGCACCAACATTAAGATATGAGCTAGCGATCCTTGCAAAACATGTGTTATTAAGGTCATTCTTCCTGACATATCTCAATAGTCTTCCTTCCAGCCCATTATTTTGTTCTAATTTTATTAATAAAAATCTAATTCTTTTTCCTTAATTTTCCCTTCTTGAATGGGACAACCCAAGTATATCAATGTGCCTTTATTCTGTGTAAACTTCGTTATATTTTTAACCTTTTGAGCACTGTATCCTGAAACTTTACCGGCCAACATAAATTGACATTTATTATTATTTAATTGCTGCCCTGTTTCTTCTTCCAATGTTTGTAGTAGTCTCATCAAAATTTTCATCACGCGACTGGTGGAATTTGTAAAAATAATGACATCATCTGCATATGCTAAGCAGCTCACATTAGGTGTATTTCTAGGCTATTTATATTTGAGAATAATACCTTTTTCCATTTCATCTTTTAAATTTACAATAAGTAATTCTAAATAGATGTTAAACAATGAGGGGGGAAAGAGGGTCCCCTTGCCTAAGCCCTCTAACTAGTTTGAATTCCTCTCCGACCTATCCATTAATCAGAATTTTGACCCAAGTGCTAGAAACACATCTGTACATTAGATCGATCCAAAATTCTGAGAAGCCCATTTTTCTCATGAGATAACATAAGATATCCCATTCACCTCTATCAAAAGCTTAGATAGATCTAATTTTAGAATTACATTGTGACCTCTTGTTTTCACCCCAATTTCTTTTATCATTTCCGATGCCAAATTTATATTTTCCATTATTATATCTATTTTTTACAAAAACCGGTCTATTCAATCGAGATAATAGAGGGGAGAATCTTACTGAGCCTGTTTTGAAGTAATTTAGTTAAGATTTTATAAATAGAGTTACATAGACTTATTGGCCTAAAATCTTCTGCTCTTTGTGGGCTTTCCTTTTTGGGAATTAGGACAATGAACGATTTAGACCATGCCTTGGTGATGTCTGCACCAGCAAATATCCATTCAATAGCTATAACCAGATCTTTTTAATAATCAGCCAGGCTCACTGAAAGAAATAATTATTCCACCCATCAGGGCCTGCCGCACTATCCTTTTCAGTGCTAAATACCACCTCTTTTACCTCTTCCTCTCCAGGGAGTTCCCCTAAGACTTTGTTATCCTCATCTTTCACCTTTCTTTCTATTTTTTGCATTAGTATAACTCCTCTAATGATATTTGGCCCACATAAGTGATTTTTAAAATAACCTTCTAGTTCTTTTTTAATATCTTCCTCCTTTTCTACCCAGTCCCCATTAGATATTTTTAATCCCTTTATTTTTTGTTTTGCATTTCTAACCTTGGCCATAGTATTGAAGAACTTAGTGTTTTTGTCTCCTTCTTTTAACCATTTGATTTTTACTCTTAGTTTCCAAAAGATTTCTTCCATGTGCAGTTTGAGCCTAAGTTCTACCTTCGCTTTGCTAACTTTGATCCTCTCATCTTCATTTGGCCCTCCTCAAATTCCAATTCCGATGTGGCCACTTTCTGCTCTGCTTCTTGAATTTTTTGATAAATATTTCAAAAAACTTCTTTATTCGATTTTATTAATTCTATTCGTAAGTTTTGTAACTTTGAGGACAGTATTTGGACTAGATTACCTTCAACCCGCCTTTCCCAAGTCTCTTTTAAAATAATGTCAAAATCCTTATGCATACCTCACATGTTTTGAAATTTAAAACTACTGTGTTTTTCTGAACTCTTTAGAAGAGTCAGTAACAACGGACTATGATCTGAGCAAGTTCTATTAAGGTGTTTAACCTTTATTCCATCAAATTCCTCGATCCATTTTAAATTAATTAAGACCCGGTCCAACCTAGACCAGATAACTCCCCTTTTTTTCCAGTTATTACACCAGATAAACTCAGACCCCAAAAAATCTTCCTCCATTAATTTAGCATTGGCTATAGCCTCATTGAACTGAGCTATTGCAATCGGATCTGGAGATCTACCTCCTTTTTTTTCCTTCAAGTTCCTGATAGTGTTGAAGTCCCCACCAATGACCCACGGGACATTCAATGTCACTAATTTATTCATTTCCTACCATAATGATTTTCTTACTGCCTTTGAATTACTGGCATAAACCGCTGAAAGAATAAAGTCTGTTTGGGGGCCTAACCTAAAACTAACAATTTGCTCGGTTTTCAAGAATATTTCAATATCAATTGAATCATTCCACAGGACCCATAGCTTACCATTAGCATTTGAGAAGGCTTTGTTAAAGCCAATTTTCCTTTTATATTTATCTAAACAATCTGCTTTAACCATTGGTTCCGCTAAGAGGAGAATTTTAATTTTATAAATGTTAATTAGTTTTTTAATTCTATTTATTGTGGGGGTGTTAGCCATCCCTCTTAAGTTCCAAAATAAGCAACTAAACATTTCTATTAGATTGTGCTCTAGTGGTGCATTTAAACTCATATTTCATAATGATATATCTTTTTCTATTTCTTGAGGACTTACTTAAACTTGGTGGGGCTTGTTCGTCGCCCTTTATTAAGCACATTTTTTCTAATCTTTTTCCTAGTTTTTTGATTTCTTCCTTTGCTTTTTCCTTATTATGAGGGGCTTTCGTGCGCATTATGTTTACTATGTCATCCTGCGGTGAGTGAGAGTGCATCATATATGTTTCATTGTTTGAGGACATCAGAGGCCAGCTTATTGCCTCCGAATCATCCTCCAAAAGGATGTCTTCTTCTGACCAGTCATGAGCCTTTATAGTTGAGACTAAGTCTCTTTTCTTGCTCTTTATCCTTTTTCCCCTTCTAGCTCATCCCCCTCTACACTTCTCCATACCTTCTAATATAACATTTTCTGCTAACCATCTTTTAATCTCATCCCTCTTACTTTTTCCTAATAACTCATCATTTTTATTTTCTATCACACCCATTCCTTTAATCTTTTCTTTATTAGTAATCTTTTCTATATCCCATCCTAGTTCTGCATCTTCATCATCTATATATCTCGTCCCATTTTCTATACTCTCTCTCCTCACCTCCACCCATCCTTCCTCTTCTTCACTAAAGCCTTTCCTCACCCATTCTCTGCCTTTCTTTCCCCTCTCTACCTCGGCTCCCTCTATTTTCCCTTTCTCATTTATCAAACAATTTTCCTCTCCATGCCCCATCCTGCAACAAGCAAGATAGTAGGCTGGCTTGGATTCTGAAACAACCTCTTGCCAGAATCCATTGTCCAAGCCATTGCCAATCCATATCTTCTCAGGTGAGGGGACCCGAAGGTCCACTTCAATGCACAACCTAGCCATACTCGGCCTAGTCATGTAGGACGTGGCTTCGTCTATCATCCATGGCTTGCCCAAGCATAAAGCAATAGAGTGTAGTGCATGTTTATTGAAGAGGTGTAGAGGGAGCTTAGGAAGATTGAACCATACCAGGATTTGAGATGGTTCCACCAAGGGGGAGAACTCAGGCGACCATTTGAACATACGCATAGGGAGTCCAGAAACGTTCCATAGCCCTCTAATCCACAGACGAAAGTAGTCGTCTCCTTCCTTGAACTGGAAGAAGACATGCATTGAATCATAAAACACCACCTTCACAATTGCGCGTAATTTCAAGGCAGCGAGAAAGTCATAAATTTCAATGTATGTAGGTCGGCCATGGGAGATCTTCCCGATAAGCATTAAGTTGACCGGAGCAGCAAGTTTAGGGAGCTCCTTCTTCGAAAAAATGACCGTGGAAGCTCCTTCCTTTGGGTCAAAACCCGGAAATAAGAGCTTAGGTTCTTTAAACAATGAAGCAAATGATTTTTTTTTAATGAAGATAGAGTCATATTTCTCCATTTTTGAGTGAAGATTGAGCAAAATTCACACAAAAATGGAGGTTTCTCTCTCTAAAATCGTGTTTTCTCACTCGGTTGAGAGCGGTTTTTCAAAAAAAAAGAAATTGTTTCTATTCTTTTTATAAAATTATGCTTTTTGTTAGACCCTTTCCCTCTTCTAAATTTTTTATTCTTCATATTATTTATATTCTTTTTATTCTTCATATACTTTTTATTCTTATTATTCTTCTTATTCATCTTATTCTTCTTATTCTTCTTATTCTTTTTATTCTTCTTATTCTTATTATTCTTATTATTCATCTTATTCTTCTTATTCTTCTTATTCTTCTTTTTTGTCTTATTATTCTTATTCTTCTTATTTGTCTTATTCTTCTTATTCTTTTTTTTTCTTCTTATTCCTATTATTCTTCTAATTCTTCTAATTCTTCTAATACTTCATATTCTTCTTATTCTGTTAATTATTCATATTCTTCTTATTATTCTTATTATTCTTATTATTCTTATTCTTCTTATTCTTCTTATTCTTCTTTTTTTTCTTATTCTTCTTATTCTTCTTTTTTTTCTTATTCTTCTTATTCTTCTTTTTTTTCTTATTCTTCTTATTCTTCTTTTTTTCTTATTCTTCGTATTCTTCTTATTCTTCTTATTCTTCTTATTCTTCTTATTCTTCTTATTCTTCTTATTCTTCTTATACTTCTTATTCTTCTCATTCTTCTTATACTTCTTATTCTTCTCATTCTTCTTATTCTTCTTTTTATTATAATTCTTCTTATTCAACTTATTTTTCTTATTTTTCTATTCATCTTATTCTTCTTATTCTTCTTATTTTTGTTGTTCTTTTTATTCTTTTTATTTTTTTTATTTTTTTTATTCTTTTTATTATTTTTATTATTTTTATTATTTTTATTATTTTTATTATTTTTATTCTTTTTATTCTTTTTATTCTTTTTTTCATCTTATACTTCTTATTCTTCTTATTTTTCATATTCTTCTTATCCTTCTTATTTTTCATATTCTTCTTATCCTTCTTATTTTTCATATTCTTCTTATCCTTCTTATTTTTCATATTCTTCTTATCCTTCTTATTTTTAGTATTCTTTTTATTCTTAGTATTCTTCTTATTATTTTTATTCTTTTTATTCTTCTTATCCTTATTATTTTTCATCATTTTCTTATTCTTCTTTAATTTTATTTTTCTTATTGTATTAATTCTTCTTATTATTCTTATTATTTTTATTATTCTTATTATTATTTTTCTGCTTATTCTTCTTATTTTTCTTATTCTTCTTTTTTTATTATTGTTATTCTTATTATTCTTCTTTTTCTTCATTTTCTTTTTATTTTTCTATTTCTTCATATTCTTTTTATTCTTTTTATTCTTCTTATTCTTCTTTTTCTTATTTTTCATATTTTTCTTATTTTTCATATTTTTCTTATTTTTTTTCTTATTCTTCTTATTCTTCTTAATCTTTTTATTCTAGTTAATCATTTTTTATTCAACTTATTATGCTTGTTTTTATTATTTTTCTTATTCTTTTTATTTTCTATATTATTCTTTTTCTTATTATTCTTATTATTTTTCTTATTCTTTAAATTCTTGTTATTCTTCTAATTCTTCTTTTTCTTCTTATTCCTCTAAGTCAGTGTATTCTTTTTATTTTTCTACTTCTTCTTATTCTTTTTATTCTTATTGTTCTTATTCTTTTTATTATTCTTATTCTTTTTATATTTCTTATTCTTCTAAGTCTTTGAATTCTTCTTATTCTACTTATTATTCATAATATTTTTATTTTTATTATTTTTCTTTTTCTTTTTACTCTTTTTATTCTTCTAATTATTCTTATTCTTCTTAATTTTCTTTATCTTCGTAATTTTTTTATTCTTCTTATCTTCATATTCTTCATATTCTTCATATTCTTCTTATTCTTATTCTTATTATTATTTTTTTTTATTCTTCTTATTATTCTTATTCTTCTTATTTTTTTTTATAATTCTTATAATTCTTATTATTCTTCTTATCCTTATTATTCTCTTTATTCTTATTATTTATATTATTCTTCTTATTCTTCTTATTTTACTTTTAAATCTTATTCTTCATATTCTTATTATTTTACTTATTATTATTATTCTTCTAATTTTTCTTTTTCTTCTTATTATTTTTATTATTCTTATTATTCTTATTCTTTTTTTTATTCTTCTTTTTATTCTTCTTATTCTTCTTATTCTTCTTATTCTTCTTATTTTTCTTTATTTTCTTTATTTTCTTATTCTTCATATTCCTTTTTTTCTACATTTTCCTTTTTTTCTACATATACTTTTTTTTCTTCTTATTCTACTTATTATTCTAATCTTCTTATTCTTCTTATTTTTTTACTACAATAAAATGTTTGTATAGTTTGGGAAATTTAGCTGGGGAATAGTGCTAGCTAATATAGAGGGATTTGCTAAGAAATAACAATAAAGTTTGATTTTCCATTGAATTAAAAATTTGGGATGAATCAGTAATAAAAATTTTCGATTAAAAATTTTCCCACACTAATATTGTTGTATATTTTCACGCAAATAAAACTGGAAATTTAATCAATGTATTTAGCGATGGAACTTCCCTATCTAATTTAAACAAGACAAAATTCTTCGCTAAATACTTATCTGAATTTTTTTGTCTGATTTAATTTTAAAATTGCACGTGATTATTCTGGAAATATTAATTTTTATAAACTTTATGCATTTATCTAGAGATTTTTCCCTAGCTAGTTGAGCTATTTATAATTTCCATCGCTAATCTTTAATAATATGCCAATGTGTATAGATGAGTAATCCTTGAAAAACAAATTCTTCTTGTATAATTATAAAAATTGGTATTTATAAATTAATAATTTCAATAATATATAAATACAAAATAAATTATATTAATAAAGACTATAATAACTATTTTTATGATTATATAATTTTTAAAAATTTTACAAAAAATTTTTATAAAATTTTTAATTAAGAAATTTAAAAATTTGTATTAAAAATATTAAATAATTAATTTTATTATTATAATAATTTTTAAAAATATTTTAAAAAATAAATGAGCCTACATTAAAATTTCTACTAATAAAAAGCTAAAATAATTATTCTATGATTAAATAAAAAATATTGACAAAAATATCTGAATTATTGAATAAACTAGTAAATATTAATATTATTTTATGTTAAAAATATAGTTTAAAGATAATAAAAACTTTTAAAAAAATAATTTCTAAAAAATTCAAAAATTTTGAATTATACAAATAATTTCAAATTTTTCATTAAATCTAAAAGAAAATAATTTGATATTTAAAGATAAAAACATAGATGTTTGTCCCTACTGAAATTTATAAGAATTAAATAATTGAGTAATATATTTACTATTTGCTTTTAATATTTCATCTTTATTGAAATAATATATATATATATATATTAATAATCTTTTCACTTTAACTAATTTTTAGTATTTTATACATTATAAATTATATCAAATAATATGAAATTTATTACCTTTAAAATTATTTCATATTATCTTCATAAAAATTAATATGAATTCTAAAAAATTTATAACCGTAAATTTTTATGTTGACATAGTTGGGAACGAATATAATTGGTTTCATGAATTTAAGCATATAAAATGTAATTGTTTTTCATTTTTGTGCCAAAATACAATGTTTTTGTCCATAATATTAATTATCTTAAATTTGGCATGGTATAAGTCAAAAAAAATTACCTAATTGGTTTCCATCATAAAAAAATCAGGGGTGGTTGCTGATTATTTGATATTTTAAATTGTACCAGAGAGATTTCATTACTCCTCACTTCGTTCCTGCAACACCTATTTGATACAATGGCAGCAAACCTTTCCATAATCATCTGTGTTGGTTTCTTCGCATTCATTATTTCTATCCTATGTTTTTCTACTTACATTTATCATGCCTCGATCATCCTTTGAATATTATAGGATCAAAACTATAAAATATTGTCATCAGCTTACTATAAAAGTTTCTTTGATGCTCTTATTTAACGTGGAAGCTTGCAGGTGAGTCAAACAGAAGAAGGATGCTTCGTTGAGTTTTAAAAGTTTTGTACTGTACACTCCAAAATTCTCTGAAGGATGTCTATAGTTTTGATGATTTGAAGTAGTGGATGGAAGCTCTTTTGAATTTTGTCCACTGCAATGAGATTTTTAGTGTCATGGCCAGTGTTGTTAAGGTAAGCTTCTAAACATAACATGCCCCCTCCGATGTTATTCATTCTCATTTCTTAACAGAAGAGAAGTGCTGCATTACAACTTTCATTTCCAAGTAGTGGAGTAAAATTTGTTATCTGCTTCATAGAATTATAATGGAGGGAGATTAATGATGAAGTCACACTGCCCTATTGTAACAGATGTTGGACTGAAAAGGAAAGCAATCCTAGTTCTTATGCATTATAACCCAGCTTGGCTTAAAATTGGTTTGTACATGATTTTTGGTGGCGACTCTTTGCTGCCAAATGGAGAATCCAATTCAGATCAAGAAATTTATTTTTTGATAATGGTAATCGAAAAGCATTTCTTCTCTCATAATGCACTTGCAAAAACTTATGCATATAACAAGACAGTTGAAGGATTGTAACAACTAGGTTACTATGAACAGCTAGGCAATGTCATATTTAAGAGGTTTTTGTTGCCAGTCTTTGTACCCAACAGAGCTAAATCTCAAAGCTTCCTACCTCTGAACTATGGTATCGATGGACTAAATGGAGGGTCTCCTCCTTTGTTTATGGCCCAATCTAGCATCAAGTCTAGCCGTCAATAATTAATGGTACTGTTTGAATGATCTCTTGAAGAAAATGCATTTTTCATGGCATCTATTTGATAATGGCTAATATTCTTTCTTCAATGTCGTGCTTAGATTTTCTATCATCAGATGTAATGCATGGAGAAGGTAATCTTCTTTCACATTTAATGGAATTGGGTGCAAACTAACCTTTGAGCAGGTATACAATCCATTTGTAATAAGCTTCTGGTACCTACTGCATTATAATTCATGCAACCTATATAAATCATATGTCAACTTATATCAATGGCTAATTACTTAAAGAAATGGTAGGGTTTCCTTGATGAATATGACTTCAAAATGGAAGATTTATTAGGTGAACTTCATGATGAGGTGTGACTTTGTCGTGTAGTGCAGCTCATAACTAATAATCCATCAATTCTTATGGTTCATTCTTTCCTCCACTCATGTTTCCCTATGAAGAAAAAAAAACTTAAAGTCTCATCCACGAGTCAATTGTGCTGCAAAAAATTGCGACTCCATTAGACCACAAGAAAAAACAAGCTAATTATAGTGTTGCCTTGCAATATTTAAAGCAAGCTAGTGTACAATTGTGTGATGAAGAAATCACAATTGTGGAATATGACATTGTTGGTGGGGATAAAGAGTTTACTATTTCATTACTTTAGAATATATTTCACTTGCAGGTTTGTTTACCTGAACGTGAAACACTTAATTTCTTTTATAGAAAGTTTACTTTCTTTGATGCACAGTTCATGTGGCCTATTTTTATAAGAGGATCAAAATGTTGAAAAGAGCATCTGATTTTTTTTACTGCATGTGCAATTAACTCACATCACTTTTCTAGAAATATTTGATTACTATACAAAAAGTGGAATATGTAATTCTAAATGTTGTTCACATGCTCTGAAGGCTGGATGGTGAATGAAGTTGATGGTTTTAGAAAAAAAATTGGTTAACATCAATTTTATTGTTTATATGGGTAGAGAAGATAGTCAATTGTGTCAGTTTTTTCATCTTTAATCAAAACATGTATCATCATTTATAGTGCAGAGAATTATTACTATATTAGTGATATATACTACCATAAATAATAAACTAGGTTTTCTTGTTGGTGTTTGTGTTGTTCCTCATGCCTAATCAGAAAGATTATGAGACGGGTCACAAGAAAACATGGGAGTTGAATATATATGCCGTTGTTTTTGATGCTGGAAGCTCGGGGAGTAGAGTGCATGTGTTTTGTTTTGATCATAACATGGATCACATCCCTATAAGCAATAGTCATGAATTGTTTCTCTAGGTAATTTGTCACTCTCAGCTTTGATTTTATTTATGTATACTATTGTTAAATTATTTTTATTTTACATCTCACCTCTGTGCCTTTTTAAACTGCTACCTAACTCTGTTTATTTATGTATACTTATAAATATGTAAGTATGTTATTATGTAAGTATGTAAATATGTAAGTATTGTAAATATGTAAGTATGTAAATATGTAAGTATGTTAATATGTAAGTATGTAAGTATGTAAGTATATAAGTAGGTAAGTATGTAAATATGTAAGTATGTAAATATGTAAGTATGTAAGTATGTAAATATGTAAGTATGTAAATATGTAAGTATGTAAATATGTAAATATGTAAATATGAAAATATGAAAATATGAAAATATATAAATATGTAAATATGTAAATATGCAAATAAGTAAATATGTAAATAAAAAAAATATAAAAATATAAATATGTAAATATGTAAATATATAAAATATGTAAAAATATATATTTGTAAATATGTAAATATGTAAATATGTAAGTAAGTAAATACGTAAAAATGTAAAATGTAAATATGTAAATATGTAAATGATAAATGGGTAAATATGTGAATATATGTGAATATGTGTGTGTGTGTGTAAACATATAAATATCTAAATGTATAAATATATAAATATATAAATACAAAAATATATAAATACATAATATATAAATATACAAATACATAAATACATAAATCTATAAATACACAAATACATAGATACATAAATAGGTAAATATATAAAATTTGATATAAAATTTGATATAAAATTTATAAATAAATTAGAAACATAATGGAAAATTTGATATAAAATTTATCGTTGATAAACTATTCATGATTCCCGTGACTTTGCTGGAAATGCCGATGTCAGGATGCACTTGCTTCAAGAATTTGAATATGTAAATCTTGTAAGTCTCAATGCTTTTTTTCATGTGCTTCTTCTTATTGATCAATGATGTAGATGAGTACTTTGGTAGCTTCTTTTATGTGCATAGAGAAACATTCTCTGCCATAGATAGAGACTTCTCGGTAGCCTTCTTCTCTGCATGTCGTCTAGGGATTATTTATTATATATTGATTCTATATTTTTTTTAATACATTATTTCTACATTATCACACTTTCTAGTAGGTATTTATTTCGATTCTCATTTGGATTATATTGTTTGGTCTCATTTCATTGTTCAGTTTGATAGGCAATTGGCATGGCAATTACACTATCATCACCAATATCAAGTTTTTTTAAGAGAGAAAGTCTCCCTCGTACATTTAGGTTCATTTCTTCTCCTTAAAAATTCTTAAAATGTTGACACGCTATGTAAATAACCATAATAAAGTATATGATATTCAGTTCATAAAATATATGTGCTTTATTGAAATGTTGTGGCATGAAAAATATCTTAATTTACCATATTCCTCATAATAAAAATTAATACAATCACGTTCAATAATTGATGAACAAATTAAACACAATTGCATATCTCCCATAATGTCCTTGTACATGTGTTCAAACATATTTTTCAGAACATTTAGAATGGTATATCATTTATCGTTCACAAATTATATGTGATTTATGAAAATAAAATAGTTTGAAAACAAACATAATATACCATAATTTACATAATTTATAATAGACAATGACATTCATTATTTGATAATGAAATTAAACCCAATTGTATATGATGGATTGTCTTGATATTTTTTTATTGAAATATGAAAAAGACCTCAGCATAAATATGTGCTCTCTTTATTCGGTATTTTTAACAAATATTTTTTATTAAATTATCACTATCACTTCAATTTATATTATATATATTAAAACACAAAATATATAGTCCTCTATCAACTACAAACAATCTTATATGGGTTCAAACTATTTTCAAGTAATGGATCGAACATAATGTGTTTTTTGAATCTTTGTCCTACAAAAACCCAATTCAAACATCATTGGTCTTATTTAAATCAAAAGAGGAATAGGAAGTAGATTGTTTATTATTATTATTTATAGATTAATAAATAATTATTTTTAAAAAAGTCTTTCTTTTTTAAAATTGTTGTGTTAAATCAAATTAAATAAAACAATAACTCATAAAGATAACAAATAAATCATAATAATATTTATCAAGCTCGACATATAATATATTGTTCAAAGTCTATAATAGCACTCTTATATAATAAGCATTTCTTATATGTACTAAACATACAAAATACATGTTAAAATAGAAGATGTATAAGAATTTATCTAATTAATCCAATATATCAATGTTTTTTTGGAATGTAAGTAAATCTAGGTACCATTAGATAAATGGACTTTGTAATATTCAATTTTATTTTGATTGTTTATTTAATTTTGATGGTTCATATTTAAAAAAGAACCAATTGTGTCGTAGATATTGTTGCAAAAAAGTAATAAAATGTATTACTATGTGTGCAATCACACATGTAACTATAATTATAATAAAACTTATAATAACATATATATAACTATATGTTTAACTATATATGTATAACTATTTATACATATTTGTATAACTATATAAAACTTTTTATAACTATAATCAAAATATATTTATAACTATGTAAACTATTTTTATAACTATATATAACTATTTTTTAACTATATAATAATTCATAACTATATGTATAATTTTTTATAACTATATTTCTAACAAAATATACTATATCTATAATAATATATAACTATATATAATTTTATTTTACTATATGTATTACTATAAAAATGTTATATATAACTATATCTTAACTACATTCATATTTATAACTATATGTATAATTAAATATAATTATATATAACTCTATTTTTAACTAAATATACTATAGGTATAAGAACATATAACTATAAAAAATTATCTTTTACTATATGTAAACTATAAAATATTATACATATCTATATTTAAATTTATAATTTACAACACATATTTAATATACATTTTTATATATTAGTATATAAAAATGTATTTAACTATATATATTCCTATACATGACTATATGTATAAATATATAAAATTATATGAAAAAATATATATACCTACGTGTATAAATATAAGTATAATGATATGTGTAACTATATGCATAACCACATATAAGTATATTTATAATTACATGTGTAACAACATACAACATTATGTTTAACTATATGTGTATATTATTTATAAATATTTGTATAACTATATAAAATCCTATATAATTATATTTAACTATATTTAAAACTATGTAAAGTATTTTATAACTATATTTATAACTATATATAACTAATTTTTTAACTATATAATTATTATAACTATATGTATAATTATATATTTCTAACAAAATATACTATATGTATAATATATATAACTATGTATAATTGTATTTTACTATATGTATAACCATAAAAACGTTATATATAACTATATCTTTAACTACATACATATTATAACTATATGTATGATTAAATATAATTATATATAAATCTATTTATAACTAAATATACTAAAGGTAAAAAAACATATAACTAAAATAATTGACTTTTACTATATGTATAACTATAAAAATATTATACATATCTATATTTAAATATATCATTTACAACATAGATTTAATATACATTTTTATATATTAGTATATAAAAATGTATTTAACTATATCTATACCTATACATAACTATATGCATAAATATATAAAATTATATGAAAAAATATATATACCTACATGTATAAATATAAGTATAATTATATGCGTAGCTATCTGTTTAACCATATGTACTATATTTATAATTATATGTATAACAACATACAACATTATTTTACTTATATGTGTATAACTATTTGTAAATATTTGTATAACTATATAAAACTCTATATAACTATATTTAACTATATTTGTAATTATGTAAACTATTTTTATAACATATTTATAACTCTATATAACTATTTTTTAACTATATAATAATTTATAACTATATTTATAATTCTATATAATGATATTTCTAACAAAATATACTATATGTATAATATTATATAACTATATATAATTGTATTTTACTCTAGTATAAACCTTAAAAACATTATATATAACTATATATTTAACTACATACATATTTAAAACTTAATAAATAATTAAATATAATTATATATAACTTTATTTATAACTAAATATACTATATGTATAAGAACATATAACTATAAATAATTGTATTTTACTATATGTATAACTATAAACTATTATGCATACCTATATTTAAATATATATATACAACATATATTTAATATACATTTTTATATATTAGTATATAAAATTGTATTTACTATATATATACCTAGACATAAAAATATGTATAAATATATAAAATTATATGAAAGAATATATATACCTACATGTATAAATATAAGTATAACTATATGTATAACTATATGTATAACAACATGTAACTATATTTATAATTACATTTATAACAACATACAACATTATGTTTAACTATATGTGTATAACTATTTATAAATATTTGTATAACTATATAAAACTCTATATAATTAAATATAACTATATTTGTAACTCTGTATACAATTATGTAAATTTATATATTTGTTTATAATTTTTATACATTTATGTATAACTACTTATAACAACTTCTATGAATATATCTATATATAACTATATGTTTAGCTATATATAACTAATAATAACTATATATACTTTATCTATAATAACATATAACTATAAATATTTGTATTTTATTATATGTACAACTATAAAAACTTTATATATAATTATATGCATAATTAATATTTTTAAAACTATTTATAACTATATGTTTTACCAATTCTAGCTATTTTTATAATAAATGCATAACAACATATAATTATATATAACTTTTAAAACTATATATATAACTATATAATACTATGTATAATTATATGTAACTATTTTTATAACTAAATGTATAACAGTGTGTGATGACTATATATAACTATGTGTTTAACTATTATTACCAAAAAAATATTTTACCAATCAAATTTTAGCAATGGATTGAATCCATTAATAATTACGGACATAATACTATCAAAATTTCAATTTGGAGTTTCCCAACTCATTTAATAATAGATTACCATATGATATTTTTTAAATGATAAGATTAACAAAGAATAATTATCAATGGATTAACAACAAAATTTTTGAATAGATAAGACTCTATTGATAAAATTTGCTTGGTGTTGACATTAGGTTATTAGCAATGGTATATATCTTGTTAAAATTAGCTAGGGACTTTTCCACACAAATTGGTCCAGCCAAAATATCTATCAGCCAAAATATTACACACACATTAAATCATTTTTTATTAATTTTTTTAATTTGTCAGCACTATATTTATTTTGTAGACTACAATAACACATTGCATGCATTTTCTATCTACACTATCTCAAAAAGCATGACACACTACATGCATATAACTTCCCACTACTTTTCCACTCACTCATCCATTGTAAACACTATCACATGCCACATGCTACACTGCCACCTGATTTATGCAGCATAAATCTATTTTTTAACAGCTCCTGACTATTTTAATCCTTGAATCCCCTTCCAAGGGCTTCCAGACTTTTGATCCTACTTTTTTGTAGACAGCAAATGATCTATGGTTTTAGTTTCCGTAGCGCAACATTCACATCTTGAAGCCATTACTATTCCTTTCAACTGCATCCTTTCATCCATTGGCAAGGTCTTTTTTAAAGCTTTCCACTTAAAGATTTTTAATTTGTTTGGATTATCTTCCTCCCAAACCCATTTATACACTGCTAATGTTCATCTACTATATCTCATTAAATTCTTCGCACTTTTATGTGTAAAGTTCCCTTGAGGATTTAACATCCATTACTAACCATTCTTACTTTGTTTTGAATTAGCATCTATTATATCCTTTTGTTAAAATATTTGTTTCCACGTGTTCAATGCCTTTTTAGTAACCCTAAATTTATTATTACCTTATCCATATTTGTCCTTCATGAATTTGGCCCAGATACCCTTCTTACATTTAAGTCTCCATCAATTTTTACATGCCCAGTCATTGGACATGTCCTTTAGGCTAGTAAAGCCCAAGCTTGCTTCCTCCTTGAAATAACATTTATCTTTTCATTTTAATCCAGTCTGTCCTTAGGTTTCTCATTCCTCTTTCTCCATTAAAATATGACATCTCATTTTCTAACGTTCTTATAACTTTTTGGTAGCTGAATAGCCATTAGTATGTGAATTAGAAAACTTTGAACCACATCAGCTATCAACGTAGTTATTCTTGCTATATTCAGTAGCTCTTCTTTCTAGCCCACTATTCATTCTCATTTTTTTCACAAGGAATCCTATGTATTCCTCTTTTAGCCTCCCTTTAAAAATTGGGCAACCTAGATAGGTTAGTGACCTAATCATTTGCGAAAATCTTATAATTTTTTAATCTTATGAGCCTAGCTTTTCAGGCCTTTCCCCTTAATTAAAAACTGATATTTGCTTTTATTCTGGACATACCCTATTTCATCCTCTTATGCCTGAATATCTAAATCATATTTCTCATTAAATTTGTACACACATTTGTATACATTATCACATCATCCGCATAAGCCAAGCAACTTACCACTTGTGTATTACTTGGTTGTTTATAGGATAATATTTTCCCTCTTTTTATTTTCTCTTTAACATTCAAAATTAAAAATTGCAAATATATATTAACTAGCAAAGGGGAGATTGGGTCTCTTTGAATAAGCCCTCTTGCCAATTTAAATTCTCTGCCTATTTGCCCATTTATGATAATTTTAACCTATGGACATGATATGCATCTATATATCAAATCTATCCAAAATTTTGGATAGATTCATAAGATGAACTAGCCCAGGGTTTAGTTATCTCCACCCCTGCAAAGATTCATGAGATGGCTGTAACGAAATCCTTTTTAATTATGCTCTGATATATTTGGAAAAAACCATTGTTCCATCCATCTAGACCCGCCGTACTATATTTTTTGATACTGAATACAACATCTTTTACCTCTTGCTCATCTGGATCCCTAGCAAGCCTTTTATTTTCATTTTATGTTACCTTACTTTTAATGGCCTAGCAACACCTCCTACATTTGTAGCTTAAGCGATAACTCAACCTCTACTTTACTTAGCTTAAGCCATAACTAAATACTTATCTCATTTTTCTCATACTCCTTTCATTTTCTACTCTATTTTTTGCCTCCTATATGTCTTATCAACATCTCTCAATTATTCTTAATCTTCTTATTCTACTTTTTCTACCTATTTTCCTAATTCTTTTTATTCTTTTTAGTCATCTTATTTTTATTATAATTCTTATTATTCTTATACTTGTTATTCTTCTTATTTTTCTAATTCTTCTTATCTTTTGATTCTGCTTATTCTGCTTATTCTTATTATTCTTCTTATTCATTTTATTCAATGTATTCTTCTTAATCTTCATATATTTTTTATTCTTCGATTTATTCTTATTCTTCTTATTCTTTTATTCTTTTATTCTTCTTATTCTTCTTATTTTTCTTATTCTTCTTATTCTTTTATTCTTCTTTTTTTCTTTAATTTCTTATTCTTCTTTTTCTTCTTATTCTTAGTTTCACCTTATTCTTCTTATTCTTCATTATTGTATTATTCTTCTTATTCTTATTTTTCTTATTATTCTTTTTATTTTTATATTTTACTTATTTTTCTAATTATTCTTAATTTTTTGATTCTTCTTATTTTACGTATCCTTCATATTTTAATAATTCTTATTATACTTCTTATTCTTTATTTCTTCTTTTTCTTTTTATTCTTCTTATTTTTCTTATTCTACTTATTCTTCTTAATCTTCTTATTCTTCTTAATTTTCTTATTCTTTAACTATTCAAATTCTTCTTTTTCTGCTAATTCTTCTTATTCTACAAATTCTTTTTATTTCTTATTATTCTTCTCTTTATTCTTATTCTTCTTATAATTCTTATTCTACTAATTATTATTCTTCTTCTTATTTTATTATTCTTCTTAATTTTCTAATTCTTCTTATTCTTTTTATTCTTCTTATTCTTTTTATTCTTCTTATTCTTATTATTGTTCTTATTTTTATTATTCTTGTTTTTCTTCTTATTCTTCTTATTCTTTTTATTCTTCTTATTCTTCTTATCTTCTTATCTTTTTATTTTATTATCTTCTTATTCTTCTTATTCTTCGTATTCTTCTTATTCTTTTTATTTTTCTTATTCTTCTAAAATTTTTATTCTTCTTATTTTCTAATTTTTGTATTCTTCTTTTCTTATAATTCATTATTTTCTTTTTATTCTATTTTCTTATTATTCTTATTATTCTTTTATTCCACTAATTCTTATTATTCTTCTAATTCTTCTTATTCTTTAAGTCTACAAGATATTCTTATCTGTTGATTCTTTTTATTCTTATTATTCTTCTCATATTCTTATCCTTCCTATTCTACTAATTCTTCTTATTCTTCTTATTATTTATTTTTCTTATTCTTCTTATTCTTATTCTTCTTATTCTTCTTATTCTTCTTATTCTTCTTATTCTTCTTATTCTTTCACAACTTCAAATTATTCTTATTCTTCTGATTAGTCTTATTATTATTTTTTCTACTAATATTTCATATTCTTCTTATTAGTCTTATTATTCTTATTCTTCTAATTCTTCTTATTCTTTTAAGTATTAGTATTATTATTATTATTGTTCTAATTCTACTTATTTTTCTTATTTTTTTATTCTTTTATTCTTCTTATCTTCTAATTCCGTCTTATTCTTCTTATTTTATTATTCTTCTTATTTTTTTTATTTTCTTATTTTTTATTCTTATTATTCTATTTATTCTTATAATTTTTCTTATTCTTCTTATTCCTCATATTCTTCTAATTCTTTCTATTCTTCTTATTTTTTTTATTCTTCTTATTTTCTTATTTTCTTATTTTTTTTCTTCTTTTTATTCTTATTCTTTTATTATTCTTATTTTTCTTATTCTTCTTATTCTTATTATTCTTATTTTTATTTGTATTTTTCTTATTTTTCATATTCTTCTATCTCTTCTAATTTATCTTCTTCTTCTTTTTATTCTTATTCTTCTTTTATATCATCATCTTCTTTTTATTCTTATTCTTCTTTTATTCTTATTCTTCTTACTCTTTTATTCTTCTTATTCTACTTATTCATATATAATTCTTTTTCTTCTTTTTTCTTATTTTTCTGATTATTATTATTATTATTATTCTTCTTATTCTTCTTATTCTATTTATTCTTATTCTTCTTCTTATTCTTTTTCTTATTTTTTTATTCTTCTTATTCATTTTATTCTTCATTTTATTTTATTCTTTTTAATCTTCTCATTCTTCTTATTATTCTAAGTCTTCTAATTTTTCATATAGTGCTTATACTTCTTATTATTCTTATTCTTCTTTTTATTCTTATTCTTTTTATTCTTCCTATTCTTCTTATTCTACTTAATCATATTATAATTCTTTTTCTTCTTTTTCATCTTTTTCTTATTTTTCTGATTATTATTATTATTATTATTCTTCTTCTTATTCTTCTTATTCTTTTTATTCTTATTCTTTTTCTTATTCTTTTTCTTATTCTTTTTATTCTTCTTATTCATTTTATTCTTCATTTTTATTTTATTCTTTTTAATCTTCTTATTCTTCTTATTCTTCTTTTTATTCTAAGTCTTCTAATTTTTCTTATCGTGCTTATACTTCTTATTCTTCTTATTATTCTTATATCTTATTCTTTTTATTCTTTTTATCTTCTTATTCTTCAAATTCTTATAATCTTCTTATTCTTCTTATTCTTCTTATTCTTCTTATTATTCTTATTATTCTTATTATTCTTATTCTTTTTATTCTTTTTATTCTCTTATTCTTCAAATTCTTATTATTATTCTTATTCGTCATATTCATTTAATTCTTTAATTCTTCTATTTTTCTTATTCTTCTTAGTCTTTTTATTGTTCTTATTCTTCTTATTCTACTTTTCTTCTTTTACTTCTTTTTCTTCTTTTACTTCTTTTTCTTCTTTTTCTTCTTTTCTTCTTTTTCTTCTTTTTCTTCTTTTTCTTCTTTTTCTTCTTTTTCTTCTTTTCTTCTTTTTCTTCTTTTTCTTCTTTTTCTTCTTTTTCTTCTTTTTCTTCTTTTTCTTCTTTTTCTTCTTTTTCTTCTTTTTCTTCTTTTTCTTCTTTTTCTTCTTTTTCTTTTTTTTTATTCTTATCTTTCTTATTCTTATTATTCTACTTATTATTATTATTATTCATATTATTTTTATTCTTTTTATTATTCTTTTTCTTCATATTTTTTTCTATTATTCATATTTTTCTTATTTTCTTATTCTTATTCTTTTTATTCTTCTTATACTTCTTATTATTCTTATTCTTCTTATCCTTCTTAGTTTTCTTATTATTTTTTCTTTTTATCCTTCTTATCCTTCTTATCCTTCTTATTATTCTTATCTTTCTTATTATTATTTTCATTGTTATTCTTCTTATTCTTTGTACCCTTCTTATTCTTCTTTTCTTTCTTATTCTTCTTATCCTTCTTATTCTTCTTTTCTTTCTTATTCTTCTTATCCTTCTTATTCTTCTTATCCTTCTTATACTTCTTATCTTTCTTATACTTCTTATTCTTCTTATCCTTCTTATTCTTCTTATCCTTCCTATTCTTCTTCTCCTTCTTATTCTTTTTATTCTTCTTATTTTATTTTCCTTCTTATTCTTCTTATTTTATTTTCCTTCTTATTCTTCTTATCCTTCTTATTCTTCATATTTTTCTTATTCTTCTTATTATACTTATTCTTCTTATTCTTCTTGTTATTCTTACTCTTCTTATTCTTCTTATTCTTTTATTCTTCTTATTCTTTTATTCTTCTTATTCTTCTTATACTTCTTATCCTTCTTATTGTTCTTATCATTCTTATTCTTTTTATTTTTCTTATTCTACATATTATTATTCTTATGATTCTTCATATTCTTCATATTCTATTTATCCTTATTATTCTTCTTTTTTTTCTAATTCTTCTTATATTTTTGATTATTATTATTATTATTATTATTATTATTATTCTTCTATTTTTTTTTATTCATTTATTCTTTTTATTCTTCTTATTCCACTATAAGAAAATGTCAATTTATATAGGAAAATTTAGTTAATAAAAAATCTTTAGCTATATAGTGAGGGATTAGCTTAGGAATAGCAAGAGATTTTTGATTTTACATTGAATTAAATTTTAGCGATGTAATATTGATGGATTTGCGATGGGACCATTTAAACTTTCCATCACTTATATTATCATAGATTTCTATGAATGAATACCCAGAAACTTAGCATTGATTTAGCGACATAATTTCTCTTTCTAATTAAAATGGTATAAATCAATCACTAAATAAATATTTGCAAATTTTTTTACTATTTTATTTTTAATTAGATGCTATAATTCCTTTAATTTTATTTTTCACTAAATTTATGCATTTAACTAGGAATTTTTTCCTAGCTATTTTGGCTAGAGATATTTTTTCATTGCAAATCTTTAAATATTTAATTTTTTTTAATATTTTATTTGTTTTATTATTTTATTTATTTTTTTATTTTAAAGGTTTGTATCCCATGGTCTATAGATGAGCGATCCTTGAAAGACACATTCACCTCGTCTAATTATAAAAATAGATTATTATAACTAAATAATTTAAAAATTATATAAATACAAAAAAAATTATATTAATAAAGACAAACATAACTATTTTTATTATTATAAAATTTATAAAAAATTATAGAATATATTTTTCTAGAATTTGTAATTAATAATTTTAAAATTTTGTATTAAAAAACTTTAAATAATTAATTCTATCATCATAATAAAATTTTAAGATATTTTAAAAATTAAATGAACATACATTAAAATTTCTACTAATTAAAAAATAAAATAATTTATTGTATGATAAAATAAAATATTTACTAAAATATCTGAAATAAAGAAAAAACTATTAAATATTAATATTATTTTAAGTATAAAAAATAGTTTTATGATTATAGGAAACTTTTATAAAAATAATAACTAAAAAATTTGAAAATTTTGGATTATAAAAAAAATTTAAATTTTTTAATAAAATTTAAATGAAAATAAATTGATATTTAAAGATAAATACAAAGATATTTACCCCTACTGAAATTTATAAGAATTAAATAATTAAGTAAGATTTATACTATTAATATTCCATCTTTATTAAATTTAATATATATAACTTATTTTTAAAAATCATCTCTCTTTAAGTAATTTTTAAAATTTTATAAATTATAAATTATATCAAATAATATGAAATTTTATGCCTTTAAAATTATTTCATATTATCTTATTAAGAATTAATATGATTTCTTAAAAATTTATAAACTTAAAATATATATTTTTTCATATTTATTAAATAAAGAGTATTTATAATTACTTGGAAAGTGGCTTGAAGACCAATAATATTTTAATGAGTGCATTGTTATATTAACTTTACAAATTTTGCCGCCATTTGATTTGTTTGTCTATTTGGAAGCCCAAACATCTATTTTTTGATTTTGTTTATATATTTATTATTTAATTAATTTAATAATTAAAAAATTGAAAGTTGTTTGTTTTTTATTTGTGCCTTGCTACACACATTACCTTGTTGAAAATAATGTATTAAGTAAAAAAAGATGAGTCTTTATGTTTTTTATATATTTATTGTATATTAAAAGTTTTGATATTTTAAAATTAAAATATTAATGTAATTTTAAAACCTAATTAACCATAAGAAACTTAATAGTTAGAGACAACTCTAAGTCTCTAACTTTTTCCATTGGCTTCCCTCTTGACTCCAACATATTCAAAATGGAACCTAACAATGGAGTAAGCGATTTTGTTTAGGCATTCACGAACATAAGTCGTGAATGTCCACAGAAATATATGGCTAGGGTTTGGGAAACACGGACACTGCATGACATCGACACATTGTCATAGTCATGGCATACCCATGAAAAAAATTTGATCTTTAAGGATTGGAAGCAATTTGTATCATGCTAGTTTTACCAAACTCTGAGGATGACACAGATAAATCAATGATATCGCAATAGCCTTCACTTGTATGATCCTTGCTGTGAGTGCGAATGCGAATCGAATTGTTTTGATAATTGTTCATCACAAAGACATTATTTGATTAGCTCTTTGTCTTTCATTATTTATTTAACCTAGCATTTTGAATGTAGCATTTATATATATTTATCGGATGTGAGGGCTTTTAAGTTTAAATGAAAATGAACTGATACTGCATCATTTTTTGCAAGGATATAGATGTTGTTTATAATTTGTCTGAGTTTGGGAGACAAAAAGTATATCACTGTTAGAGGCTTAGAAGTGGTGAAGAAGTGTGAAAGAGTGTATATTGAAGCTTATACTTCTCTCCAATCCTTTGGTCTTTCCGACGATGGGCTTTCTGCTATTGTACTTCCTCAACTTTCACTCTTATTCTTTCATTATTCTTTGAGTATGTTCATCTCTGAGGTGGAATTGGTAGGAGCACTTGTACGGGAAACCTGTTTCCATCACTGACAGAGTGATGGTAGAAGAGAAAATAGATGTTATTTTGTTAGGAGCAAGTAAATCAAACATAGTTTTTCTTGTTGTTGGTGATCTTTTTGGGTTGGCTCATTCTCCCCTTTCTCATTGGAGGATGGTTCATGCACGTGAAAATGTTGAGCTGGTTGTGTTTTTCTTGTTTTTGCATTTGTTTTTTATGAACCAGGTTTGCCATGGCACCTGGCTCCTAACCATTTTTTTAATTGGAAGGCCAAATATCTATTTTTTAATTAATTTGATAACTAAAAATTGATGTATGTTTGTTTTTCACATGTGCCTTGCTACACCCACATTAACTTGTTGAAAATAATTTATTAAGTAAAAAAAAGACGTGTCTTCATGTTTTATATATATTTTTTGTATATTAAATATTTTGATAAATTAAAATTAAAACATTAATGGAATTTTAAAACCTTATAAAACTTAATAAACTTAATAGTTAGAGACAACTATAAGTCTCTAACTTTTTCCATCGGCCTCTCTCTCTCGACTTTGATATATTTAAAATGTAACCTAACAGTGGGGTAAGGAATTTCATTCAGTTGTAGCGGTGAGTTTCTTATATATTTTAGGTATGCTTTCTACACTAACTCATCATCGCTTATCTTAATGCAAGAGTGTTTGATTTGCAGTAATGCTTTCTACCCTTACTCAGCAAAATGAAACCTAAATTGTGGGTTTTCATGTTGTCAAAGAATATAATGTCTCATCCCATAATGTTCTTTATGGTTTTCTTAAATATCTTATTGCAGGTTTTTATAATGCAAATAAGTAATATTTTTTTAGAATGAAGTGTTATAGATTATTATAAAATAAAATGGAACTCGCAGTAGAGTATAATACAATAGCTAACAATATCATGACATTAAGATTTGCAAAATCATTACATTGAGTTTTAGGTGAAGTAGAATTTAGCATGGTTTGCATAGAATCAAATTTTAGCAAGGTTTGTAGTAATCTAAAACTCATCATCTGTTATATCTGCTACTAAACTAAATGTTTATGTACATTTTTTATACTGATGTCCCACTTTAGCCTTGTTTCTTTTTTGTAATTGCAGATTTCTGTCATGATATTCAGTAAAATATGATCACTTATAATTTGTTCAACTTAAAGACTAATATGCATGTGTATTCAAAATAAAAAGTGAAATGCTTAATATAGTTTAATCATGTATATAATATAGCTCTAATTGCTCTTATTTGTAAATGTGAAGATGAAATAAAAGAATAGTGAGGATTAAAATTGACATTTGTTAGAATTATAAATGATGATGTTCTTTAACACATTTTAACATAATTTTTGTTCATGATAAAATTGAATTGAAAATAAAATTTATATATTTAATTAAAGCCAAGTGGAGGTAATGATGACATATTGGACTATCTTTATATACCAAATGATATATTACAATTAAATAAGATAAAATAATACATTGAAATGAAAATGGGAACATATAAATATTGAATAACTTTTTACATTTTCTCTTTACACCTCACCCATGCATTTTCTAATAATTTAAGAATCATTCCATGCATATCCTTATAAATTACTTTTTATGAAGTATTTTGTTATGATGATAAGCCTAATGTGAGTGTTCCACTGAACACAAAATATGAGCCTTGATATGAAGAGAAAATGAGGGTTAAGAAACATGATAACCACAACCTAATGGTATATATTAAATTTATACATTTATAGTTTTTCTCAGATGAGACTTTATCAATTTAGTTGATTTAGTTATTCTACTTAATGAATCAAAAAAGTGTTCTACTTAGTTCATATTATTATGTTTAACTACTTATAACTACTTGTATGAATATATTTATATAACTATATGTTTAACTATATATAGCTATTTATAACTATATATACTATATGTATAATAACATATAAATATAAATAATTTTATTTTACTATATGTATAAGTATAAAAACTTTATACACAAATATATTTAAATATATAATTTACAACATGTATTTATACAATTTTATATATTAGTATATAAAAATGTATTTAACTAAATCTATACCTATACACTAGGAAGCATGGATACAACATTCTATAGGCATGTCCGAGTGTCGAACACATGGATACGTGGACACGTGCAAGACATGCGTCGGATACATATACGATATGCCACGTTGCGTATTGTTTACAAATCCATGTCTAATACACCATGTGGCATAACGGGCAGATACATCGAATGCCATATCCATGCCGATGACGTTGAGTGGCCGATGATGCCGAGTGGCCGATGATGCTGAGTGGCCAACGACACCGCGTGGCCGATTCTGTGTGGAGGCAGAAGGGAGGGGGGGGGGATATTTTATAAAAAAAATAGTTTTATTTTATAAAATAAAATATTTATATTTTATAAAAAAATAGTTTTATTTTATAAAATAAAATATTTTATTTTATTTTATTTTATAAAATACCTAATATTTTTAAAGATAACTATAAATTTTATTTTATTTTATCAATATTTTTAAGAAAATATTTATAAAGATAATTATTTTTATTTTTATTTTATTTTATTATGTCGTGTCCTAGTCGTATCCATATCCCAGTTTTTTGAAATTTACCATGTCTTAGCCATATCCATATCCTAATTTTTTAAAATTTATCATGTCCCTATATCCCGTCGTGTCGTATACCCATGTTCATATCTATGTCCATGCTTCTTAGCCTATATATAACTATATGTATAAATGTATAAAAATATGAAAAAATATATATACCTACATGTATAAATATAAGTATAATGATATGCGTAACCATATGTATAACCACATGTAACAATATTTATAATTATATGTATAACAACATACAATATTATGTTTAACTATATGTGCATAACTATTTATAACTATTTGTATAACGATATAAAACTCTATATACATAAATATAACTATATTTGTAACTATGTATAAACATATCTATTGATATATGTAAATCTATATATTTGTTTATAACTTTGTATACATTTATGTATGACTACTTATAATTACTAGTATGAATATATCTATATATAACTATATGTTTAACTATATATAACTATTTATAACTATATATACTATATGTATAATAATATATAACTATAAATATATGTATAATAATATATATCTATAAATAATTGTATTTTACTATATGTATAACTATAAAAACATTCTACATAACTATATTTAAATATATAGTATTATATGAAAATGTATTTAACTATATCTATACCTATACATAACTATATGTATAAATATATAAAATTATATGAAAAAATATATATACCCACATGTATAAATATAAGTATAACTATATGTGCAACGATATGTATTACCACATGTAACTATATTTATAATTACATGTATAACAACATACAACATTATGTTTAACTAAATGTGTATAACTATTTAAAAATATTTGTATAATTATATAAAACTCTATATAATTAAATATAACTATATTTGTAACTATATATACATATATGTAAATTTATAAATTTGTTTTTAACTTTGTATACATTTATGTATAACTAAATATAACTACTTGCATAAATATAAATGCATATATATATATATATATATGTATGTATGTATGTATGTATGTATGTTTAACAATCTATAAATATTTATAACTATATATACTATATGTATAATAACATATAACTATATATAATTGTATTTTACTATATGTATAACTATAAATTATACAAGAAACATGGATGAGAAAGATGATGGTTGATCTAAATGAATAAGTTTTGATTATATGACCATTCAATGTAACAAGTCAACAATTACTCTTGCAAGTGATATTTAAAGATAAATACATAAATGTTTTAATTACATCCAAAAATTTTTGACGTGTTATAAAAAATATATACACGTGCTTATTAAAAGAACACTTCAAGTGTTTTTTAGTGTTTCAAAAGAGTTATTTAAAATATTACTAATGATTTTTTAGTCATAAAAATATTTAAAATTATTTTTTGCCCTATAAACACTTAATTTTATTAGAATGAAAACATTGATTAAGATTTTTAATATTAGTTTATTATATTTCATTCTTATTAAAATAATAAATATATATATTTTATTGATCTTCTCACTTTAAATTATTTTAGGAATTATGCTTTGAAGAGCATGAGGCCGGTGATATTGCTTGTGTTTTGCTGGGTGTCATGTTCTCTACTTTATAAATTGATACATTGCTCTATTGAAAGCTTTTGGAAGAGGAATTAGCATGCTTTACACATTGAGGCATGCCTGGCACACACTTGCACACTTTGAGAGTGAACCCCAGGACATTGACATTTATTTTGAAAAAAAGAAACAGATTTGTGATCAAGATGGTGTTACTTCGGAAACATTGGTGGTGGTGGTAATTATAATTTACTATATCTAATTTCATAGTACTATTTAAACCACAAATATGATAAATACACGCACGCACGCACACATGCATGCATACATAACATTGATTGGAACACACACACGCACACGGATGCACGCACGCATACATAACATTGATTGGAACACACACACAACATGTTGCTTATTTGGTTGCATTTATGTGTGTGACAGCCTGTCTCAAATGTCTAAGCTATATAGATTTATGTGGGAGGAAATGACTAATTCCAAGCATACCATTCTAGAGACTCTTCGTTCAAGACCATTAATTTTTGTTCCACACAATCCTCTCACGAAGAATTAGGATTTGATTTTTGGTGTGTTTTTATCTTCTAAAGAGGTATATTGGTGTGATACAGCTAGTGCTGTAGATGTGATGGAAGTGATTTATCAACAGTGCACCTCCTAGAGTGAGCAGGGCTCTCTTTTAAGCTTAAAGTTATGCCATGCTTATCTAGCCCTATGATTTCTTTATTAACAAATGTGCCGTTCATGAGATTACCTCTTAACATAGCTATCTTGATACCATGTGCAAATTGTCTCTAGATGTTCTGCCTTCAAAAGCTGCTAATGTTGTATGTACTTAGTCAAGAAGTAAGTGCTTCAATTGATGATGGGTTGTGATGAAAAATTGATCTTTTTTTTCACTTTCATAGGTTTTTAGGGTTTTTCTAAGGTGGGGTGATGAGCTAAAATTTGGGCATTTGAGCTCTGATGATATTATTCACATCAAAGATCATCTTGCGAGACTGGACTGCATGGTGCTGCTGATTGTGCATGATAAGTAGGTCTCACTACATCCATCATTTGGTTTGGTTATTGGGATGGTAATCGAATGTTGAGGTAGAGGTTTTAGAATCTAGAAAATGTCTAGTTGGGGAACTAGACATTTTCTTTGTTGGTACTCGTATTCTTGCCAACTGAATTTCTTCTCTTTGCCTTTCATCAGGATCTAGAAATTTTATGAGAACAATTTCTACGTACTTAGTCAATTTTTACCCGACACAAATTAATGTTGAAAAATTTGCATCTACAGAGGTATGTCTCAATGATGTTCACACTTGAGATAAATCCCATCCTAAAGAAACAACAAAAAAATAATTGAACAAAACACCACTGCCTCCTTATTTGTAGTTGTAGGTAAAAAATGCAATACTTGCATAACACATTTTTTTCATTATGATATCTGGTAAATATTAAACAAGATGACATATAATTTTTGTTGTAGTTTTTAATTTTGTAGTTTCTTTAATATTGTGTTTTTTCTTTTATGAAGATATTAATGAGAGCATTCATCATATGAGTTGCCCTAATAAACATAACATGTTATATAAGGGCATTATTTGTATGAGGTTATTCATCAAGTGTGTTATATTTATTTTATGTTGTGTGATTTACTATTTTACATAGTATCTAAAGTGACCCAAGGGAATGCTAAACTCTAGGGGGGTGTGTCAGAAAGTGCTGTAAACCCATATAAGGAGGAGTACATCCATTGTGCACTAGCTACCATGATTACACACACACACACACTGTGTGCTATGCTTTAAACTCTATCGCTTGCCCATAGTGTGTTGATTTCATTACTCACAAGGCTTAGGCCTAGATTACAACAATGTCAATTCCATATGTGATCCATAGGGGTGGATGTTCCTGGATCTAAAATATAAGCAAGAGGAGAGTAGTTGATTCCTCTATGAGACCGTAACAAGCTCGGCATAGCATTTAGATGTGAAATTTTTTGTTTTTTTGATTTTTTTAATTTGATTTGGTTACTTGGATTGGGTGTAAACCCTTCTTATCAAGGTGTACCAGATTACATCAGTGACGAACTACATTTAAACTATGAAGTTGTGCAGATGAGTAAGATGGGTGATTATAATTGAAACGGGGTGCAGGTATGGAGTAAAAAAGAAATAAAATTAAAATTAAAGAAATTTTGAAAAGTTTGCAGGTTTAAATAGTTTATAGTTAGTGATTCAACCTAAAATTTAATTGTAGTGGCCTAGTCAGTGATGCCTTTATTACTGATCTTGCAATGGGCTAGGATGTGGTCACCCTCGTTGACGATGATTGGTGTTTCTTTTCTATCCATGTTTGCTTATCATCTTTTTTGCATTTTTTGCTGCACACCAGGATGAAATCAGGATAGGATCCCCCTTGAATGAGCTTCTCGAGTGCATTGGTGCTCTGTTGTTCAATAATTTAATTTTCATCCGCAATGCTTTTTCTTTTGCGAATTAATAAAAATTATTTTTTTCTCTTCATTTTTTTTGCTTGCAAGGGTAGTTTAAAGAAATTGTAGGATGGTTGGTTACTAAAATAGTGTTTACTACATCATGACAAAGAGCTACCTCACGTCATTAAGTTCTGTGCCATGTGACCAATTCTTCTTTTTCTTCTTATTCTTAATTTTATAGTTATTCTTATTATTCTTCTTATTTTTATAGTTATTCTTATTAATCTTCTTATTTTTTTATTATTCTAATTCTTATTATTCTTATAATTCTTATTATTCTTCTAATCCTTTTTATTCTTTTTATTCATACTACTCATATTATTATTATTATTATTCTTAGTTTTATTTTTATTATTCTTATTCTTCTTACTATCTTTATTCTTAGTTTTCTTTTATTTCTTATTAATCTTCTTACTCTTTTAATTCCTCTAATTTTTCTTATTCTGTATATTCTTATTATTCTTCTTTTTATACTTATTCATATTATTATCATCATTATTATTGTTCTTCTTCTTGTTATTCTTGTTATTAATATTATTATTATTATTGTTTTCTTATTCTTCTTATTATTTTTATTATTCTTATTATTTGTATTCGTATTATTCTTATTATTCTTCTTATTTTTCTGATTCTTCTTATTCTTCTGATTCTTCTCATTCTTCTTATTCTTCTTATTCTTTGTATTATTCTTTTTCTTCTATCTTTTTATTCTTCTTATTATTCATAGGCTTCTAATTCTTATTATTATTGTTTGTCTTTTTATTTTTTTTATTCTTCTTATTATTTTTATTCTTTTAGTCTTCTTATTCTTCTAATTATTCTTAGTCTTATTGTTCTTCTTATTTCTTATTCTTCATATTCTTCCTTATCTTATTATTTTTCTTATCTTTCTTATTCTTGTTATTCTATTAATTATTATTATATAATATATTGTTTATATTTTTTCTTATTCTAATATTTCTTCTTATTATTCTTATTCTTCTTATACATTTTATTCTTCTTATTCTTCTTACTCTTCGTAATTTTCTTATTCTTCTTATTCAATTTATTCTTCTTATTCTTCTTATTATTCTTATTATTCTTTTTCTTCTTTTTCTTATTATTCTTCTTATTCATCTTATTATTCTTATTCTTCTCATTCTTATAATTCATTATTTTCTACTTATTCTTTATATTCTTATTATTCATCATATTCTTTTTATTCTTTTTATTCTTCTAATTATTCTTAATATTTTTATTCTTCTTATTCTTATTATTATTCTTATTCTTCTTATTTTTCTTAATCATCTTTTTCTTCTTATTTAAGTCTTGTATTTCATCATATTTTTCTTATTTTTCTAATTCTTTTTATTTTTCATATTCTTCTTATTCTAAGTATTCTTATTTTTCACCTTATTCTTCTATTTTTATTTTTCTTTTTATTCTTTTTATTCTTCTTATTCTTTTTATTCTTCCTATTCTTCTTATTCTTTGTAATCTTCTTATTCTTCTAAAAAATTCTTATTCTTCTTATTCTTATTATTTATTTAATCTTTTTATTGTTCTTATTATACTTATTCTTTTATTTGTTATTATTATTGTTATTATTCTTATTCTCTTTATTATAATATTTCTTCTTATTCAAATTTTTTATAATTATTCTTCTTATTTTTTTTATTCTTCTCATTTTTCTTATTCTTCTAATACTTGAAATCTTTTTTTTATTCTCTTGATTATTATTATTCTTATTTTTATTTTTATTATTTTTTATTCTTCTCTTTCATTTTATTTCTATTTTTCATCTTATTCTTATAATTATTCTTTTTCTTTTTATTCTTCTTAGTATTCTTATTCTTCCTATTCTTCTTATTCTTTTTATTTTTCTTTTTCTTCTTATTCTTATTATTCTTCGTATTCTTTTTACTCTTCTAATTCTACTAATTCTTCTAATTCTTTTTATTATTCTTATTATTTTTATTCTTCTTATTTTATTATTCTTCTTATTCTTCTGATTCTTAATTTTCTTCGTATTATTCTCATTCTTCTTATTCTTCTAAATATTATTAATCTTTTTTATCTGTAATCTTCTTATTCTTATAATTATTCGTATACTATTTATTCTACATATTCTTCTTATTCATCATATTCTTTTAATTAATTATATTTTTTTATTATTCATATTCTTTTTATTATTTTTATTCTTTATTTTTTTATTCTTCTTATTCTTCTTTTTCTTATTATTCTTATTATTCTTATTATTCTTCTAACTCTACTTATCATTTTTAATCTTCTTTTTCTTCTTAATTAAGTCTTCTAATTCATCTTATTCTACTTATTCTTAGTATTCTTTTTTTTCTGATTCTTCTTATTTTTTTTATTCTTCTGATTCGTCTTATTATTCTTATTCTTCTTATTTTTGTTATTCTGCTTATTCTTCTTATTCTTGTAATTTTATTTTTTTTTCTTATTATTCTTATTCTTTTTTTTTGTTATTATTATTCTTATTATTCTTATTCTTATTATTATTCTTATTCAACATTTTCTTTTTATTCCTATTATTTTTTCTATTCTACTAATTCTAATTATTATTTTTATTCATTTTATAATTATTATTCTTCTTATTTTTCTAATTCTTCTTATTCTTATTATTCATATTATTCTTCTTATTCTTATTATTCTTTTTATTCATCTAATTCTTCTAATTCTTTTTATTGTTCTAATTCTTCTAATTCTTTTTATTCTTTTTATTCCTCATATTCTTCTTTTTATTCTTATTCTTAGTATTCTTCTTATTCTTATTAATAATATTATTCTTCTTATTCTTCTTATCTAATTTTTCTTCTTATTCTTATTATTCTTCTTATTCTTCTTATTCTTCTTTTATTATTCTTCTTTTTATTCTTATTTTTCTTATTCTTCTTAGCCATCTTTTTCTTCTTATTTTTATTATTCTTATTATTCTTGTTATTCTTGTTATTCTTCTTATTCTCCTTATTCTACTTATTCTTCTTATTCTTCTTATTCTTATTATTCTTGTTATTCTTAATACTCTTCTAATTCCTTTAATTCTACTTATTCTTATTTATTTTCTTAATAGTCTTATTCATATTATTCCTCTTATTCTTCTTATTCTTTTTATTCTTCTTATTCTTCTTATTATAATGATTCTTCTTATTCTTCTTATTTTTTTTTCTTATTATTCTATTCTTCTTATTCTTCTTATACTCCCTATTCTACTTTTTCTTCTTATTCTTCTTATTCTTCTTATTATTCTCATTATTCTCATTCTTCTCATTTTTCTAATTCTTCTAATTCTATTGATTCTTCTCATTCTTCTCAATCATCTTATTCTTTTTATTATTCTTATTATTCTTATTATTCTTATTCTTTTTATTCTTATTATTCTTCATATTCTTTTTTCTCTTCTAATTTTTCATATTTTTCTTATTTTTTTTCTTCTTATTCTTATTATTTTTATTATTCTTATTATTCTCTTTATTGTTCATATTTATCTTATTCTTCTTATTCATTTTTTGTTCTTATTATTATTATTATTATTATTATTATTATTATTCTTATTTTTCTTATTTTTCTTATTTTTCTTATTTTCTTATTTTCTTATTTTTCTTATTCTTTTATTCTTATTCTTCTTATTCTTCCTTTTCTTCTTATTCTTTTAATTCTTCTTATTCTTCATTTTCTTCTTATTCTTTTAATTCTTCTTATTCTACTTATTATTATTATTCTTTTTATTTTTCTTATTCTTATTATTCTTCTTATTCTTTTTATTCTTCTTATTCTTCTTATTCTTTTTGTTCTTTTTATTCATCTAAACCATTTACATCTTCTTATTCTACTTATTTTCTTATTATTCTTATTCTTCTTATTCTTCTTATTCTTCTTATTCATATTATTTTTATTATTCTTCTTATTCATATTATTTTTATTGTTCTTCTTATTCTTTTTGTTATTTTAATTCTTTCTATTATTCTAATAAATCTTATTTTTTTATTCATATTATTTTTATTATTCTTCTTTTGGTTATTATTATTATTATTATTATTATTATTCTTCTTCTTCTAATTCTTCTAATTGTTCTAATTCTTTTAATTTTTCTTTATCTTATTATTATTATTATTCTTATTCTTATAATTCTTATTATTCTTTTTATTCTTCTTATTTTCTTATTATTCTTATACTTTTATTATACTTATTCTTATTATTTTTTTTATTTTTTTTATTTTTTTATTTTTTTTATTTTTTTTATTTTTTATTTTTCTAATTATTCTGATTATTATTATTCTTTTTATTCTACTTTTTCTTTTTATTCTATTAATTCTTCTTATTCTTCTTATTCTTCTTATTCTTTTTATTCTCCTTCTTCTTCTTATTATTCTTATTCTAATTATTCTTATTATAATTATTCTTTTTATCTTTATATTTTTTTATTTTTCGGATTATTCGTATTCTTCTCATTTTATTATTATTATTATTATTATTAATTTTTTTAGACTTTTTATTCTTTTTATTATTCCTAGTCTTCTTATTCTTCTTAGTATTTATATTTTTCTTATAATTTTTATTCTTCATTTTTTCATATTCTTATTATTCTTCTTCTTATTATTATTTTACTTATTTTTATTATTCTTTTTATTCTTGTTTTTATTTTAAATCATTTTATACTTCTTATTTTAAATATTCTTCTTATTATTATTTGTTTTATTCTTCTAATTCTTCTTTTTCTTATTATTCTCCTTTTTATACCGATTCTTCTCATTTTTCTCATTCTTCTAATTCTAATGATTCTTCTTATACTTCTCATTCATCTTATTCTTCTTATTCTTCTTATTCTTCTTATTATTCTTATGCTTCTTATTATTTTTATTATTCTTATTATTCTTATTCTTCTTATTTTTTTATTATACATATTCTTATTATTCTTATTAATTTTATTATTCTTATTATTCTAATAATTTTCTTATTCTTCTTATTCTTTTTTTTTTCTTATTATTATTATTATTATTATTATTATTATTATTCTTATTATTCTTCTTATTCTTTTAAAATATCTTATTTTTCATATTCTACTTATTCTTATTATTCTTATTATTTTTCTTATTTTTCTTAATCTTTTTATTATTCTTATTCTTCTTGTTCTTCTTATTTTTCTTAGTCTACTTATTCGTCTTTTTCTTCTTATTCTTCTTATTCTTCTTTTTCTTATTATTCTTATTAATTTAATTTTTCTTATTATTCTTATTATTTTATTATTCTTCTTATTCTTTATTATTATTATTATTATTCTTATTCTTATTCTTATTATTCTTCTTCTTATTCTTCTTATTATTCTTATTCTTTTAAATCATAGTATTTTTCTTTTTCTTCATATTCTTACTATTCTTCTTATTTTTCTTATTTTTCTTAATCTTCTTATTTTTCTTATTATTATTATTCTTCTTATTCTTCTTATTCTTCGTATTCTTCTTATTCTTTTTATTCTTATTATACTTATAAACCATCTAATTCTTCTTATTCTGCTTAATTTTATTATTATTATTAGTATTCTTATTCGTCTTATTCATACTATTTTTATTATTCTACTTATTCTTTTTATTGTTCTTATTCTTCTTATTTTTCTATTAAATCTTATTCGTCTTATTAATATTATTTTTATTATTCTACTTATTCTTTTTATTGTTCTTATTCTTTTTATTCTTCTTAAAAATCTTATTCTTCTTATTCAAATTATTATTATTATTATTATTATTATTCTAATTCTTCATATTCTTCTAATTCTTTTTATTCTATTAATAATTCTTATTCATATTATAGTTATTATTCTTCTTATTCTTCTTTTTTATTTTATTCTTATTATTCTTCTTATTTTTTTATTTTTCTTATTCTTTTTATTCTTCTAAATCTTTTTAATCTTCTTATTCATATTATTATTATTATTATTATTCTTAGTATTCTACTTATTCTTATTATTCTTATTATTCTAATTAATTATATTAATATTCTTATTTTTTATATTTTTCTAATTCTTTTTATTATTCTTTTTCTTAATATTCTAATTATTCTTATTATTTTTTTTATTTTTCTAATTATTCTTATTTTTATTCTTCTTATTCTTCTTACTCTTCTTATTCTTTTTAATATTCTTAGATTTCTTATCCATCTTATTTTTCTTAATCTTATTATTTTTTTTTTATTTTTTTTATTCTTCTTATTCTTCTTATTCTTATTATTCTACGTATTCTTATTATTTTTATAAATTTTTTTATTTTTCTTATTTGTCTTATTATTCGTATATTTCTGATTCATCTAATTCTTCTTATTCTTTTTATTCTTCTTATTCTACTTCTTCTTGTTATTTTTCTCATCCTTCTTATTCTTTTTATATTTCTTATTCTCTTTATCATTCTGATTTTTCTTATTCTTCTTATTTTTTTTATTCATCTTATTCTTCTTATTCTTATTATACTACTTATTTTCTTATTCTTCTAATATTTCTTATTCTTCTAATTTTTCTTATTATTCTTATTCTTCTTATTATTCTTATTCTTCTTATTCTTCTTATTTTTCTTATTTTTCATATAGTTCTTAATCTTATTATCCTACTTATTCAACTAATTTTTTTATTCTTCTCATTATAGTTAGTATTATTATTATTATTATTCTTATTATTATACTTATTCTTCTTATTATTTATATTCTTGTTATTCTTATAATTCTTTTTATTTTTCTATTCTTTTTATTTTATTATTATTATTATTATTATTATTCCTCTAATTCCTCTTATTCTTCTTATTCTTTTTATACTTCTTTTTCATGTTATTCTTTATAGTCTTCAGATTTATGTTATTCTTCTTTATCTTTTTATTCTTTTTATTGTTCTTATTATTTTTATTCTACTTATTCTTATTATTCTTTATATTTTTCTTATTCTTCTTATTCATTTTATTCATTTTATTCTTTTTATAATTCTTATTTTTCTTATTCTTCTTATTCTTCTTATTCTTCTTATTAATTTTATTCTATTTTTCTACTTATTCTTCTTATTCTTCCTATTCATATTTTTCTTCATATTTTTATTAATCATCTTTTATTCTTATTCTTTTTATTCTTCTTATAGTTCTTATTCTTCTTATTCTTTTTATTTTTTTATTCTTCTTATTCTTCTTACTATACTTATACTTCTTATTATTTTTATTCTTATTATACTTCTTATTATTCTTATTCTTCTTATTATTCTTATTATACATATTCTTCTAATTCTTCTTATTTTTTTATTCTTATTATTTTGATTTTTGTTTTTATTCTTTTTATAGATTTTATTCTTCTTATTATTCTTTTTCTTCTTTTTTTTCTTATTCATTTTATTTTTTTATATATTTTTTATTTTTATTATTCTTCTTATTTAATTTATTCTTTTTATTCTTATTATTCTTTCTAATTTTTCATATTTTTCTTATTCTTCTTATTCTTCTTATGCTAATATACTTATTATTCTTCTTATTCTTCATATTATTTTTTAATTATCTTATTATTATTTTACTTCTTATTCTTATTTTTATTCTTTTTATTCTTATTGTTCTTTACATTCTTCTTTTTCATTTGAAACTTCTTTATCTTCATATTTTTCTTATTCTTATTTTTCTTATTATTCTTAATATTTTTCTTATTCTTTTTATTTTTCTTATTATTCATATTCTTCTTATTCTTCTGATAATTATTTATCTTTTTATTTTTCTTATCCTTCTTATTCTTCTTTTTCTTTTTATTCTTCTTAATCTTCTATTGCGTCATATTCTTCTTATTCTTCATATACTTTTAATTCTTTTTAATCTATTTATTGTTCTTATTTTTCTTATTCTGCTTATTCTTCCTATTCATTTTTTTTTTCTTTTTTTTCCTCTTATTCTTCTTTTTCTTATTATTCTTCTTATTCTTTTTATTCTTCTTATTCTTATTATTCTTCTTATTATTCTTATTTTTCTTATTCTTCTTATTGCTCTTTTTCTTCTTTTTCTTCTTTTTCTTCTTATTCTTCTTATTCTTTTTATTCTTTATATTTTTCTTATTCTAATTATTCTTCTTATTAATCTTATTTTTCTTATTCTTCTTATTTTGCTTATTCTGCTTATTCTTTTTATTTTATTATTCTTATTCTACCGCTTTTTTATCATATTTTTTAGTTCTTCTTATTCTTCTTAGTCTTCTTATTATTCATATTATTATTATTATTATTATTCTTCATATTATTATTATTCTTCATATTCTTCATATTCTTCTTATTTTCATATTATTCTTATTCTTCTTATTTTTATATTCTTTTTATTTTTCTTATTTTTTATTATTCTTATTTTTCTTATTATTCTTATTCATCTTATTTTTCTTATTCTTGTTATTTTTTTTATAATTCTTATTCATATTAGTCTACTTATTCTTATTATGTTTATTAATCTTCTTATTCTTATTTTTCATATTATTATTCTTATTTTTTGATTCTTCTGATTATTCTTATTCATCTTATTCTTCTAATTATTGTTATTATTATTCTTCTTCTTATTATTCTTATCATTCTTATTGTTCTTATTCTTTTTATATTTCTTATTCTCTTTATTCTTATTATTATTATTATTATTATTCTTAATCTTATTATTATTATTCTTTTTTTCTTTTTATTCTACTTTTTCTTCTTATTCTTCTAATAGTTCTTATTCTTATTATTCTTATTATTCTTCTTATTCTTATTATTCTTCTCATTGTTCTTATTCATTTTATCCTTCTTATTCATCTTATTTTTTATTTTTCTTATTCTTCTTATTTTTATTTTTCTTATTATTATACTTATTCTTATTCTTATTCTTTTTATCGATCGTATTCTTTTTATTTTTCAGATTATTTTTATTCTTCTTTTTCTTTTTATTCTTGTTATTCTTCTAATTCTTCTTATTTTTTTTATTCTTCTAATTCTTCTTATTCCTCTTATTCCTCTTATTCTTCTTATCCTTCGTATTATCTTTGTACTTATTTGTCATTTATTCTTGTTAGTCTTCTGATTCTTGTTTTCCATCTTATCTTTTTATTCTTTTTATTGTTCTTATTATTCTTTTCTACTTATTCTTATTATTCTTATTATTCTTCTTATTCTTCTTATTCGTATTATTCTTTATATTTTTCTTATTCTTTTTTTCTTCTTATTCTTTTTATTCTATAGATACTTCTAATTTTTCTTATTTTTCTTCTTTTTTATATTCTTCTTATTATTTTTATTCTTTTTATTCTTCTCATTCTTCTTAGTCATATTTTTTTTCATATTTTTCTTATTCTTATTTTATTCTATTCTTTTTATTCTTCTTATATTTTTATTCTTCTTATTCTTTTTATTTTTCTTATTCTTCTTATTCTTCTTATTCTACATATTCTTCTTCTTATTTTTATTTTTCTTATACTTTTTTTTAAGTTTGTTTTATTATTAATAACCCTCTCTTTTGGCGGAGGAATACCATTTTTACATCCTACATCTACCCGTAGCCATCTTACGCCCATCTTAGCCTTAAACATAGTAGCTAACATATTGGATTTTAAGAACTTTCTCAAATAAGCATTTTCATTTTATAAATTAAACTAGAATAGGCTGAAGGCTTTGCTCTAGTCTATCAAGCCTCTTAAAAAGCCTCTATTTTCAGCCCTTCTTTCGGCCCTTCTTTCGGCCCATCTTTCATTTGCTTTCATGTGTTGTTCGGCCGTTTCCTATGCTCCGCATCTGTCCTCGTATCTTCACCGTGTCTGTTGTTATTCACATCATTCCCGAATATTTATCAACCATCATCCTTCTTCATTTATACGCTCCGGTGCATTTATACACTTTATATGCTTCATTTGTTGTTCAACCGTCTGTTCTTCGGCCGTGTCTGTTGATCACCGTCATCCTTCTATTTATACGCTTTATTCGCTTCAAATTATAAAATAAGCATAGTAGTCATCCTTCTTCACCGTGTCTATTGTTCGGCCGTCATCCTTCTTCATTTCTACACTTTTCACGAGCTGCTACAAGACCTAGGACTTTCTGCATAGCTCAACCAATAACAGTTGTATAACAGATAACTCAGCCAATAAACCAGATTATTGCATAGCTCGGTCTATATCACCTTTTAAACCAGATTGTAACATATAAATAAATCACCTCCGAGCTCGTATAAACTGCATGAATGTTGATCACCCATAGGGCCAGGTGATCAGTCGAAAATCAACAGCAGTTCAGTAAGCCAGTGATAAACAACTTATGATTGTATGATCTTATCAAGAGCAATATATATATAAACTGCATTATTTAATCCACAAAGTTAACATCTTAATCCTGCAAATAAATAAATCCGAGGGTCCATCAATAGTATAAAATAACAACCACATAGCTTAACACCGCAACAATGAACAAATACCTATGCGTTTGCACAACCTACCAACAAAGTATGGAGCTGCGCCCATGCTTTAGGACTCGCTTACTTACTTCTTTTGATTATTTAATCAAAAGCAATATATATATATAAACTACATTATTAACCTATAGAACATCCGCAAAGTTAACACTTTAGAAAAACAATAAATACCATTGGCAGATTAGTATTTTAATATCTTCATCCTGCAAAACATGTGCACAACCTACCAACCAAGACCCCATGCTGAATCTACCACTTCATATGGAGCAGCGCTGCTGAAAATTAAATACCAATGCATATCCAAGAATCTCATGCTTTAAAACTCACCTACTTGCTTCTTTTTTAGATTATTTAAACTAAATTATAATCTAAGTTTTATTTTAAATTTAACTCAGCCTCCACCCTTTCTACTGTCCTTCCTTAGCTTGAAGCATGTTAAGGTGCTAAGAAAATAAAAAAAATGCAACAAATACTACAATTTCAATTCATTTTACCATCCCTTCTACCTCTTGCTGAATCACCTGATTATGTGTGTTTGGCTTCTTCCCGCTTAGCCATATCCTGCATATAAAACTGCACACCGCGCTACTTTTTTAAGCAATATTCATATCTATTTTTACTTATTCTTAGGTAAGGGAATGTAATTTTATCTAATCGTGCTAATCCTTTCAATTTTATTGGCAAAGATTCCTCATCATACTCCGCAGCCCCTTCTAACAATCCTATTTTAGCAAGCTTGTCTGCCAATGCATTTGCTTCCCAGTATACATGTGATATTGATGCATTTAATTCTTTAGCAAGACTCACTATTAATTCTATCTCCTCCTCATGCCGCCACAGTACTAGTTTTTTATTAAATAACTCAACCAATAATGTTGAATCTACTTGTATTTGCAAATTTCTATATCCTAGCTTATTACAGACATATAATCCTTCCTTTAGTGCCCTAATTTCTGAATGCAGTGCAGAGTAGGATTTTCCTACTAGTGTGAAAGCTTTCCTAATTCTACCTTCAGAGTCTCTCATTACTCCTCCACCTCCTGCAATTCCTAAATCTCTATTGAAGCTACCATCAGTATTCAACGATAGTTTCCCTTCTGGGGGCCTATTCCAGCTTATACTTTTAACCCAATGAATCCTTTTAATCTTAGTGGAGAGATTCCAAGTTTCCCTGGCTTCTTTATCCATTTCAGAATTATCTAATATGATAGGTTTTGTACAAGATATATTACTAATTTCCAACTTAATGTCTTTAAGGATATTAACTACATTCATTTTTATGCACTCGAATCTACTTTTATTTCTTGCTTTCCATATACACCAAATTACTGCGTGTGGTAAATTTTGGTTTAGCCATTTTTTGGTCGGTGTATTAGGGGGGTGCCTCCTCCACCTTTTAATCCTATCTATTAAAGTTTCCTCATTAATATTTATATTACTAAATATTTCTAACTTTTTCCATATTTCAAATGCAATTTTACCTTCTGAAAATAGATGATCTATAGATTTTGTTGCTTGATGACAGCAATCACATCTGGAACCTATCTTTATACCTTTCTTTTGAATATTTGTATCTACCGGTAATGCATTCACAAGAACTTTCCATACAAGAGAGCACATTTTTTGTGGGCTGCCTACTTCCCATACCCATTTAAAGATTGGGTTTATCGTATTTTTCTTTCGAATCAAATTTTTGACCATTTTGAGCGTAAAGTTGCCTTGCGGAGTAAGGGTCCATTTCCATCCGCTCTTCTCCTCTTTAGAATAAGATTCTACTATTTCTTTCTGTTTTTCTAGAGCTTTCCAGGAATTCGAAGCATTTTTCCTATTCACCTTTTCATGTACTACATATTTCACTCTCATAAAGCTCTCCCAGAGGCTATCATTTTTAGCCTCCACCAACCTTTACAGTCCCAAGCATCTGCCATGTCCTGCAAAGATATTAATCCTAATCCGGCTTCCTCTTTTGGGAAGCAAATATCTTCCCATCTTTTCCAGTGAATTTTATTCTTTCTGTCTTTTTTCCCCCATAAAAAGTTAGCCATTGTTGATTCTAATTTATTTGTAAATTTTTTTGGAGGGTGAATAATTGATAGAATATGCACTAATGTGCTTTGAAGGACGTGAGTGACTAATGTGATCCTGCCCCCAAAGCCCAATAGCTCTTCTTTGCAACCTGCTATTTTAGTATTTATTTTATCCTATAGTGATATTAAATATTCTTCTTTCAGTCTACCTTCATATATAGGACATCCTAGATACATTAGCGCTCCTTTATTCTGGGTAAATCCTATGATGTTCTTTACTTTATTACTCACCTTTTCTGTTACTTTCTTTGCCAGCATAAACTAACACTTTTTTATATTTATCGCCTGCCCTGTCACAGTTTCAAATGTATGTAAAAGATCCATAAGGTATATCAAAGATCTTTTACTCGCATTTGTAAAAATTATAAGATCATCAGCATAAGGTAAATTCTTCTTCATCTTCTTATTCTTCTTATTCTTCTTATTCTTTTATTATTCTTATTCTCATTATTATTATTTTTATTCTTATTAATATAATTATTCTTCTTATTTATTTTATTCTTCTTATTTTTTTCTATTATTCTTATACTTTATATTTTCTTATTCTGTATATTCTTTTAATTCTTATTATTCTTATTATTCTTATTATTCTTATTATTCTTTTTTATTCTATTTATTCTTATTATTCTTATTATTTTTTTTATATTACTTATTCTTCTTATTCTTCTTATACTTTTTATTCTTCTGATTCTTCTTATTATTCATATTATTTTTAATCATCTTATTCTTATTTTTCTTCTTATTCTTTTTTTTTTCTTCTTATTCTTTTTATTCTTCATATTATTCATATTCTTTTTAGCAATCTTCTTTTCTTTTTATTCTTATTTATCTTCTTTACTTCTAATTCTTCTAATTCTTTTTTAAAGTTTGTTTATTAATTATAGCTCTCTCTTTTGGTGGAGGAATACCATTTGTACAAACTAAAGCTGCCCTTTCTCCTTTTACATCCATTCCCATCCTATAAATATTATATAACCTTACCTAAGTTTAAATATTCAAGAATATTAACATCTTGCTAGCCACATATTCTATTTACTACCTTGTAACCTTTTAGCTTTTAATATTGCACTTTGCCTTTTCTAGGCTCCTCTTTCTAACTTATTGAGAAAGGCAGCCATGTAACTCTGCTTGCAAGCGATCCTTCAGTTTTTGTTAGCTCTTTCTCATGCTTAGCCTCACAAGAGAAACAACCTCTTCTACTTCTTTTTCTCCCCGACAGCATTCAGCCTTGCTCCATTGCAGCCGTCCCTTGCCCACCTCTTAGCTTGGCCTCTGCTTTAGGACGAATAACAAATAGGAAAAAACAACCATCCATCCTTTACTCTTTACCCTTGAATCCCATACCCTTACATTAATCCACATCAAACTGACCTAATATTACATGATAAACTTAAATAAATTTAACAACAAGTTGCATCCTGTTTGCTGAAATAGACCCAGATACTCCTCTACTTTTGTATCTCCACAACAGCCTTCATCCTATTCCTTTACAACTCATCCTTATCTATCCATAGTGAACCCACTCTTGCACAACATAGAACAAAAACCAAAACCAACCATCTATACCTACCCTTAGCTCTTGAGTCCCATACCCTTACATTAATCAACATCAACCATCCGATAGCCTATACATGATAACTTAAAAATAACAACAAGTTGCATCATGTTTGCTTTTCCTCAATAGCTACAGACCAATATCTATAAGACCTCCTGCATTCATGCTTCTGCAACCTGCATAAAAAAGCAAAACACATATCCATCCTACACGCACCCCCCCACCCACTCACACACTCACTTTCACACCTACCTTCTCTCACCAACCTCTCTCCCACCCTATCACAACCATCTCCCTGCATTCCCACTCACACACTCACTTTCACACCTACCTTCTCTCACCAACCTCTCTCCCACACCATCCCCACCCTATCACAACCATCTCCATGCATTCCCACTCACACACTCACTCCTTCACCCACTATACCAGCTACTAACACCCTCACTCACTCAACCCACATCAACACCCTTCTGACCTCTCTATGGACCATGCTAACCCTCTCCTTTCCTTTCTTTTTCTTTCTGACAAATGTCAACCTCCTTTTCCCTACTTACTCTGACATAAGAGTATGCCAGCTTATCTATGTTTACTAAACCTTAAAATCTAAATGGGAAGAACCTCTCATCGAATTCTTCCAAGCCTTTCTGAGTACCCTCTTTTTCTAACTTTTTCATATTTTTCTTATTCTTCTTATTCTACTTAATCATCTTATTCTTTTTATTCTTCTTATTCTTCTTATTCTTCTTATTCTTCTTATTCTTTTTATTATTCTTATTCATCTTTTTTTTAAATAAAGTTTTGTTTTATTTTTATAACTCTCTCTTTTGGTAGATGAATACCATTGTTACAAAATAGACACTACCCTTGTCCCTTTTACACCATTCTTTTCAAAAAATAAAATAAATCATAATACAATGAATGTGCTTGGAAGTTGATCATTTTCTTTTGGCCAGCAATTTCAGATAGCTTCTAGTGCTTGTGATTTGAGCATGTTATTTAGAGGGGATTTTGACTTCATATTTTTTAGATTCTACCTATGTGTTTTCTAGTTTCAAGTAGAGATTTCTTTTATTATTTTCCTTGTTGATTCTTCAGTGGTAACCTTCTATTGATTCCTGCTTTGGCCTAAGTGAGTTTGTCTCATTTGCTTTTCTCTAGGAGAGATGGTCCTGCCACCTTTATTGCTACTCCTCTATATATTTATCTTGAAAATTCATCCCACAAGACTACTAAGACCATATTCCGAGCCTCATTAATCTCATGTTTATTCCTTTTGTATAACCTTTCCTCACATCTACAAGATCAAAGCCTGACATCAAAGAACAATTATAATAACTAAATATCAACCATAATTCACTACTTGTCTGGATTTTTGTTCCTGGATGATATCAGATAATCTATAGCATAATAAAGCAAGCAATTATCTGATCCCACAGGGCCTGTGTGAACTTACTCTTGCTCCTGTCCTATTGCATTATTTTGTGCTCAACCTGCGTATACTGAAATATAGGGAAACCAGTATATCTGTAATGACATATAGATTTTCACATGAAAAAAGCAATACATGAAAAAATAAATGAGAAACTAGTGTATCTATAATATTATACAGATAATCACATGAACAAAGTCATAAATGTTCAATGCATGGTATCATCTCTTACCTATTGCATATCTCACCCGGGATTTTCATTATTTACAATCCATGTTCATACAGGAGATCTATAACATAATCAAACAGATTGCCACTTGATAAAACCATATATGATTTCTAACATCCAGAGCAAATTATTTACTCATCCCACAGGGTCGGGGTGAGCTTATAGTATAAAATTCAAAGAAAAAAAAGGCAATATGACCGTATTTAAAAAAACCATGAATGTCTATAACATCTCACATGAATAAAATAGTACGTGAATATGACAAAGAGAAACTACTATATCTGAATTATCATATAGATTTTCACATGAATAAGTCCAGAAATGCTCAAGGCAGTATATATTCTCAACCTACTGCTCCTGGGGTTTTATCATCTCACCCGGGATTTTTCAACATTTACATCCATTATATTCCTTGATAAAACCATATATAATCTCTACCACCAAAAGCAAATTATGTTCTCCTCCCACAAGGCCGGGGTGAGCTTATAGTAAAATTTTGAAGAAAAAAACAAAATTATTCTTCATATCAAATAAGTTATTATGCCCTAAAAGAAAAAGAATGAATGTATGTATTACATAATTTTAAACATTGTTTACCCATTCTCCTTAACTTTCTTGAGCGTAGGAAGAGCTATTTCATCTACTGGAGGATACCTCTATATTTATTTGGAAGATCTAATGCAACCAAGTCTTGATTTCCTAATTTTACGTTGTCTTTAGCTATCTTGTCGGACACTTGATTGCATTCCATATAAATATGCTCAATGTTACCATTTAATTCTATAACTAGTAGCTTAATATCCTCTATATCATTTATGTATTTACATAAGGATTTTTGTCCTTTAATAATTCCTATTAAGGTTAATGAGTCCACTTGAATTTGTATATTTTTAAATTATTAGATTTGCACAATTTTAGATATATCAGAAGAGCTAGCATTTCCGCTTGGTGGGGGGAACTTGCTGTCAATTTTATAGTGTATGCCCATAACATCTTGACCTCTAAGTCTCTTAATATTCCACCACCTCTGACTATGCCTTTATCACTTTTAAACTTCCGTCTGTATTAAGAGCCAAGCCATTCTTTGAAGGTTTATTCTAGTGAACATTTATAAACCCCAGTGCTTTAGTTTCTAATGATCTTAATTGCCATCTACCTATGCACTCTTTGTTATCTATGTTGTAGTCTTTTTTAACGGGAATGTTTCAGATATGGTTATAATTTCTTTTTTAATATCTCACTCTACATCTTTTATTTTCATTTCTATATTCTCGAATCGGCTTCTATATCTAGCTTTCCATACGTACCATACTATTAGGGGTGGAATGTGTTTTACATCCATCCTTGTGCTGATTTTTTGTTAGGCACCTTCATCCATTTTTGGATTCTACTTTTAAGAGTTTGATTTTTGCATTTCAAGCTCATTTCTTTTTCAAAATTTCCCCATAACTTCGAAGCTAAATTTCTTTGTGAAAATAGGTGATTTAAAGATTCTACAATTGTTTTGAAACATTCACATCTGGAGGCTAAGCTTATGCTTTTTTTTTGTAGAAATGTGTTTGATGGGGTAATGTTAGAGAGTAGAGGTGTCAAACGGGCCGGGCCGGCCCGGCCCGGCACGAGGCACGGCACGGTTCGGCCGTGCCTGGGCCGGCCCGGCACGTTAAAAAACCGTGCCCGGGCCCGTGCCGTGCCCGGTCGAAGCAAGGCACGAAACGTGCCGTGCATGGCACGAGCCGTGCCGTGCCTGGCCCGGCACGGGTCGTGCCTAGGCACGGCACGCCGGCACGGGTCCATCCCGTGCCGGTCCCGCAGGCACGCGTGGCACGCCGCCAGTGCCACGCGTGCCGTGGCGTGACCGCGTGACCACTGAGCACTGAGTCGTGACTCGTGCTCGAAGTCTCGAACTCGAACCACCCAGCACCAGCACCATGGCCCCCCCCGGAAAAAAGACCGCGGGTCGGGTCCAAACAGACCCGACCCGCGGTCTTTTCCGCCGAAAACCGAGATAAATGAAAAAAATAACGGTAAAAAAAAAAAAAAATTCAAACGTAGATCGATTTTCAGCCGTTGGATTCGACGCCAACGGCTAGGGGGCAGAATCCGACGGTCCTCGTGATTCTGCCCATTAAATTTAATAAAAAAATTCAAAAAAATAATAAAAAAATAATAAAAAAATAATTTTTTTTTAAACAAAACTTTTTTTAGGCTATATAATCTACCCCCCTCCCTATAGAATTTATGTTTTTCAAAAACATTAATCCTCTCAATTTTTTCTCTCTCTCACATAAACCGTGCTTTTCTCGCTCGGCCCTCGTTTTATTGATTTCGGCTTGAATTTTCGTGAAACTCAATTTGAGTTTTGAACTTCAAAGCTTCCTGCGGGCTTCGGTGCATCTTTCACGTGAGAGACCTCTTTGCTTTTACCGGGTAATATAATTTACTTTTTGTTTTATTTTCTCTCTCTAAATCTTCTCTCTCTAGAAAAACGTACGAAATAAAAAATGCCGAATTCACCTAACACATATTTAAATTTGGAAAATGAAAATGTTAGTGTTACACAAACGTCCGTGGCTCCTGAAACTTTGGTTTCTCCTGTCATGTCAGCCCAAAGTTCTAAAAAACAAAAAACTAGGAGGACTTCTGTAGTTTGGACACATTTTAAAATCATAACACAATTAGATGTTAGGGGTGAGGAACATGAAATGGCACAGTGCAAATATTGTATGCGACTTTTAACATGCAAGAGTACATGTGGGACTGGGCACCTAAAGAGGCATTCTGAAATATGCTCCAAAAAACATGGACCGTTAGATCCTAGGCAAACCCAACTTGGCACTACATTTTTTGAGACTGGATCGAGTTCAGTCTCAAAGTTTAGTCCCTTCGTATACTCCAACGAGTTGGGTAGGGACGGCATGGCCAGGCTCATCACATTGATGGGTCTTCCGATCAGATTTTCGGAAGATCCGAGGGTAGTCCGCATCATGCAGACTTATTTTCAGCCATCCTATCGTAGGATTCCTAGGTCCACATCTAGGAGTGACATACTAAAGATATATAAGTTAGAAAAACAAAAAATAATTAAGGAATTTTTGGCATTTAGTGGAGTGGTGTCCGTGACGTCCGATATATGGACATGTCACGATGATTCTTCTTATGCATGTATCACGAGTCATTATGTCGATTCAAACTGGACAATAAATAAAAAAATATTAGGATTCACTGAGATTCTTCATCCTCATGATGGCCCGGCCATTTTTGAGTGTATGATGAAAATATTTAGGGAATATAAAATTCAAAATAAAATTTTTAGTGTCACTTTCGATAATGCTGCGAATAATGGAGTAGCGATCAATATGTTTGTTAGGAATATTAGAGACGCACCTTTAGGAGAGATATTTCATGTCAGATGCATGTGTCATGTTATTAACCTTATAGTTCAAGCGGGTATGAAGGTGTGTTCCACCGCGTTGGAACATATACGCAATGCACTCAAGTATATTCGCACTCCTCGCAGACTACAAGAGTTTGGTAATCTCTGTTTGTCTGCGAATCTTAAGAAGAAGAAATTCCAATCTGATGTGAGACATCGTTGGAATTACACGTACCTGATGTTGGAATCATGTGTTGGATACGAACACGTGATATCCGACTACGTCAATAGTAAGAGTGGCGAACTTATTATTGACGACACTGACTGGGCTTCAGGAATTTCATTTATGAAATTCCTGAAGATATTTTATGACACGACGAACATGTGTTCGTCGGTTTATACACCCACCACTTGCATTGCACTCCGTTGCATATGCAACATTAGTAGCATGTTTAGGATGTATCGAGCGGACCCGACGCTCAGCCTTATGGTTGCAGAGATGGAGACCAAGTACCTGAAGTACTGGTCCACCATTCCATCTCTTTATTGCCTCGCAGCATGCATGGACCCTAGGGCTAAGGTGGAAGGGGTTGAAAACACCCTGACTTTCATTTCCTCGTGCATGAACCTGGAAGATCCACCTCAAGGGTTCATTTACGAGAAGTTGACAGACCTGTTCACATACTACGATACTAGGTATGGTGGTGGTGGTGTTGAGACTGTGAGTACGGACTCTGATACCTTGTTCGGAGATGACCCATATTCCATTAACCTAGCGAGGGGGAAACGTAGGGGTGGACCTTCACATAGGAGCGAGCTGTCTCGGTACTTAGATACCGATTACTGCTCAATCCTATCACCATCTGACAATAAGAATCTTGATTTATTACAGTGGTGGAAATCATATGAGTCCGCCTATCCCGTGCTATCTAGGATGGCACGGGATCTACTGACTCCTCCGGTGTCGAGCGTAGCATCGGAGTCTGCTTTTTCTGTTGCAGTGAACGTGATTTCGGATAGGAGATCGAGATTACGTCCAGATATGGTTGAGGCCTTGGCATGTTTGAAGGATTGGGAGGATTCGAGATTTAGCATCAGTGATCGTGCTGAAGCTGGGACTATGACAGACACTGCAGTCGCATCCACATCCACTACGATGGCGGAGGAGCTGATTGCCGATGATGATGACCCATATGATACTGATCTTGATGTTGCGGCTGATGATTCTCATTATATGCCGCTTGACGATTGATGCTCATCTGCTCTTTTTTTTCGATATATTTATTTTTTATACGCTTTATTTGTACTTTGTATTATACGTTGTGTTGAAGTTGAAACTTATACTTTTTTTTTTCGGAGTTTTGGTTTCAAAAGCATGAATGGTAATTTTTATTTGCGTAGTTTAAATTTTTTTTCATTAAAATTTTTACTAACTTAATGTATTTAATTATTAATTTAAGATTTAAATATTATTTTAAAATTTATTAACTTTAAATCTTAATATTTAATTAATACATTATAATATTAAAAAATGCTAAACTTATTTGAAAAAAAAAATAAATTTTCTAATTTTTTTTTTACATACTTACATTTTATTTTAAATGTAATATTTTTAAACAAAAAATTTTATTTTTTTTTTATTACATAAACTTAAATAAAGATAAACAGAAAAATAATAAAAAAATTTAAAAAAAAAATTTTTTTCAAAGTGCCAAGCCAAGTAGCCAACTGCCAAGTGCCAAGCACGGGCCGTGCGCCCGTGCCCGTGCTTGGCTGTTGCAACACGCAACCGGCAACAGTGTTGCCGGTTGCGTCGTGCTTGGCTTCCGGGACCCGGACCCCGGTTGAGCAAACGTGCCCGAGCGGGCCGGGTACGGCACGGCACGTCCGAACCGTGCCCACGGGCCGTGCCGTGCCCGTGGGATAAAATACCGTGCCGTGCCGGGCACGGCACGGAACAGTGACCGTGCCGTGCCGGGCACGGCACGGAACAGTGACCGTGCCGTGCCGGGCACGGCACGGAACAGTGACCGTGCCGTGCCCTGCACGGCACGGTAGCACGGCGGGGCACGGGAAAAACGGGCCGTGCCGTGCTGGGCCGGCCCGTTTGACACCTCTATTAGAGAGTGCTTTCCATAAGAAAAAATGAATCTTGTATGAATTTTTATTGTTCCAGCAAAATTTCCACACTTCTTGTGAAGGCTTTTTGCTTCTAACTAGATTTTTGACTAATTTTAGGGTGAAGAAGCCTTCATCATTTAATTTTCATTTCCATCCAAATTTGGTTAGTACTGAGTGCTTATCCACTAAACTTTTTTATTCTAATGTTTTTTTCCATATTTTAGACTTCGTGCTAAGCTTTTTTATTTTGGTTGTGCCATTACTTACCAAATACTTAGCTAGCACATATATTTCCCAGAGGTTGTTATTTTCATTTATCCTCCACCATCTCTTACATGCCCATGCCTCTGCTGGGTGTTCTAAACTAGATAAACCAAGCCCCCCCTCTTCTGTTGGAAAGAATAAATCCTTCCATTTCTTATAGTGCAATTTGTGCTTATTTTCATTTTTGCCCCATAAAAAATTATCGAAACTTATTCTATCTTTTTTATAAAAAATTTAGAATGCTGCATAACCATGAGATTGTGAATATGTATGCTTTTCAGTACTTGTGTGATGAGGGGTAACTCTCCCACACATGTTCAAGGAGTCTACCTTCCAGCCGGCAGTCTTATACCTTAAGCTTATCTAAGAGCAAATCTAGGTGGGCAGATTTAAATCTGCTTTCGTATAAAGGGTAGCCAATATATGAAATTGCTCCTTTTTTCTAACGAGAATCTTGTGACTACTTCAATTCTATGTAAAAGACTTAAAGGTGCCTTTTTAGAAATTTTAAATTGCCATTTATTTTTGTTTAACTTTAGACCAATTTTTAGTTCCATAATTGAAAGATACCCATTAAGTTCTGTATTGATTTCTTATTTTCATTGGTGAATAATATCATTTCATCTGCATATGCCAGACAACTTTTCTATGGAGCATCTTTATATGGACTAAAAGGTAGTATATACCTTCTATCCATTCTATTTTTTAAGTATCATATAAATAATTCCGGGTATATGTTAAAGAGTGCCGGGGATAAGGGGTCCCCTTGTCTTAGCCCTCGAGAAGGTTTAAACTCTTTACCTTTTTCTCCATTTATAATAATCCTAAATCACGTGCTCAAAATGCATCTAAAGATTAAATCAATCCATGCTTCTGCAAAGCCCATTTTCCTCATTGTGAAACATAGTACTTTCTAATCTACTCTATCAAAAGCTTTTAATAGATCTAATTTACATATGACATTGTAGCCTCTCATTTTGCGAGATAGATCTTACATAAGTTCCTTAGCAAGGCATATATTTTCCATAATTAATCTGCTCTTCATAAATCCTGATTGTTCATTTGATATGATGTTTGGAAGAACAAGACCTAACCCATTTTGTAGAAGTTTCGCTAGAATTTTGTAAATGTAATTATATAAGCTAATGGGGCTTCTCCTTTTATTGGATTTCTTTTTAGGAATAAGCTATGTCTATTTTAGTGATGTTCCAGCACATTTAAAAAAACTAGCTATTCCATCCATCCAAGCCAGTTGCGCTATTAATGTCCATACTAAAGATAGTTTTCATGATCTCTTCCTCTAGTAATTTTGTTAATTTTTTATTATCTTCATCATTAATTAGTTTATTAATGTTCTGTAAAAGACTTTTCTCTTTAATTATACTTTCCTTGCATAACAATCTTGTATATATTTCTTATAATGAGTCTTTAATTTCTTTTTTGTTCTCTAACCATATACCTTAATTATTTTTTATTCCTATTATTTTATATTTTTGATTTATTATTTTTGAGGCATACTGAAAGAACTTAGTATTTAAGTTCCATTCTTTAAGCCATTTTATCTTTGCTCTTTGTTTCCAGAAAATTTCTTCCTTGTATAGTTTTAGTTTAAGTTCACTTTGAGCTTTATTAAGAGCATGATGATTATACATGTTTTGATCTTTTTTATAAGACTCTTCTAGTTCATTGATCTTTCTTTCTATTTATAAGATGGACTTATTTATATTACCAAACTTATATTTATTTCACTTTATTAGGCTTGATTTTAATCAATCAAGCTTTTTCATGAGGGTTTGATTATGGTTGCCACTTACTGGTAGTGACCAAGACTCTTTCACAGTTTCTAAGAAGTTCACATGCAAGCACCACATATTCTGTGAAAGATATGTTTTTGGATTCCATTTTACAAAAGTTCATAAGTAATGGCTTATGATCTGAACATGTACTGTTTAAATGTTTGACCTTTATATTTCTGAAAAAGTCAATCCATTTGACTTTAGCAAGAATTCTATCCAGCCTAGATCTTATAGGTCTCTTATTTCTATAATTATTCATCCAGTTGAAGTTTGAGCCTAGAAATTTTGCCTCCAAAAGATTACAATTGGAGATAGCTACATTAAAGTGTTCATTAGCCTGTGGATTCATAGGTCTTCCCCCTTTTTACTCCAATGCATTTCTAATTATATTAAAATCACCTCCAATTATCCATGGTGTTTTTTTAATGAAATCCACACCATGATTTTTTTATATTCATTTCTTTTTTCCTTGGAATTACTCGCATAAAATATAGAGATTGTACATTCTATACCATTATATATATTAAGAATAATTATTTGATCAAATTCTTCAGTGCTAGTTATATCAATAAAGTTTTTCCACATAATCCATATCATACTCTCATTGTTTGAAAATGCTTTATTAAATCGTAACTTATTTTTAAAGTTTTCTAAGTGATGTATATCAACCATAGGTTCTGCTAACATTATGAGTGCAATGTTATGGAGTTTTGTTTATTTTTTTAATCTGTTTAAGGAAAGGGAGTTGGCTATTCCGTGAATGTTCCAGAATAGATAACTAAAAATTAATTGAAGATTTTACTTGTGCTCTTGTTTTACACTTTAACTCGTGTTAAATTTAAGTGTTTTTTAGAGTTTCTAGTTTTTTAACTGTACTGTGCTCTTGGAGTTCTTTTTCTTTAAACATTTTATCCATTTGTAGAGTTAATATATTTAAATGTTCTATGGCCTTTTCTTTGTTATATGCTATCCCATTTATATCAATGTCAATATCATATTTGGAGTAGCTAGCTACCCTTTTTCCTATTTTAAAGGGGATGTTGTTAAAAGACTTGATATATTCATAGTCTAAACCCACTTCTTAGGCAGAAAACTAGTCCTCTGAGTTTTTTATTTTGGTTATCTTAGGTTTTCTATATTTAATCACCATATCTTTTATCTTATTCAACGTGGTTCTTATTCTTTCGTTCTCGTCATCTTGTACATGTGGTTGTACGGGCTCCAAGTGTGTATTTACTCCAGAGTTATTGAGAGTAGAGTTATTTATGGATTTTGGACTTACCATATGCCCTTCTTCCTCCATCTGTTTTGTTTTATATTCTGTTTTATCTTCCTTTTTAACCCATACTTCCTTCCTCTATTTTGTCTGAAAATATATTGAGTTATTGACTAAGGTAATGCAACTATCTATTTCGTGCTGTCTTTTCTTACATGCATTACAGAAACTAGGTAGAGCTTCTAAAATTAAGGGTTGCAAGAAGCCTACCTCCTCATTCTGCCCAATCCATAGCCTATTTTGGATGGGTAATTAAAGGTCTACTTCAATGCAGACTCTAGTCACACTGGGCATAAAAAGATTGGTCATGGCTCCATCCATTAATAAAGGTTTACCGATGTGATTAGAGATGGAGAAGAGAGCAGTTTTATTGAAAAAATATATGGGCAAGAGAGGAAGAAGAAACCAAACCAGCATAAGAAGATTTTTTTTTCTATATATAGATATTTGGTGCCCGTTTGAATACACGCATTGGATAGTCCAAGATATTCCAAGATTCCATCATCCACAGTCATAGGTAGTCCTCCTCTATGAATAGGTGTATCAGCACATGTCTGCCATCGATCACACCAATCTTAATCTATCCTTTTAGCTTTAACGAAGAGATGAAATCTTTTATTTGCTCAATACCTGGTCACCCACGAGAGAATTTCCCAATGAGAGAGTGTTTGGAATTTCCTAGAGATTATCAATTCTTCGGGAGGGAAAAAAATTGCGGGTTCCCCATTATTCTTCGCAAACTATTTATTAGGAGGTGCGGCTATGTGATGAATGTTGGAGAATGATTTCTTATATGCAATATAATCACATTCCTCCATTTATTAGATTGGAATCACCACTTTCTTCCTGAAATCAAAGCTTTCTCTCTCTAGAATTTTAACTTTCTCTCTCTAGAACTTCTTTCTTATTTTTCATTATCTTCTTATTCTTCTTAATCTTCTTAATCTTCTTATTCTTCTTATTCTTTTTATTTTTCTTATTCTTATTAATATTCTAATTATTTTTATTTTTCTTTTTTTTTTGCTTATAATTCTTATTATTCTTCTTATTGTTCTTATTCTTCATATTCTACTTATTCTTCGTTTTTATCGTATTCTTCATGTTTTTTTTGTTTTTTTATTCCTATTATTCTTCTTAATCTTCATATTCTTCATATTCTTCTTATTCTTCTTATTCTTTTTATTCTTTTTATTCTTTTTATTCTTCTTATTGTTATTTTTCTTTTTATTCTTATTATTCTTCTTAATCTTCTTATTCATCTTTTTTCTTATTTTTCTTATTCTTCTTATTTTTCTTATTCTTCTTATTCTTCTTATTCTTGTGAATCTTATTTATCTTATTTTTCTTCATTTTCTTATTTTTCTTTTTATTATTCTTTTTATTCTTATTCTTCTTATTCTTCTTATTCTTTTTTGCTTCTAATTCCTCTTATTCTTCTTATTCTTTTGATTCTTCTTATTTTTCATATTCTACTAATTCTTATAATTCTTATAATTCTTATAATTCTTTTTATTCTACTTATTCTACTTATTCTTCTTATTCTTCTTATTCATCTTATTCTTCTTATTCTTTTTATTCTTCTTATTCTTCTTATTCTTCTTATTCTTCTTATTCTTCTTATTCTTCTTTTTCTTTTTATTCTTTTTATTTTTCTTATTCTTAATATTCTTATTATCTTCTTATACTTTTTATTCTTATTATTATTCGTATTCTTCTTATTATTCCTATTTCTTCTTATTCTTGTTATTCTTCTTATTCTTCTTATACTTCTTAATATTATTATTATTATTCTTATTATTATTCTTATTATTATTCTTATTATTAATCTTATTCTTCTTTTTCTTCTTATTTTTTTATTATTCTTATTCTTCTTATTTTTCTTATTCTTCTTATTCTTCTTTTCTACTTATTATTTTTAATTTTCTAATTCTTCTAATTCATCATATTATTTTTATTCTTTGTATTCTTCTTATTCTTCTTATCTTCCTATTCTTCTTATTCTTCTTATTATTTTTATTCTTCTTATTCTTTTTATCCTTCTAATTCTTCTTATTCTTCTTATTTTTCTTATTCTTCTTATTTTCTCAATCTTTATATTCTTCTTAATCTTTTTATTCTTCTAATTCTTACTTTTTCTTTTTATTCTTCTTATTCTTCTTATTCTTCTTATTTTTCTTAATCTTTTTATTATTCTTTTTCTTCTTATTCTTCTCTTACTTGTGATTCTTATTTATCATTTTATTCTTCTTTTTCTTCTTTTTTTTCTTATTCTTCTAATTCTTCTTTTACTTCTAATTCCTTTTATTTTTGTTATTCTTGTTATTCTTCTTATTCTACTAATTCTTCTTATTCTACTTATTCTTCTTATTCTTTTTTTTTTAAAAAAAAATTGTTTTTATTATTATTATCACCCTCTCTTTTGGTGGAGGAATACTATTTTTACAAACTACTTCTACCCTTAGCCCTTTTACACCCATCTAACACCTTAATCCTAGAATAATTCAAATTAACAATAAACTTGATAATATATTAGACATAGGCCTTATTTAATTTTTAAATCTGCCTTGGAGCTTTAGGCTTTTATTTGGTCTTTACCCTAGATTTGGGTACTCATCCGTGGGCTTCTTAAATTTCAGCCTTATTCCATGCTCTTCCGACGCTTTGGGCACTCTTCAGTCATGTTTCTTAAAATCCAGCTTTATAATTTAGGCACCCTTCGGTCATGTTTCTGCCCATTCGAAGATCTTGCTCGCTTTACTTATTCGTCAATCTTTGCCATGAAATGAGTTTATATTCTTTTTCGCCCTTCTTTCCGAGCAGACGAGTAAATAGGCCGTGTTTATAGAAGCATTACCATACAGACTCCACAAGAAATTCATTACAGACTCTCATAAAAACAAGACTCATTACCGTATAGACACGAACTTACCATAGACTACACATTACAAGAGAAACACTTATTACCATCCAGGAACCTTACCCACTCTCGCTGAAGCTAGCATACTAGGAATCCTTATTTAATTGGTTTCCTTCTCTCTTCGCTTAGCTTTATCCCTTTGACTGCATAAACAAACTAAATACAGCATATATAAAACCATAACATACATATTTATTCATTTTGTGCTTCCCTCCACCATCTGCTCAAGATCCAACTGCACAGAGAAGTTAAAATCCAGCATATATAAACCATAAACCTTATTACCTTTTATATTCCCCACAGAACCAAGGATAATTCCTTCTCTGTCAATGGTTAGTTAAACTTAATAACATGGGATAGTTATTTATCCATTAGTTACTTCCACCTGAAATGCAAATCAAATCAAGACTACAAACAACATTATACAAACTAACCTCTAATACTTCTTAAGTTTTGACCTTTAAGCTAGGATTTTTGAATCCTAATATATGGGAATTCAGCTTTATCTAGTTCTATTAGACCTTTTACTTTTTAAGGTATCTCATCCCCTTCAAATTCTTGCCTTCCTTTATTCATCCATTCCTCAGCTAGTTTATCTGCCACCACATTGGCCTCTCTATATATATGTTTAATCTCTCCTTTTAATTCACTTGAAATATTTTTAATATCATGCATTTCTTTTTCAAACAGTCATAATTGCAACGTATTTTGAACAAGCTGAACCAATATTTTCGAATCAACTTGAGATTGAATATTTGCATAATTATTATTTTTTGCATATTCTTAAGCCATTATGCAGGGAAATTATCTCTACATGTAAAGCCGATGAAGCAGTAGTCGATAATGTAAAAGCTTTTAATACTTTGCCCTCCTCATTTCTTATAACTCCTCCTCCACCTGCCTCCCCCATTTCTCTTTTAAAGCTTCCATCTGTATTAAGCATTAAGCTTCCTGGTGAGGGTTTGTTCCAGCTAACTTTTTTGATGACTGGCATTTTCTTCGCTAATATTGTTAGATTCCAAGCTCTTCTTCTATCTTCATCCATGCTCATTCTTTTCACTTTTATTGGCTTACAGGCAGTAAAAAAAGCAATTTCTTTTTTAATTTCTTCCAATATATCTTTAACTTTCATTTCCACGTTTTCAAACCTACTTCTATTTCTAGCTTTCCATAAGCACCAAACTGCTATATGAGGAGTGTAATTTCTAAACCATTTTAATATCTTATTCTTTGTTTTCTTTTTTGCCCAGATTTCAAGTCTCTCATTCAGAGACTTTTTACTATTTTTAATTTATGCTTCATTTTCTAAAACGTGCCATAATTCAGCTGCAATCTTTCCTGTAGAGAACAAGTGATCCGCACTTTCAATCTCTAGATGATAGCATTCGCATCTAGATGCTAGTGTTATGCCTTTTTTCTGAATATTTTAATCTACTAGGGTTATATTAGAGATAATTTTCCACATAAACACATTCAATTTTTGTGGCAGGTCTTTTAACCAGATTTCCTTAAAATGTGAGGATCTACTATTCCTGATCAGGTCCTTGGCACTTTTTAATGTGAACTTTCTTTGAGGATTCAATGACCATTTCCAACCACTTTTGGTTGAAATAATGCACTTTTCCACTATATTCTGTTGTTTCCGCATCAATTTCTAGTTTCTGGTAGCTTTACTGGAATCTTTAAATGCATTATTTCCTAACCCGTATTTGGCTTTCACATATAGCGCCCAAATATTTTCATTTTGCCTTAGCATCCACCAGTTTTTACATGCCCAAGCTTTGGCTATATCATTTAGACTTGTAAAGCCTAGACCTATCTCCTCCTTAGGATAACATAAATCCTTCCATTTTTTCCAATGTAATTTATTCTTCCCTTCATATTTCCCTCATAGAAAATTTTCCATTTCCCTTTCCAGTTTTTTTGTGATACTCTTTGGTGGTTGTGTCATCATTAAGATATGTGCTAATGACCCATGTAACACATGGGTTATTAACGTAATTCTTCCTGCCATATTCAATAGATACACTTTCCACCCATCTATTTTTTTCCTAATCTTTTCTAGTAAGAAGTATAGATGCTCATTCTTCATTCTTCCTTCATAAATCAGGCATCCCAAGTATGTTATTAATCCTTTACTATTCACAAAGCCCGTGATTCCTTTAATTCTTTGCGCTACATTTTCTGATGCTCTAGCTGCTACCATAAATTGACATTTATTTTTATTTAGCATTTGTCCTGTTTCTTGTTCTAGCAATTGTAGAAATCCCATCAGATTATTCATTGATCTGCTACTGGCATTTGTAAATATAATTATGTCGTCCGCATAAGCTAAGCAGCATACCAATGGAGTATTTCTAGGCTGTTTATAAGCTAAAATACTGTCATTTCTTACTTTCTCCTTCAAATTTATTATGAAAATTTCTAGGTATATATTGTACAAAGAGGGCGATAATGGATCCCCCTGCCTAAGACCTCTGGATGGTATAAATTCTTCCCCTGCTTTTGCATTTATCAACATTCTAACCCAGGCACTAGATATACATCTATATATGAGATCTATCCAAAATTCTGAGAAACCCATTCTCCTCCTTAGATAACATAAAATATTCCATTCAACTCTATCAAATACTTTTGACAAGTCTAATTTCATTATTACATTATGTCCTCTACTCTTGACTCCTAATTCTTTTATCATTTCTGATGTAAGATTAACATTTTCTAACATCGATATGTTTTTAATAAAGCCTGCTTGTTCAGGGGAAATTATTTTAGGAAGAATCTTGCTCAATCTATTTTGTAATACTTTAGCTAAGATTTTATAGATGGTATTGCATAAACTAATTAGCCTAAAATCCTCTCCTTTTTGTGGATTTTCTTTCTTGGGTATTAATACTATATATGAACTTGCCCAGGATTTTGGAATTTCTACCCCTGCAAATACCCAGGTTATGGCCGCGATGAGTTCTTTATTTATTATGCTCCAGCACCTATGAAAGAACCCATTATTCCAACCGTCTGGACCAGCCGAGCTGTCTTTGTTGGCATTAAATATTGCCTCTTTCACTTCTTCTCCTGTGGGCTATTCTGATAACATTTTATTATCTTCTTCTGTTACCTTACTTTTAATATTTGTTATTAATGTATGATTTCTGTCTATATTTAACCCTCCTAAGTAACTTTAAAAAAAGCCTTCTAATTCATTCCTTATATCTTCTTCCTTCTCTATCCACTCTCCATTAGCTTTTTTAATACATTTTATGCCTAATCTTTGATTTTTAACCTTTGCCATTGTGTTAAAAAACTTTGTATTTTTATCTCCATCTTTCAACCATTTTATTTTATCTTTTTGTTTCCAAAATACCTCTTCCATATGCATTTTAAGTCTTAATTCAGCTTTAGCTTTACTCAATTCAATATTGGTTATAATATCTTATTTATTTTCATAGTCTATTTCTAGGGCTGCAACTTTTTGTTCAGTTTCTTGAATATTTTTAAATACATTACCAAAAACACATTTATTCCACTTATTAAGGGCTTGACTCAATGCTCGGAGTTTTTGCCCCAGTATTTGCATGGTGTTACCCAGTGACGATTTCCCCCATGTATCATTAACTATGGCCTCAAAATTTTTGTGCATACCCCACATGTTTTGAAAAGTAAATCCCCCCTGTCTCTTTTTCCTTGTTTGAAGTGTTACTAATAGCGGGCTGTGGTCTGAACAGGTTCTGTTTAAGTGCCGGACTTTGGTTTCACCCATCATGTCCAGCCACTGCGCATTAATTAATACTCGATCTAACCTCGTCCAGATTGCTCCCCTTTTCTTCCAGTTATTACACCATGTGTAATTTGATCCAAGGTACTCTATCTCCTTTAATATTGCCGATGCAATGGCCTCATTAAATTGAGTTATTGCTACCGGATCTGGTGACCTACCTCCCTTTTTTTCTGTAATATTTCTAATCATGTTAAAGTCTTCTCCTATTATCCACGGTATCTTCCAAGATGATATATTATTCATCTCCTGCCATAGTATTTTCCTTTCTTCCTTTGAGTTGCTTGCATAGACTATTGAAAAAATCGTATCAGATTGCTTACCTATTTTAAAGCTAACTATTTGATCATTTTCTGTTATAATTTCTAGGTCCATGCTATTATCCCACATAATCCATAACTTACCATTTTTATTCGAAAAAGCCTTTTGGATGCCTATCTTTGCTCTATATTTATCAATTTGATTTTTGTTTACCATTGGTTCCGCTATTGCAATTATTTTGATTTTATGTATTTTAATTAAATTCCTAATTCTATTTAATGTAGGAGTGTTAGCTACTCCCCTTATATTCCAATATAAGCAATTCATTTAAAGTAAATTTAGCTTGAGCTCTTGTGATGCATTTTGATTTGTATTTCATGTTTAAATATTTTTTTCTATTCCTCATAGACTTACTTGAGCTCGATGGGACTTGCTCTAGCTTCTTCGGCATAAATAATTTTTCTAAACTCAATTCTAATTTTCTTATTTCATCCAAGGCTTTTTCCTTACTATTAAGTGTTTGATTACAAGGCTGTTTTTCCAGCCCCGAATCATCAAAAGATGCCTGAAAGTCCAGCTTGTTGCCTTTGTTAATGCTGCTGGCTAATGGCCAACTTTCACCTCCACTTCCTCTTCTGAAAATAGGTCGTCCTCAGCCCAATTATGTTGCTCTATATGTTTTAAAAACGCATTCCTCCTTCTTTTAGACACTATTTTTTCCCTCCCTATTCTAGCTTCCCCTTCCTCCTCCCTTGGCATATTTTCCAGCCATTTATTAATCTCGTCCCTCTTATCTATACTTAAGTCTCTCTCCCCTTTCCTTCCCACCACTCTTCCTAGCCCATCTCCCCCCTCTCCTTCCTCCCTACCATTTTCTCTCTCTTCTCTCGGTTCTTTCTCCCCTTCCCCTTCTTTCTCTTTCACCCCCTCTTCTAACTTCTCTCCTCCCTCCTGGCCCGTCTCTACCTCACCATCCCTACCCTCTTTCTTTACCCAAGCATTCTCCTTAATATTCTTCGGGTTTATTAGAATGCAATCTTCTTCTACATGACCCATTTTAAGACAATTAAGACAATAGTGAGGCATGTTTTCGGGAATAATATTCTGCCAAAAACCATGCTCTAAGTCGTTACCTATCCATATACTGTTTGGGAAAGGTTTTTTGTAGTTAACCTCAATGAGGATTTTAGCTGCACTTGGTCTCGTCATGTAAGCTGTGGCCTCATCAATCAGCCATGGCTTACCAATACATAATGCAATGGAATGTAGAAAATGTTTGCTAAATAGATGTATAGGTAGTTTCGGCAAAACAAACCATACCAGGGCTTGGGCAGACTCCTCGGCTGGTGAGAAATCGGGCGACCATTTGAGGATGCGCATGGGGTAACCAGCCACGCTCTACTGGCCTCTAATCCATAGCCTCAGGAAGTCATCTTCTTCCTTGAGTTGAAATAAAACATGTTTACCGTCATATATAGCTATTTTCACAACCTGCCTTAGTTTCAATGCCACGATAAATGCATATATATCCTCGAAGCTCTGCTTGCCGTGAGAAAACTTCCCAATAAGTGTTAGCTTGAAAGGCTCGGCAAGTTTTTGGAATTCCACTTCGGTCAGCAACACTGCAGGCGACGCTTCCTTTGCGTCAAAGCTCGGAAACAGGAGCACGTTCTCCTTGGTAATTGAACTGAAAGATTTTTTATTAGCTAAGTGATCCGAACCCTCCATCCTTCCTCCAAATAGAGCTCAAATTGCAAAACAATGGCAGTTTTTCTTATTTTAAAGTTACTTTCACTATTTGACAATATATTAGTATGAACACATATAACAATTATTCTTCTTATTCTTCTTATTTTTCTAATTTTGTGATTCTTTTTTTTTATTCTTATTCTTATTATTTTTCTTATCTTCTTATCTTCTTATACTTCTTATTTTTATTATTCTTCTTATTCTTCTTTTTATTCTATTCTTTTTATACTTCTTATTCTTCTATTTATTCTTATTTTTCTATTTCATCTTATTCTTCTTATTCTTCATATTCTTTTTATTCTTCTTATTTCTTTTTATTATTTTTATTATTTTTATTCTTCTTATTCTTCTATTTCTTTTAATTCTTTTAATTCTTTTAATTCTTCTTATTGTTTTTATTCTTGTTATTATTTTTATTCTTCTTATTCTTCTTATTCATCTAATTCTTCTTATTTTTCTTATTCTCCTTATTCATCTTATTCTTTTTTTTATTATTTTTCTTATTCTTCTTATTCATCTTATTCATCTTATTTTTCTTATTCTTATTTTTTTATTCTTCTTATTCTTATTATTCTACTTATTTATATTATTCTTATTATTCTTTTTTTTCTTATTATTCATCTTATTATTCTTATTTTTCTATTTCTTTTAATTCTTTTGATTCTTCTTATTCTTTTTATTCTTTTTAATCTACTACTTCTTATTCTTCTTATTCTTTTTATATTTCTTATTCTCTTTATTCTTCTTATTTTTCTTATTCTTCTTATTTTTCTTAATCTTCTTAATCTTATTATTCTTCTTATTCTTCTTATTCTTATTATTCTACTTTTTCTTCTAATTTTTCTAATAGTTCTTATTCTTATTATTCTTCTTATTCATTTTATTCTTCCTATTCTTCTTTTTGTTATTATTCTTATTATTCTACTTATTCAACTTATTTTTTTTCTTCTTATTCTTCTTATTTTTATTATTCTAATTTGTCTACTTATTCTTATTTTTCTTTTTTTTTTGCAAAAGTTTGTTTTATTAATAAAAACCTCATTTCTTTTGGTGGAGGAATACCATTTTTACATTCTAGATCTTCCATTTTTTCCCTTTTACGCCCTTAAATAAATAAAAGCAATACACATTTCATAAATATATTTGTCTTATCTCTAAATGTCTCATTCAATTTTGCTTCTGAGCTTTATGCTGTTTTACCACTTGTTTATCTTTTATTGCTCTGTCCCTTATGCTTTTTGTTGATCCCTTTTCCCATCTACAGTCCGCTTGCCATCCTACTTTGAATAAAATTTTGGCATCCTCTCTACTATTTTTTTTCATGTTTCCTTTCTTCTGCCTTCTATAATAAATGTATTTGACACTGCAAAACAAACACAATGCCTAAAACATAGACTAATGATATCTGCTAGTAGCAGAACCATTCTCTACCCCTAGAAAACTATTTTTCTGCTTGGGCCTCTCTGCCTCATTCATCATACCCCTACACTTAAATCTACCTCATGTATGCATTTGACCGTCACCCCTGCATCACACACTAAAACATATAAATCAGATATTTATTTTGGCAGCCTCACTCTCTATCTTATATTGCTTTGTAGTCCTTGCACTACCAAAAACCAAAATATAATAACCGATATTTGTAATTTAATTGCCTCATATATGCATTACTATTTTAATTTCCCTACCCTTTGAGTCCATGCCTTATGATGTTTCATGCTCTATTTTCATGCATTTTCACTGCCCCTTTGCTTCATGTATGCATTTGACCCTGTACCACAACCAAAACATAAAATAGATATCTATAATTTAATTTTCCACCTGACCAATGGAGTTGCTTTATTTTACCATCTAGCAATTTAATTGCCTTACTCTTTGCCTTATATAGTTTTGCAGTTCCTGCACTTTAAATACATAAAAATAGTATCCTACTTAATATGATAGGCCATTCGCCATAAACCATTTTTCTGTCCATTCATCTCGGCTTACTTGTAAACCTTAAAAACAAAGAAGAGCCATATATGTTTATTTATAACCCCACATGACCGGGGAGATCAAAATTCACTACTGCTTTTGAATTGTAATATACAGAAATTCTACTTTATCTAGTGTGATTAGGCCTTTATATTTTTCCGGTATATTAGTTCCATCAAACTCTTGTAATCCCTTCTTCAAACCCTCTTTGGCTAAGTTATCTGCTACAACATTAGCTTCCCTATATATATGCTTAATTTCCACTTTTAAGTCAGATAAATGACTTCTAATTAACTTTATCTTTTCTTCATATTTTCACATTTCTATCCTATTTATTACTAGACTCACCAGTATACTCGAATCCACTTGTGTTCTTAAGTTAATATAATAATTTTCTTTGCATATTCTAAGGGCTTTATGTAAGGCTAAAATTTCTGCATGCAAACTGAGGATGCTTTTTCTTTAATTGTATAAGCTTTTATAACTTTGCCCTACTCATTTCTTATCACCCCTCCTCCCCTTGCTTCTCCCATATCCCTATTAAAATTTCCATCTGTGTTTAAAGCAAGCCTTCCCCATGATGGTTTTTTCCATCTCACCACTCCAACCTCATTGATTTTTTTCCTAATTGCATGTAATCCCCGAAACCTTTTTTTTCCATCTTCCATTTTCATATTTTTAAGTTTTAGTGGATTCTTATCCTTCGTATTATTCTTTTTATTCAACTTATTCTTCTTATTTTTCACATTATTCTTATTCTTTTTATTCTTTTTATTCTTTTTATTCTTATTATTCTTATTATTCTTATTATTCTTATTATTCTTCTAATTCTTCTTATTATTCTTATTCTTTTGATTCTTGTTGTTCTTCTTAATTTTTTTATTCTTTTTATTGTTCTTATTATTTTTATACTTATTATTCTTTTTATTCTTTTTATTCTTCTTATTCTTCTTATTCTTTTTATTCTTTTTATACTTCTTATTCTTTTTATTCTTTTTATTCTTTTTATACTTCTTATTCTTCTTATTCTTTTTATTTTTATTATACTTTTTTTTCTTATTCTTCTTATTCTTTTTCTTCTTCTTATTTTTCTTCTTATTTTTCTTATTATTTTTCTTCATATTCTTCTTATGCTTATTATAATAATAATAATTATTCTACTTATTCTTTTTATTATTTTTATTTTTCTTATTCTTTTTATTATTCTTATTCTTCATATTATTCTTATTCTTCATATTCTTATATTTTTTTTTGAAAAGTTCATTTATTAATTATACCCTCTCTTTCTGGGAGGAATACCATTAATACAAGCTACATCTACCCATGACCCCCTTTACACCCCTTCTTATAAAATTAGATCTAGCTTTATTTGTAGTTTAAAATATGAGCAACTTTGAACCATCTTCTATTTGGCTGGGTCTCTTTTTAGCGACTTCTCCTAGCTATTTCCTGGGTCACAATCCATTGGATGTTTTACCTATCAGATCCTCTTCTTCCCCTTATTGTTTCCTACTGAATTTACCAAAAAGACTCCTTTCCGCAAACACCTTCTGCACATTTGTAGCAACCACCATCCCGTAGCAAACACAAGCACAACTCTATATTCTACCCATTGCCCATTCGTCCCTTCCCCTAGAATTTAATATTAAAATTCACAACGCAACCTAAACTACTGATCATAAATAAGTTCTTGTGCCGGTCCTCTACAGCCTGCCTCTTATCCCCCTTCTTCCACACAGAAGTGCTCCTCCACCAATAGCTTAAAACAGACACCTACCTTTCAACACACTTATAGACTTGACCATTATAGACTCCTTACTACCACACTTACCATACAGACTCTTTAATTGCATGACTCCTTTCAGACCCATTCAACTTACAGACTCCTTGTACAGTAGCAGCATACTACTGCATTACTACCATTACAGACTCCTTATTGTACACCTTACTACCATACTTTATAACCAGCATAGCAGCATACTACTCAATAATATAGACTCCACTACTCAGTTACTAAATCTTCCTCAAACATTGCCTGATTTATAGCACCTAGATGTCATTGCTTTAGACATTGATGATTACCTACGCGCTGCTAACTTACCTGCAAAATTAAAACCACTACCATTTTCCCCAGTTACCCCTACCCTTTATTCAGTACTACTTGCCCAATTCCCTAGCCCCTCCATGTTTTCAATACATAATAGAAAACAAAATACATGAGCAATAAAGTTAAATTCTTTTAGCTCCCCTCTTTCCTTTTCCTTCCTCCAGTCTTTATTTTTCTAACAAAATACATGAGCAATAAGATTAGAGCCAACTACACAAGTAGTTGGCTCTAATCTTGCTGTTGTCGTACATAAACACAAAAACATTTTCTTGCTCAGGAGGCTATTCCCCACCATTTAGAAAAAAAGCCATTGCAAAAATCCTTATAAGTTATTCCTAAATTCTTCCAACCTTGCCAAGCTTAACCCACCATTACCCCAAGTAAATTCCCTTACTCGATATATCTCATATCCTAGCCTTCGTGACCCTTATATAATGAAAGGTGAATCTATCCAGCCTGTCCAACCCTTTTAACCTATCTGGCATTGTTTCTTCATCATACTCAATATTCCCTTCAAGAAGACCTATTCTAGCTAAATTATCGGCTAGTGCATTTGCCACCCTGTATATATGCTGTATATCTACATTCAATTCCTTCATGATATCTTATATTATCTCAATATCTTCTTCATGCCTCCACGAAGTTATTCTTTCTGCTACTAGATCCACCAATAATATAAAATCTACCTGAATTTGTAAATTTTTAGCCCTAGCTCAAAGCTAATTTGTAGTCCTCTTTTTAAATCATAGATTTCGGAGTGTAATGCCGAGGATGCCTCACAGGCAAGAGTAAAAGCATTTATAATGCACCATTGTGAATCCCCCACTACTCCTCTACTCCTGCTACTCTTATGTCTCTATTAAAGCTACCATCTGTATTAAGAGATAGCTTTCCAACATGAGAATTGTTGCATCTTATATACTTTACACTATGATTCTTGATTTTACTTGTAGCCATTGCCCTTGCATGCTTTATAGATATTTCTGCTTCTATGCTCTTTACCCTAATTGTCTTTATGTAAGATATATTACTTATTTCTTTCCTAATATTTTTTTAAATTTCAACTGAATTCATCCTTATTCCCTCAAATCTACTTTTATTCACAGCTTTCCATAAACACCAAATAACTACGTGTGGGAGATTTTGAATAAGCCATTTTCTAATAGGGCATTAGCAATACCTTTCCATGCTAGCGAGCACATTTTTTGTAAGATGTCTACTTTCCAGACCCATTTAAAAATTAATTGAGTATGTTTTTTCTTTCTTATTTGTTCTTTGACCAATTTCAATGTGAAAATTCCTTGCGAATTGAGTGTCCTTTTCCAGCCACTCTTTTTCTGTATCGAGTGAGATTCTACAATCTCCCTCTGTTTTCCTAGATCTTTTCAATTATTCGATGCCCCCTTCATGCTCTTATCATTGCCCCAACCATATTTTGCTCTTATATATTTAGCCCACAGGCTAGCATTTTCTTTTAACCTCCAGCAAGCTTTACAATCCCATGCTGTAGCCATGTCCTATAGGTTAATTATTTCTAAGCCTGCTTCCTCTTTAGGGTAGCAGATGTCATTCTAGTTCTTCTAATGAAGCTTCAGCCTCCCTTCTTTTTTACCCGTTAAAAAGTTGGCCATTTCTATTTCTAGTTTTTTAATAAAACTCTTATGAGGATGTATTACTGATAATATGTGTACAAGTGTACTTTGGATAACATGAGAGATTAATAAAATTCTTCCCCCAAATCCCAATAAATCCTTCTTCCAGCCTGCTAATTTCATTCTCATTCTGTCTTGTAAAAAATTTAAATATTTTTTTCTAAGTCTACCCTCATATATAGTGTAGTCCAGGTACATTAAAACTCATTTTTTCTGTGTGAAGCCTATAATATTTTTAACCTTATAAATGACTTATTATAAGGTTTTTGCAGCTAACATAAATTGACACTTCTTTTTATTCACTATTTTCCTCGTTTCTATCTCAACTATTTTTAATAATTCCATTAAATTGTTTAGCAGCCTACTACTCGCATTTGTGAATATTATTAAATCGCTCACATAAGCTAAACAACCTATTCTCGGCATATTTTTAGGTTTCCTAAACAGAATTATTTTGCCTTCGGTCATTCTCATATTTATGTTAAGAATCAGTAATTCTAAATATATATAAAATAATAAAGGAGACAATGGATCCCCTTGCCTCAGTTTTCTTTTTGGCTTAAATTCCTTGCATATTTTCCCATTCACATTAATTTAAATCCATACACTTGAAATATATCTATATATTAAATCAATGCATAGTTCAAAGAAACCAATTTTTTGCATTAAAAAACAGAGTGTGTCCCACTCTACTTAGTCAAATACTTTAGATAGATCCAGCTTTATCACTAAATTAGAACCTCTAGTTTTAATTGATATTTCTCTCATCATTTCAAACACTAATCATATATTTTCAATCAATAACCTATTTTTAACAAAGTCCATTTATTTCTGAGATATTATTTCTGGCAGGACACAGCTTAGTCTACCTTGTAGGATTTTTGCCAAATTTTGCAGACCACATTACATAAGCTAATTAGTCAAAAATCTTCAGATATTTGTGGGGATTCCTTTTTTGGAAGCAGTACAATGAACAAATTTGCCCATGACTTGGAATATCTGCTACTAAAAAAACATTTGAAACTGCAAGCACATGGCCCTTTTTAACTATGTGCCAGCATAACTGAAAAAAATGATTATTCCAACCATCTAGCCCTACTGCGTTATCATTGTCCAGACTAAAAATAGCATTTCTAACCTCTTCCTCCTCCAGCATCATCTCCATTAATTGATTATGTTCTTTTGTGACTTTTATTTTAATTTCTCTTATTAGTGAATCTACTCCATGACTAACCTGCCCACATAATTGATTTTTAAAAAAATCATCAAGAAGAATCCCTATTTCCTTGTCATTCTCTACCCAAACTTTCTCACCATTCTTAATTCCCTTAATCTTGTTTTTCTGTGCTTTGAATTTACTCATATTGTGAAAAATATTAGTGTTTCTATCACCATCTTTGAGCCATTTAATCTTCGCTCGCTACTTCCAAAATATTTTTTCCATGTGCAATCTAAGTCTCAATTGTCCCTTAGCCTTGCTTAGTTTAAGCCTAATTTCCTCATTCTGAGTATTATCATATATTAATTCCAATCTCGCTACTTCCTCCTCTACCTGCTTTATTTTTTGATGTAAATTCCCAAAATCCTCTCTATAACATATTACCAGATGGTTTTTTAACCTATGTAGCTTTAACATTAGAACTTACATAGGTCAACCTAAGCCTGGCTCTGTCCATGACTCTCTGACCACTTTCTCAAAGTCTACATGCTTTGCACGCATATTATAAAATTTAAAATTCCTTACTACCTGATATTTTTTATGAATAGTTATGAGCAATGGGCTATGATCCGAACATGTTCTGTTTAAATGCCTCAGCCATGTAATCCCACGTGAGGATACCCACTTAGCATTACACATAACCCTATCCAGCCTTGCCCAGATTGCTCCTTTTTTCTATCAGTTATTACATCAAGTGTAATTCGAGCCTGTAAAATCCACTTCCATCAAACTTGCTCTAGCTATTATGTCATTAAAGTGTGACATAGCCACTATATTTGGAATTATTCCTCCTCTTTTTTTGCACTTCTTATAATATTAAAGTCTTTTTTGATGTTCCATGGAGTGTTCTTATTTGCTATATTCTTCGTCTCCCTCAATAATTTAAATCTATCTTTTTTTGAATTTTTAGCATAGACTAATGAGATTATACTTTCAGTATCTTTGTTAGTTTTAAAATGAACTACTTGCTCTGTGTCTTTTAATATTACAATATTCAGATTATTGTGTCACATAATCCAGAGTTTACTATTTACATTAGAATACTCATTATTAAACCCTAAAATTTTACTTTATTTAACTATTTGATCCTGCTAAATCATAGGTTCTGCTATGATTACTAGTGTAATTTTATATGTTTTAATTAATTCTTTCAACCTATTTGTCGAGGGGTTATTCTCCACCCCCCTTATATTCTAGTAGAGACAACTATCCATTAAATCCTATTTTTGCTTGAGCTCTTGTTGCACATTTAGACTCGTATGTTTTATTTAAGTATTTCTTCTTATTCCTTGAAGGCTTAGATATATTAGGAGTTACTTGCATTATCTTCCTATATTTTAGTTGCTACCCAAGAAGCATTGCCATTTGTTTTATGGCTTCCATTGCTTGTTCCCTAGCTAGCTTTTCCCAATCATCTTCATAAATTTCCAAATCATCCTTCCTCTTTTTCAGCTCCACCTCCTCATTTACCTCTTCCCTACCTAATGGAGGACACTTGAAGATATCAAAGTCTTCCTCTGGAAAGTCCAGTAGGTCCTCCTTCATCCAGTTTATAATCCTCCATCCTCTCCCTCAGGACTCTCCTAGTATTAACCCTCTTTCCCCTCTTTCTTTGCCCTATCACCTCTTTCCAACCTTCCTCCTTCTCTCCCTCGTCCCATTCCTCTTCACTCTCTATTCCTTTACTCCTAACTACAGTCTTATCACTAGAACTTCGTTCCTCATCTCTTTTATGCTGCATAACTACCCCCTCTTCCACCCTCTTACCCTCCCCTTCCTCTTTCCTTAAACCTACATTTAATGCCTCTTCACCCTCTATTGTCCCACTATGACTTCCTTTCAAAACCATCTCTTCCCTCCTTACCCATTGTTCTTCTCACCTCCTTGTTCCCTTATGCCCCTGCCCCTTACCCTTCTCCTCCAGCCCCAACCTACAATCCCCCATATTGTGCCCTAACCTCTTGCAACTTGGGCAGCAAAATGGCAAGTTCTATGGCATTATAGATTGCTAGAACCCTTCATTCTATTGTATAATCTTCACTACGAATCCAGATATGAGTAGGTGGCTGTATAAATAAATTACACTCGACACAAACCCAAGAATTGTTTGTCCTAGTCATGGAAGCATTCACCTCATTCCGTAGCAATGGTTTTCCCAAACATGAAGAGATAGCATACAAAGAGTGTTTATTATAGAGGTATAGAGGAAGATTCAGAAGAGAGAACCATACCGGGGCTAGAGGGGCTTCCTCATGTAGGTTGAAGTTTTTCATCCACTTCAATATGCGCAAAGGATATCCATTGACATGCCATAGACCTTTTAACCATATTTGGTGAAAGTCTTACTCCATACGGCACTATAGGAAGATGTGTTTAGCATCGTAGTCAGCAAATTTAACCTTACCTTTGAGCTTCAGTGAGGTGACAAATGCTTGTATGTCGTGTGCGCGAGGTCTTCCATGAGAGAACTTCCCTTTTAATGTGTACTTGAAGGCCTCTGTAAGTCTCAGCAACTCTTCCGAAGAGAAGAGAACCATGGGAATTCACTCCTTCTTTCTAAATAATGGTGAGGAAGGTGTGGGATGAATTAAAATTGAGGCAAATGATTACTTATTTGATAAGAGGCTCTTTGGTCCATTTTGAGCATGAAATCAGCCTGTTTGGAGCAAAAATTTAGATGTCTCTTTCTAGAAAATATGATTTTCTCTCTCTATAAGTTGAGAGCTTGAAGAGGGAGAAGAATCTCTATTTCATCTTATTTTTCATATTATTCTTATTGTGCTTTTTGTTTTTATTCTTTATATAGTTCTTAATCTTATTATTCTTTTTAATCTTCTTATTTTTCTCGTACTTCATATTCTTCTTATGATTTTTATTCATTGTATTCATTTTTTATTCTTATTATTCTTTTTATTATATTTATTCTTGCTAATCTTATTATTCTTTCTTATTTTTTTTATTCTTCTTATTCTTTTTATAGGTCTTATACTTCTAATTCTTTTTATTCTTCATTTTCTTCTTATTCTTCTTTACATTCTTATTTTTCTTTTGAATCAACTTAATATTCTTATTCTTTTTATTTTACTTATTCTTATTATTCTTCTTATTCTTTTGAGTATTCTTTATCTTTTTATTCTTCTTATCCTTCTTATTCTTCTTTTTCTTCTATTGCTTCTTATTCTTGTTATTCTTCATATTCTCCTTATTCTTTTTAATCTATGTATTGTTCTTATTTTTATTATTCTTCATTTTCTTCTTATTCTTTTTATTCTTCTTATTCTTCGAATTGTTCTTATTCTTCTTATTCTTCAATTAATTAGTATTCTACTTATTCTTATTATTCTTACTATAATTCTTAATCTTTTTATTCTTATTATTCTTTTGATTCTTCTTTTTCTTTTTTTTCTTCTTATTCTTCTTTTTCTTCTTATTCTTCTTTTTCTTCTTTTTATTCTTTTTATTCTTATTCTTTTATTCTTTATTATTTTCTTATCCTTCTAATTCTTTTTATTCTTCTTATTCTTCTTATTATTCTTTTATTTCTTTTTTTTCTATTTCTTCTATTTCTTTTTTTTGTTTTATTCTTCTTATTCGTCTAATAATTATTTTGCTCCAAATTCCTCTTATTCTTCTTATTCTTTTTATTCATCTTATTCTTCTATTTCTTCTTATTCTTCTTATTCTTCTTACTCTTCTTATTCTTATTTTTCTTTTTATTGTTCTTATTCTTCTTATTTTACTAATTCTTCTAATTCTTTTTATTCTTCTTAATCTTCTTATTATATCTATTCTTCTTATTCTACTTATTCTTTTTATTCTTCTTATTCTTCTTAATCTTTTTATTCTTCTTATTCTTCTTATTCTTCTTATTCTTCTTATTCTTATTATTCTTATTATCTTCTTATACATATTATTCTTATTTTTGTTTATATTATTATTATTATTATTCCTATTTCTTCTTATTCTTCCTATTCTTCATATTCTTATTATTATTATTCCTATTTCTTCTTATTCTTCTTATTCTTGTTAGTCTTCTCATCATTACTATTCTTCTTTATCTTCTTAATCTTTTTATTGTTCTTATTATTCTCATTGTTCTTATTCTTCTTATTTTTTTTATTCTTCTTATTCTTCTTATTCATATTATTATTATTATTATTATTATTATTATTATTATTATTATTCTTCATATTTTTTTTATTCTTTTCTTCTTATTATTATTATTCTTCTTATACTTCTTATTTTTATTTTTCTTCTTATTCTTCTTATACTTATTATTATTCTTATTCTTATTATTCTACTTATTCTTCTTATTATTTTTATTCTTCTTATACTTATTATTATTCTTATTTTTCATATTATTCTTATTCTTCATATTCTTCTAATTCTTCTTATTATGCTTTTTCTTTTTATTCTTTATATAGTTTTTATTCTTTTTATTCTTCTTATTATTCTTATTCTTCTTATTATTCTTATTCTTCTTATTCTTTTTATTTTTCTTATTCTTTTTTATTCTTCTTATTTTATTTATTCTTGTTATATTTATTACTCTTTCTTATTTTTCTTATGCTTCTTATGCTTTTTATACTTCTTATTCTTTTTATTCTTCATATTATTTTTTAATTATTTTATTCTTATTTTTTGTGTTATTCTTCTTTTTCTTCTTATTATTCTTATTCTTCTCATTCTTCTTTTTCTTCTTCACATTCTTCTTTTTCTTTTGAATCTTTTTTATCTTCTTATTATTTTTTTATTCTTCTTATTCTTCTTTTTTTTATTCTTCTTTATCTTTTTATCCTTCTCATTCTTCTTATTCTTCTTATTCTTCTTATTTTTCTTATTCTTCTTATTCTTCTTATTTTTCTTATTTTTCTTATTCTTCTTATTTTTTTATTTTTCTTATTCTTCTTATTCTTTTTATTGTTCTTATTCTTCTTATTATTCTCATTCTTCTTATTCTTCTTATTCTTATTATTCTTATGATTCTTCTTATTCTTATTATTCTTAGTATTCTTCTTATTCTTCTTATTCATCTTTTTCTTCATTTTCTTCATTTTCTTCATTTTCTTCATTTTCTTCCATTTCTTATTTTTCTTATGCTTCTTATGCTATTTATACTTCTTATTCTTTTTATTCTTCATATTATTTTTTACTTATCTTATTCTTATTTTTTGTCTTATTCTTCTTTTTCTTCTTATTATTCTTATTATTCTTGTTCTTCTCATTCTTCTTTTTCTTCTTATTATTTTTATTCTTCTCATTATTCTTTTTCTTCTTCACATTCTTCTTTCTCTTTTGAATCTTTTTTATTTTCTTATTTTTCTTATTCTTCTTTTTTTTTCTTATTCTTCTTTATCTTTTTATTCTTCTCATTCTTCTTATTCTTCTTATTTTTCTTATTCTTCTATTGTTTATTATTCTTCTTATTCTTTTAATCTACTATTATTCTAATTCTTCTAATTCTTCTTATTCTTCTTATTCATCTTATTCTTCTTATTCTTCTGATTCATCTGATTTTTCTGATTCTTCTTTTTCTTCTTTTTCTTCATTTTCTTCCTTTTCTTCATTTTCTTCATTTTCTTCATTTTCTTCCTTTTCTTCATTTTCTTCCTTTTCTTCATTTTCTTCATTTTCTTCCTTTTCTTCCTTTTCTTCCTTTTCTTCCTTTTCTTCCTTTTCTTCCTTTTCTTCCTTTTCTTCCTTTTCTTCCTTTTCTTCCTTTTCTTCTTTTTCTTTTTTTTTCTTTTTCTTTTTTTTACTTTTTTTTCTTCTTTTTCTTCTTTTTCTTTTTTTTTCTTGTCTTCTTATTCTTATTATTCTTCTTATCCTTATTAATCTTTTTATTATTCTTATTCTTCTTATTCTTTTGATTCTTAATAATCTTCTTATTATTCTTTTTATTTTTTTTATCTTTTTTCTTTTTCATTTTATTCTTCTAATTCTTCTTTTGCTTCTAATTTCTCTTATTCTTCTTATTTTTCTAATTCTTGTTATTCTTCTAATTCTTCTAATTCTACTTATTCTTCTCATTCTTCTTATTCTAATAAATCTACTAATTCTTTTTTATTTTTCTTATTCTTATTATTCTATTTATTCTACTTATTTATTCTTATTTATTCTATTTATTTATACTATTTATTTATTCTTCTTATTCATCTTATTCATCTAATTCTTCTTATTCTTTTTTTAAAAGATTATTTTATTAATTATAAAAGCCCTCTCTTTAGGCGGAGGTATACCATTGTTACATGCTAGAGTACTACCCTTTTCCCCTTATAAACCCATGATAAAATTAAAACACCGAACAATAAAGCTTTACATTCAAGCTCTAATTGAAATAAAATAGCTTTAAGTGTGTCTTTAATATAATTTTTATGATGTATAGCATGCTTTGTTTTTCCTTTTCTTTTCTCCCCATTTAGCCTACATATTTTCTTCTTTTCCCAGCTATAGCCGCTTAATTTCTACCAGAAAGTAAGCTTTATCCAATTCCACCATAGCTTGGTTATCCCTATGCTTTAACATGATGCATACTTGCTTCTTATTCTTCTTATTCGTCTTATTCTTATTATTCTTATTATTCTTATTATTCTTATTATTCTTATTATTCTTATTATTCTTATTATTTTCTTATACTTCTTATTCATATTATTCTTCTCATTCTTCATTTTAGTCCTATTCTTTTTATTCTCTTATTCTTCTATTTCTTCTTATTCTTCTTATTCTTCTAATTCTTTTTATTCTTCTTAATCTTCTTGTTCTTCTTTTTCTTCTATTTCTTCTAATTCTTTTTATTGTTTTTTATTCTTGTTATACTTGTTATTCTTCTTTATTCTTCTTATTCTTCTTATTCTTCTTATTCTTTTTATTCAACTTATTCTTCTAATTCTTCTTATTCTTCTTATTTTTCTTATTATTATTATTATTATTAATATTCTTGATTCCCTTATTATTCTTATTATCCTTATTCTTTTTATTCTTATTACTCTTCTTATTCTTCTTATATATTTTATTCTTATTATTCTTTTTATTCATTTTTTTTATTCTTCCTTTTCTTCTTATTCTTCTTAATATTCCTATTCTTCTTATTCTTCTTATACTTCCTATTCTTCCTATTCTTCTTATTCTTCTTATTATTCTTTATCTTTGTATTCTTCTTATTCTTTATATTCTTAATATTCTTAATATTCTTCTAATTTTCTAATTCTTCTAATTTTTTTTATTCTTCTTATTCTTCTTATTCTTTTAATTCTTCTGATTCTTCTTATTCTAATTATTCTTCTTATTCTTTAAGTTCTTCTTATTCTTCAAGTTATTCTTATTCTTCTTATTCTTCTTAATGGTCTTATTTTTCTTATTCTTCTTATTCTTATTATTATTTAATTCTTTTTATTCTTCTTATTCTTTAATTCTTCTTATTCTTATTATTCTTTTTATTCTTCTTATTCTTCTTATTCTTCTTATTCTTCTTATTCTTCTTATTCTTCTTATTCTTCTTATTCTACTTATTCTTCTATTTTTTTTTAAAGTGTGTTTTATTATTATAAAAAACCCTCACTTTTGGTCGAGGAAAACCATAAGTACACAGAAATTTAACACATAAGAAAATGCCCTACACAGTAAAGCCTTTAATAAAAACTATAAACCTAGAAACATTTCATATATGCTGTAATTAAATGCCCGCTTCTGTTGCAGAAAATTTATCATAGTTTTAAACTTGCTTTTTTCATCTATTTGTCATTTCTTGATCCATTTTCCCCGACTTTTTTGCTCCTTACGAATCTCTCTGCTATTTTAGCTTTTGTTGTGTTTTGGCTACATGCAAGATTGAATTTAATGAAAACTTTTTCAGCCCTCTATCTGCAGACTATTCTGAGAATTTGCTAACTGTTCTTTCTTTTTTTCATCTTACTTCGATTGTGTTATGTGATCTTTACTTTATGTTCTTTCTATTTATCCATGTTTGTCCTAGATATACCTGCACATCATGCAACAAAACCAGGCACAAAATTGCAAATAGACAAAAGAATATGTCTTCCTGCTTTCTTTAAACAAGCTATCCCACCAAGCATCTATATAACAGAAACATAAAAACACTTGACATGTTGTCTGCTATATTCTGTTTTCTGTGTTTTCCATGTTTAAATCCAGATATACCTGCACTTCAGACCACAAAATCAGACACTATTGTAAAAGGCCAAATGGCCAAAAGATATATATCTGTCTTCCTGCTTTCCTTTTACCACCTATGCCACCAAGCATTAATGTAAAAGAAACAGAAAAAATAGACAGATGATATCCTATTTTCCCCTATTTCCTTACTGCTATACCCTTTCACTATACATTTTTACAACATAAAAAATTATCATACCCATCAAAGCAGAGGATTCTGTTATGCTTTTATCCCTCTAGCTACCTGTTTACAGCAAAAATATCCCATCAAGCATGTATACTAATCTTACCCAACAAGCCACTATCACATACAATTCCCATAATAATATTCTTCCTACATAAACTTTCTTCCTGCATACAAACCACTATAACATGCAGAACACATATCTAATATTAATTCATATTTTTTCTATAATTGAGGAACAACTTTTTCAACTTCTATTCTCGTCTATGCCCTTTTCCATTTGTCATATACTCCATTTGTAATATTTTCTCTACAAAACAAAATTAAATACCACCACATACCCTATTTATATGAATCCCCTTCCCTAGAGTTTCCTGTGGCCCTTCCTGTAAAAGCTTTCTATACATATTCCTATGAAATTTGTAAAGTGATTCTATTTTAGGATTTTTTACCCCCTTAATCTCAGTTTATCATGTGGCTGTCCTTATCTCATTTTATGATCTCTAACATATGGACATCCCATTATTCCAATATTTCAAGCCATTTTAATCTTATATGTATATTTTTCCTTTCGAAGATTTGTATACCTTTTCTCAGTCCTTCTTTGCTAGTTTATTTTCCAACGCATTTGACTCCCTATTTATGTGTATTATATTAGCTTCAATTTCATTCATAAGGATTCTAATATTCTCTACCACTTCTTCATATCTCCACAAGTATAATCTTTTCATAGCTAGGTCTACTAATAAACTTGAATCTACTTGAATTTGTATACTTTTAAAATTACTTTCATTATAGATTAGCAATCCTTTATTTAGTGCTCGGATTTTCACATGCAAAGCTGAGATTGCTTTGCCCTTCATTATAAAGGCTTTTATTATCCTTCCCTATGTGTTCATAATTACTCCTCCTCTTGCCTCCCCCATCTCTCTATTAAAACTTACGTCCGTGTTGAATGCTATGCTTCTATATGATGGCTTATTCCATTTTGTGATTTGGAAACTTTGCCACTTCATTTTTTAACATGAGGCTTCCATTCTCTATCCATTTCACCTTCCTCTCCTAAATTTGTGACTTTTATTGGTTTAGCAATAGATAGCTCTATTAGTTCTTTTTTTTATTTCTTCTAATAACTTTTACCATTCATAGGAATTACATCGAATCTACTTTTATTTCTAGCTTTCCATATACATCATATTGCTATGAGTGGCAAGTTATTCCTAGTCCATTTAAGGATTTTATACCTCGTAGTGTACTTGTTCTAGCTTAAAATTTTGTCTTTTAGACTGTCTTTTATATGCTTAGTCTTTGTAATATTTTCTAGATGATTCCACACTTTTGTGACAATTTTGCCTTGCAAAAATAGATGATCTATATTTTCCACTTATGCTGAGCAGTATTCACATCTTGAGGCTAACCTTATACCATTTGCTTTTATATTCTCATCCTACTAGAATAGCATTTGAAAGAACTTTCCATGTGAAGGCCTTTTTACTTTGTGGTGCCTCACTTTCCCAAACAAGATTATATATCGGTAGTGTTTTAGCTTTATTTCTTTATATTGTTTTTGTCCATTTCATTGTGAATTTTTTTTTGTGCATTTAACATCCATTTCCATCCGCTCTTTTTTAATACTGAGTGCTTATCTACTAATTCCTTTTCCTTTAACATTGGTTTCCTTTGTTTTTCCCCCAGAGGAAGGAAGTCATTTACTTCTCTAGCTTTTTAATAAGCTTTTTCGGGGGCTGGATATTCATAGGTATATGTGTTAATGTGGCTTGAAATACATATGATATGAGTGTGATCTTTGCACCAAAACTTAGAAGGTTTTCTTTCCATCCTGCTATTTTCCTTCTCATTTTTTCTATTAAAAAGCTTAATCAATATTCATTTAGTCTACCTTCATATATAGGACAACCCGAGTGCATTAAAGCTCCTTTCTTTTGGGTAAAACCTATGATCCTCTTTATTCTTTGTGCAACTTTTTTAGGTGTTTTCTTTCTATAATAAATTGGCATTGACCTTTATTCAATATTTGACCTATTTCATCTTCAAAGTTCTATCAAATTACTCATTGATTTTTTGTTCGCATTTGTGAAGTTGATTACATCGTCTGCATATGCCAAGCAGCTCACTAGAGGTGTGTTTTTTGGTTGCTTAATAGCTAGAACTTTCCTTTTTTTTCTTTCAAATTTAAAATGAACAATTCAAGGTATATGTTAAATAACAAGGGTGATAATGGGTCCCCTTGCCTTAGACATTTTTATTAGTTTAAATTCTTCTTTTTTTTACCATTTTTTAGAATTCTCACCCATATGCTGAAAATGCATCTGTAGATTAAATCTATCCAAGTTTCTAACAAACCCAATTTTCTCATAGCAAAACATAGAATATCCTGTTCTACTCTGTCAAAAGCTTTTGATAGATCTAGTTTTATTACCATATTATGTCTTCTTATCTTTGTTCCAATTTCTCTCATCATTTTCGAGACTAAGATATTATTTTCCATATTTAGTCTATTTTTAACAAAACCTAATTGCTCCTCTAATATTATATCTGGGAGGATTTTACTTAATTTATTTTGTAGTAATTTTGCTAATATCTTATAAACGAGTTTCATAAGCTAATTGGTTTGAAATCTTCGCATTTCTGTGGATTATCACATTTGGGTATCAGTAGTATGAAGGAGCTAGCCCATGTTTTCATGATATCTGCTCCCACAAATATCCATTTGATTGCTTCTATCAGTTCATTTTTAATTATGTGTTGTCATCTTTGATAAAAGCCATTGTTCCATCCTTCTAGCCCGGGTGCACTATCTTTATTCATACTGAAGACTACTTCCTTTATTTCCTCTTTGTCTGGAAAATCAATTAGTTTACTATTTTCTTCCAGTGTAACCTTGCATTTCATAGCAAGCATTAACGAGATGCCTCTATGTGCTATATTTTCACCAAGCTATTTTTTGTAATATTATTCTAATTCTTCTTTTATTTGATCTTCAATATTTACCCACTTCCCTTCTTTGTTTCTAATGCCTATAATGTTTAATCTTTAGCTTTTGATTTTTAATTTTTAATATAGTATGGAAGAATTTCATATTTCTATCCCCTTTTTTTAAGCCACTTAATTTTTGCTCTTTGCTTCCAATACACCTCTTCCATGTGTGATCTGAGTTTCAATTCTGCTTTTGCCTTGTTATGTTCTTGTCTAAGTAGTTCTCATTGTTCCTCATCATATACTACATCCAGTTACTCCACTTTTAGTTCAGCTTTTCTAATTTCTTTATTAATATTTTTAAAATTATTTTTGTTCCATGTATTTAAGCTAGCTTTTAACCATTTCAACTTGTTGGCAAGAACTTTAGACAGAGCCGGAGACCAATTTGACCATGCATTTTTAACTGCATTATCAAAATCAGCATGCAATCCCCACATATTTTGAAATTTGAAATGATATTCTTTTTTATCTTATTCTTATATGTTAGAAACAATGGATTGTGATTAGAGCAGGTTTTATTTAGATGCCTCACTATTGTGGATTCCATAAAGGTAGCCATTTTTCATTGTATAGCACCCTATCTAATCTTGCCCATATTATGACACTTTTCTTTCAGTTAATACACCATGGGTATTTTGCTCTTAATGGATCTGCCTCAATAAGACCCATTTTAGTTATAGCTTTGTTAAACCGAGACATAGCCCCAAGATTCGGGGCTCTTCCTCCTTGCTTTTCATTCAAATTTTTTATTACATTAAAATCTCCTCCAATTTTCAATGGAATATCTTTTTTTGCTATCTATTCCATTTATTTCCATAATGCCTTTCTATCTCCTTTGGCATTTTTAGCATAGATCACTGAGATCACCTATTCCGATGCCTTTCATATCCTAAAATTTATAATTTGTTCCTTATCTTTTAATATTACTAGATCTATGTGTTTCCTTAACATAATCCATATCTTACTATTAATATTTGCAAATGCATTATCAAAACCAATTATCTTTTTAGGTTTTTCTATTTGAGCTTTTTTTGTCATTTGTTCCACTAATATGACTATGTTAATTTTATAAATTTTTATCAATTTTTTGATTCTATTTGTTGTAGGAGTATTTGCTACCCCTCTAACATTCCATATAGACATTATCCATCATTAATGATGGACTTTGCTTGCGCTCTAGTTACACATTTTGATTTATATTGCATATTTAAATATATTTTTTTGTATTTTTAGTTGCCTTTGTATAACTATTTTTCACTATTTCTTTTTCCTTGTTATTTTTTTTTGTATTTTTCTCGATATGCATTGCCATCAACTTTATTTCTTTCATTACTTCTTCTCTAGTTTGAAATCTTCTTCTTCCAACCTCCAATAGCAGGTCATCCTTAAGATGATCGATGTCATGCCTCCAAGCATGCCCGATTCTATCAAAAAATGTACAGCTCTTGGCATCGGGCTCCTCTACAAGGTGGTCCAGCAGATCATCATTATTTCCACAATTTCTTTTAATATTGCATGACAGTTCCTCTAGATTTGTATTTTCTAGTAAATTATTATTCTCATCAAATGTTTGTTTTGTAAGACCCTCTTCCATACATTCCCTAGTAGCCTTAATAGCCATAATATTTCCTTCTTTTTTACCCATCATTTTATCCTATGTTATTCTATTTTCAGTATCCAGCAAGACTTTATTAATTGTATCTTTTTATTCATTAAGATATTCCACCACTGCCCATTCTTGATTCTGCTCCTTTCTTCCCTCTCTCTATCTTTCATTATGTGCATTCTTCCCATATTTTTCTCCTCACTACAATTGTTTTCGGTATCTAGCAGGCTATTGTTATCCTCCTACTTCCCTCTACTAGCTATATTCATTTCACCTATATTATAATTTTAATTCTGATATTCAATCAGTTAATTCTCATTATTATGAATTTTTTAACCCATTCCTTTCTACCCTTATCTCAACCATGATTTTTATTGTTTTTCTCTATACTGCCCATACCAGCCATACAATCATCCTCTCCAAGACCCATTTTTTTACAATTTAAGTAATACTATGGGATGAATTTTAGAACAATGGGTTGCCAGAACCCATGTTCAATATCACTGCCAATCCCTAGCTTTTGTGATGGCGGTGAAAAAAGGTTAAACTCCACACAAATCCTTGTATTATTCGGTTTAAACATTGAGATAGTGGCCTCATCTTTAATTAATGGTTTACCAATGCATTTTGCTAAGATGAAGAGAGCATGCTTGCTGTATAGATGAAATGAAAGATTGGGTAAATTAAACCATGCCAGGACTATCGGGACCTCCTGTTTTGGGTTAAATTCTATCGTCCATTTTAGCATTCTCATAGAGAATCCTTTTATTATCCATTTTCGTCTCATCCAAAGCCTTTGATAATCTTCTTCCTAGAGGAATTGTAGAATAGTATGCTTTGAATCAAAATCTCCCATTTTTATAATGCCTTTGAGTTTTAGAGTTCGAAAATATTCTTTTAATACCTTCGCACGAGGCTTACCGTGTGATAATTTTCTTATGAGAGTGAAATTAAATCACTCGGCAAGTATATCGAGCTCTACCAAGGGGATGAATATTGCCGCTTCATCGTCTTTTTTTTGAAAGATGAATGTAAACACATGGCTTCTTTAAATAAGAGCACAAAAGACTTATTATTGAAAAATAAGCCATTCTGCCACATTTTATGATAAAATTAGCCTTCTTCTGGCACAAATTGAAAATTTCTCTTTCTAAAACAACCACATTCTCTCTCTAGTTCATAGAGGTGTGGGTTTTACAAAAAAACAATTTTTTCATTCTTTTTCGTGCTACTTATTCTTCTTATTCTTTTTATTTTTCGTATTCTTCTTATTCTTCTAATTCTTCTTATTTTTCTTATTCTTCTTATTCTTCTTATTCTTCTTATTCTTCTTATTCTTCATATTCTTCTTATTCTACTTATGCTTCCTATTCTTTTTATTCTTCTTATTCTTCTTAATTATTCTTCTTATTCTTCTTAATTGTTCTTCTTATTCTTCTTATTCTTCTTAATTATTATTTTTTGTTTTTTTCTCATTCTTCTTATTCTTCTTATTCTTCTTTATTCTTCTTTTTCTTCTTATTCTTCTTAGTCTTCTTAGTCTTCTTATTCTTCTTAGTCTTCTTATTCTTCTTATTCTTCTTATTCTTATTATTCTACTTATTATTATTATTCTTATTATTCTTCTTACTCTTCCTATTCACCTTATTCTTCTTATTTTTTTTTTTGATTTTCTTATTCCTCTTATTCTTGTCATTCTTGTTATTCTTATTATTCTTCTTATTCTTATTATTTTTCTTATTTTTTTATTTTTCTTATTCTTCTCATTAATCAGATTCATCTTATTCTTTATATTCTTAATATTCTTCTTATTCTTCTTATTCTTCTAATTCTTCTTATTCTTCTTATACTACTATTTCTTGTTATTCTTGTTAGTCTTTTATTATTATTATCATTATTAATCTTCTTATTCTTTTTATTATTCTTATTCTTCTTAATCTTTTTATTATTCGTTTCTTATTATTCTTCTTATTCTTCGTATACTTCTTAATCTTCTTATTCTTCTTTTTTTAATATAAAGTTTGTTTTTTTATTTATAAGGACCTCTATTTTGGTGGAGGAATACCATTTTTACAAACTAAAGATCTACCCTATATCCCTTTTACACCCTTGTCAAAATAAAGCAATGTATAAACAATCTTTACAAAACATAAAAAAACAACTTTAATATTCTCTTTAGATTGATCTCGAATTGTGTCTCTTGCTTTGTGGTTTTTCTTCTCTGCCTATTAAGTCTGCATGTAATCACCCTTTTTCAGCAACATTTCACGGCGTAGTAGCAAGCATCCTCATTTAGCAGAATTTGGCAGCATCCCGATGGCAACCACATTTCAACAGCTTTAAAATTTTCCAACTTTTCTATTTTTTCAAATACCAGCCTTTCATACATGTCCATGAGCTTTATTTTCATGCTTTTCTTGTATTGCTAGATAAATTATATTCTACAATTCCTGGAATCTAGCTAGCATATAACACATAACAGAAATTCTAGCATTTGTGAAATCAACCATAACATCAGACTTTAACTTCCCCACAAGACCAAGGAACCTTCTTTATTTTTTTATTTTTTCAAGCAACACGAAATAAAATAATACAATACATTACTAACAAAATTGCTTAGTCTTCCCTCAGGACCGGGTTACTCTTACATCTTCTATGTTCTGCTCTTAGCCTTCAAAAGTTAAGCCGAAAACTGCATCTACATTTCAAGCAAACAAATCTAAACCGTGAACATAACCCTTTAGGCATTACTCAGGACCAGGATGCCTCATGCAAAGCTTCCTTATAGCTACAAAAATCAATTAGCATTAGATTAAATTAATTTAATTAAACTAAACCCTTTAGGCATATGATTTAATAGCTTCCTTGCCAACAATAATTTGGTACAACAAACCATTACTTTCGACCCCATAATATTGACATACTCATCCACCAGTAATTTTTCACAGGACCAGGGAAACTTCTTTTTTTTCAAACAAACACGATATACAATACAACACTAACAGATTACTTAGCCATCCCTCAGGACCAGGGTGACTCTTATTTTTTTTATTCTTCTTATATTTCTTATTATTCTTATTCCTCTTATTCTTCTTATTATTCTTATTCTTGTTATTCTAGTTATTCATCTTATTTTGTTTATTATTCTTATTATTCTTATTATTCTTATTATTTTTTTCTTCATATTCTTATAATTCTTCTTATTCTGTTATTATTATAATTAATATTATTCTTCTTCTTCTTATCATTTTTATTCTTTTTTTTCTTCTTATTTTTCTGAATCATCTAATTCTACATATTCTTTATATTTTTTTTATTCTTTTTATTCTTATTATTCTTCTTATACTTCTTTTTTTTATTTAATTTTTATTTTTATTCTTATTCTTCTTATTCTTCTTATTCTTCTATTCTTCTTATTCTTCTTATTCTCCTTATTCTTCTTTCTTCTTCTTATTCTTCTTATTCTTCTTAATCTTCTTATTCTTCTAATAAACTTATTCTTCTTATTCTTTTTTTTAAAATAGTTTATTTTAATAATATACCCTTTCTTTTGCAGGAGGAATACCATTAAAACATACTAAAAACTACCCATTGCCCTTTTACACCCATTCCTATTTATTAAAATTCTAAAATTTAAATTATAAAGTTACAAAATTTAAATTGTTCTCAAGCAAAATTTTTCGGGTTCTAATGTTTGTAGATTCTGCTCGGCTCCCTTTATCCTATTTCTTTTCTATTGTATGAAACTATTAGCACATCTTTGTAGCCTACTCTTGTATTTTTTGCGTTGTTCCCCATCAATACTTTAAATTATGTCTACAGCTAAATCCTCTATTTTTAACCTCCTTCCATATGCTATGTTTGCTAACCTCCAACTTTCGTTATTTAGCCTTTAATTTAAAACTGCCAGAATCTGACTTTTTTCACCTATGACTTCCCTCCTCGAGGTCAATCCCCTTGCCCTCAAAGCTACTAGTCATAACCTAGTATCTAATAAACTGCCCTTCCCCCATATAACCCACTCTTATCAATCTATCAACATAAAATATCAAATACAAAAAACAAATTACACTCAATACAGCACAAATAAAAGCACTCCCACCTGATACTGCATAAACTAACAGCACAACATCACAACAGAAAAAACTAACAAACCACCCCTTACTGTCAGGCTCCTTACATGATGATGAACCCATTTCTTATTTTTCTTATTGTTATTATTCTTCCTATTCTTATTATTCTACTTATTTTTTATTATTCTTATTTTTCTTATTATTCTTATATTATTCATTTTTCTTATTTTTCTTATTCCTTTATTCTTCTTATTCTTTGTATTCTTCTAATTCTTCTAATTCTTCTAATTCTTCTAATTCTTATTATTTTTCTTATTCTTATTATTCTTCTTATTCTCTTATTCTTATTATTCTTCTTATTCTTGTAATTATTTTGATTATTCAGATTATTCTTATTCTTCTTTGTATTCTTTTCATATTATTCTTGTTATTCTACTTATTCTTTATAATCTTCTTATAATTCATATTCTTATTATTCTTCTTATTCTTCTTATTATTCTTATTCTTCTTATTCTTATTATATTTCTTATTCTTCTTATGTATCTTATTCTTATTATTTTTCTTATTCTTTTTATTCTTCTTATTATTCTTATTTTACTGATTCATTTTTTTTATTCTTATTATTCTTCTTATTCTACATATTATTATTATTCTTATTATTCTTCTTATTCTTCTTATTTTTATAATTTTTTTCTTCTTATTCTTCTTATTCTTTTAATTCTACTTATTTTTTTATTCTTCTTATTATTCTTATACTTTTTACTTTTTATATTCTTCTTATTCTTGTTATTCTTTCTGATTCTTGTTATTCATTATAATATTATTATTATTCCTTTTTGTATTATTTTTGTTTATCTTTTATTCTTATTATTATTCTAAATATTCTCTTTCTTTTTATTATTCTTATTGTTAATATCCTTATTATTATTCTTTTTATTCTTCTTATATTTCTTATTTTTATTATTCTTCTTATTCTTCTTATTCTTCTTATTCTTCTTATTCTTCTTATTATTTTTATTCTAGTTATTCTTCTTATTCTTCTTATTCTTCTTATTCTTTTATTCTTCTTATTTTTCTTATTCTTCTTATTCTTCTTATTCTTCTTATTCTTATTATTCTTCTCATTCTTCGTAATCTTCATAATCTTTTTATTCTTCTTATTTTTCTTATTCTTTGTATTCTCCTTAATCTTCTTATTTTTTTATTCTTCTTATTCTTTTTATTATTCGTATTCTTTGTATTCTTCTAATTCTTTTCTCCTTCTTATCCTTTTTATTTTTCTTATTTTTAATATTCTTTCTAATCTTCTTATTCTTCTTATTATTCTTATTATTCTTATTATTCTTATTATTCTTATTATTCTTATTATTCTTATTATTATAGTGATTTTTATTAATATTATTAATATTTGTAATCTACTAGCTCTTCTTCTTTATTTTATTCTTCTTATTTAATGTATTCTTCTTATTCAATGTATTCTTTTTATTCTCCTTATTATTCTTATTATTCATACAATTATTATTCTTCATATTCTTCTAATTCTTATGATTCTTATTATTTTCTTATTCTTATAATAATAATAATAATATAATTATTATTATTATTATTATTCTTATTCTTATTATTATTTCTATTCTTCTTTATCTTCTAATTCTTCTTATTTTATTTATTTTTCTTATTCTTCTTTTTCTTTTTATTCTTCATATTTTTATTATTCTTCATATTCTTCATATTCTTCTTATTCATATTATTCTACTTATTCTTCTTATACTTCTTATTCTTCTTATTCTTCTTTTTATTCTTATTCTTCTTATTCTTATTATTCTTTTTATTCTTATTATTCTTATTATTCTTCTTTTTATCCTTATTCTCCTTATTCATTTTATTCTTCTATTTCTTTTTATTCTTCTTATTCATCTAATTCTTATTATTCTTATTATTCTTATTATTCATCTTATTCTTCTTATTCTTTTTATTCTTTTTATTCTTTTTATTCATCTTATTCTTCCTATTCTTCTTATTCTTCTTTTCATCTTATTCTTCTTGTTCTAATTATTCATCTTATTCTTTTAATTCTTTTTATTCTTTTATTCTTTATATTCTTCTTAATTTTTATATACTTCTTATTCTTTTTATTATTTGTATTATTATTATTCTTATTATTCTTCTTATTATTCTTATTGTTCTTATCCTTTTTATTCTTCTAATTTTTTTTGATTTATTTTATTCTTCTTTTTCTTCTTATTCTTGTTATAATTCATATTTTTATTTTTAATGTTATCCTTTTTATTCTTATTATTCTTCTTAATCTTTTTATTTTTATTATTCCTCTTATTCTTCTTATTCTGCTTTTATTTATTATTCTTATTCTTCTTATTCTTCTTATTCTTTTTATTCTATTTATTGTTCTTATTGTTCTTATTATTCTTTTTCTTCTTATTCTTATTAATCTTTTTATTTTTTGTTTATTTTTTATTCTTTTTTTTTGAAAGTTTATTTATTAATTATAACTCTCTCTTTTGGTAGAGGAATACCATTTTTTACAACCTACTTGCTTGCTACCCATAACCCTTTACACCCTTTTCACCTACACTAAGCATTAGTTATTGTAAATGTAATAAAGTAAACATGGACAAATATTTGCTCATTCTAATCCACCTAGAGAACAATTTTGAGTTTCTGTTGGGATTTTCAGCATTGTTGCTGCCTCCACTTTGTTGCTAGTTGAGAGATGAGTCTTTATCTTTCAATCCCTTTCTTCAAACTAGCTTCCTTTCCCTTCCTGCCGGGCCTTTAATTCTGGCCAATAACTTTGTTGAGCTTATGTATCAAGAGCTGCAACTTTAGCTTTATGTTTCTTTTTTATTCTTAGTATTATTCATATTCTTCCAATTCTTCTTATTAATTTTATATTCTTCATTTCTTCTTATTCTTTATATACTTCAAATTTTTAATATTCTTCATATTCTTTTTATTCTTATTATTCTTCTTATTATTCTTATTCTTCTTTTTTTTCTTATTATTATTATTATTTTTTTTTATTTTTATTCTACTTACTCGACTTATGCTTTTTATTCTTCTTATTCTTAATTTTATTCTTATTCATCCAATTCTTCTTATTCATCTTATTCATCTTATTCTTCATATTCTTTTTAATCTTTTTATTCTTTTTATTGTTCATATTCTTATTATTCTTCTTATTCATATTATTCTTCTTATTCTCCTTATCCTTCTTATTCTTCTTATTCTTTTTATTCTTTTTATTCTTCTTAATATTCATATTATTTTCATTCTGCTAATTCTTCTTATTTTTTTTATTCTTCTTATTCTTTTTTTTCTTCTTATTCTTTGTATTCTTTTTATTTTACTTTTTTTTTCTTATTCTTATTATTTTTCTTATTCTTCTTATAGTTTTTATTATTCTTATAATTTTTTGTTAACATTCTTAATTATTTCTTTATTCTTCTTATTCTTATTATTTTTCTTATTCTTATTATCTTTCTTATTCTTTTTATTCATCTAAGTCGTCTAATTCATATTATTCTGCTTATTCTTCATATTCTATTAATTTTTTTTATTCTTTTTATTCTCATTATTTTTCTTATCATTCTTATTCTTGTTATTCTTCTTATTCTTTTTATTCTTATTATTCATTATTTTCTTATTATTATTCTAATTTTTTTTATTTTTTTATTTTTCTTATTTTTCTTATTTTTCTTATTCTTCCTATTCTTCTTTTTTTTTCTTCTTCTTATTCTTTACATTCTTCTAAGTATTCTAATTCTTCTAATTCTAATTATTCTACGTATTCTTTTTATTCTTTTTATTCTTCTTATTATTTTTTTTTCTTAATATTGTTCTTATTCTTCATAATTATATTATTCTTATTATTTCTTATTATTCTTCTTATTCTCTTTTTCTTCTTATTCTTATTTTTCTACTTAATCTACTTATTCTTTTTATTCTTTTAATTCATCTTATTCTACTTATTATTCTTATTCTTCTTATTATTGTTATTCTTCAAATTCTTCTTATTTTTTTTATCCTTATTCTTCTTATTTTTCTTATTCTTTCTTTCTTCTTATTCTTCTTATTCTTCTTATTTTTCTTATTCTTCTTATTCTTCTTATTCTTCTTATTCTTCTTATTTTTCTTATTCTTCTTATTCTTCTTATTCTTCTTATTTTTCTTATTCTTCCTATTCTTCTTATTATTCTTATTCTTCTTATTATTCTTATTCTTCTTATTTTTCTTATTCTTCTTATTCTTCTTATTATTCTTATTATTCTTATTATTCTTATTATTCATATTATTCATATTATTCTTATTCTTCTTTTCTTCTTATTATTCTTATAATACTTATTTTTCTTATTCTTATTATTCTTCTTATTTTTATTATTCTTTATATTATTATTATTATTATTATTATTATTATTATTTGTAATCAACTTACAATTCTTATTTATTATATTCTTCTTTTTCTATCTTTTCTTCTTATTCTCTTTATTATTCTTTTTCTTCATATTATTATTATTCTTCATATTCTTATAATTCTTCCGATTCTTTTTATTCTTCTTTTTTTATTTCTTTTCTTATTCTTTTAATTCTTCTTATTCTTAATAATAATAATAATATTATTATTATTATTATTATTCTTATCATTTTACATATTTTTTTAATCCACTTATTCTTATTATTCAAATTATTCTTCTTATTCTTTTTCTTCTTATTATTCTTCTAATTTTTCTTATTCTTCTTATTCTTCTGATTCTTCTTATTCTTCTTATCCATCTTATTCATCTTATTCTTCTTATTCTTCATATTTTTCTTATTCATATTATTCTTCTTTTTCTTCATATATTTTTTTTCATCTAATTCTTCTTATTCTTCTTTTATTCTTTTTATTCTTATTCTTTCTATTCTTCAAATACTTATTATTCTCCTTATTATTCTTATTATTATTATTCTTCTTATTCTTATTAATCTTCTTATTCTTCTATTTATTCTTATTCTTTTTATTAATCTTATTATTAATGTTATTATTTTTATTATTTATATTATTTTAATTCTTATGATTTTTTTTATTCTTCTTATTAATCTTATTCTTTTTATTCTTTTTATTATTATTCTTCTTCTTAATTTTTTTATTGTTCCTATCCTTCATAATCTTTTTATTCTTCTTATTTTGTTTATTCTTCCTCTTCTTCATATTATTCCTATTCTTCTTATTTTTATTATTATTATTTTTCTTCTTAATCTTTTTAATCTTCTTATTATTCTTATTCTTTGTATTCTACTTATTCTTTTTGTTTTTCATATTCTTCTTATTATTCTTATTAATCTTATTAATCTTATTCTTCTTATTCTTCTAATTCTTCTTATTTTCTTATTCTTCTTATTGTTCTTATTCTTCTTATTCTAATTATTCATCTTATTTTTCTTTTTGTTTTTATTCTTCTTATTCTTTTTATTCTTCTTAATGTTTATATATTTCTTATTCTTTTTATAAATTTTATTCTTCATATTCTTCTTAAACTACATCTATGATCTATTATCAGATTAATGATGTGACACATGCATCTAACATGAAAATTCACCCCTAAAAACTCATCTCTAATTATCCTAACAAACACGTTAATGACTCTCATTATTAGATATATTATTAAATGTAATACTATTTATTTTATTTTTAAATATTATATTTTCTAAAGATTTTTATCATACACTCATATATAATCGAACTAGCATGGGGATGAAGAATCTCTGAAAATTTTAATATCTTTTTTATTTAGTATCCATTTTGAATCTACATAGTTATATATGAGATGTAAAAGATGCTTTAATTGGATTTGTATAAATTTAATATACCATATTTTTAGGTATAATGATTGGTATGCATCTTTATATACTTAGTCTCACACGTACTCCTATAAATATATATTTTCTTATAATACTTGCATTGTGGTAATTCTTCACGACACTTATAGTATTTTTATTTTATATTATGTTAAAGTGTATCCGAACTATAGATATTTTTCTAATATTAATATTATATATGCCTATATTAATGTTAATCTCATTATCATTAAATTTATTATTTACCATCTTAAATTTTTTTAGTTTATTAATTGCAAGCTAAATTTTAATTTCTAAAGTAAAAATTATTTGATATTAATAAAAATAAAAAAACTAAATAAAATTAAAAAAATAATACTCATTTTTAAAATATGGATATGATAAAAAAAGCAAAAGCTCACATCTGCACTACACCGCACTGCACCTGATTTTCTGCCAAAGCCACACCACCTGTACCACAGTCCATTGTTAGTACCAAAGAGCAAAGCAAAAGCAAAAGCAAAACCAATGGGAGGGGGGGAGAGAAAGACAAGATGAGAAAAAGATAGATAGATAAAAAGAATTAAGATAGAAATTAGAGAGAGTGAGAGTGTGAGAATAGGGTTGAGAAAGAAAAGCAAAACATTATATAGATGATAAAAAGAATTATAAAATATAGTTTTTTTATTTTTAAATTTTTTGTAATATTTAAATAGGGCAGAAACCCTATAGCCGTCTGATCTTATGTCCTAGTTGTTGGAAGCAGATCCAACTGCTTGGATGCGCTTAGTTTTTTTTATATATTTTAAACCGTTAGGTTAGCCATTAGTTCAATTCCAGAAGGTTCAGCACGATTAATGATGTGACACATGCATTAATGTTATCCTTCTTATTCTTCGTATTCTTCTTATTGTTTTTATACTTCTTATTCTTCTGATTTTTTTTATTCTTCTTATTCTTCTAATTCTTTTTATTATTGTAATAATTTATATTTTTTTATTTAATGTTATCCTTTTTATTCTTATTATTCTTCTTAATCTTTTTATTTTTATTATTCATCTTATTCTTCTAATTTTTATTCTTTTCATTCTTATTCTTCTTATTCTTCTTATTCTTCTTATTCTTCTTATTCTTCGTATTGTTCTTATACTTTTTTCTCCTTCTTATTCTTATTAATCTTTTTATTTTTTGTTTCTTTTTTATTCTTATTATTCTTCTTATTCATCCAATTGTTCTTTTTCTTTTTATATTCTTCTTTTCTTCTTATTCTTTATATACTTCATATTTTTCTTATTCTTCATATTCATTTTATTCTTATTATTATTCTTATTTATTTTATTCTTTTTATTCTTTCTATTCTTTTTATTATTATTATTTTTATTTTTATTTTTATTTTACTTACTTGACTTATTCTTTTTATTCTTTTTATTATTTTTATTCTTAATTTTATTCTTATTCATTCTATTCTTCTTATTCATCTTATTCATCGTATTCTTTTTATCCTTATTATTCATCTTATTCATCTTATTGTTCTTATTATTCTTATTCTTCTTAATCTTCTTATTCTTTTTATTTTACTTATTCTTATTATTCTTCTTATTATTCTTAAACTTATTATTCTTCTTATTATTCTTATTATTCTTGTTCTTTTTATTCTTCTTATCCTTCTTATTCTTTTTATTCTTTCTATTCATATTATTTTACTTATTTTTCTTATACTTTTTATCCTTAGAATTTTTTCTTAATATTCTTCATTATCTCTTTATTCTTCTTTTTCTTATAATTCTTATAATTCTTATTATTCTTATTATTCTTATTATTCTTCTTATTCTTCTTATTTTTCTTATTCATTTCATTCATCTAAGTCATCTAATTCATATTATTCTGCTTATTATTCTTATTTTTTTTATTTTTCTATTCTTCTTATAATTCTTATTATTCTTATGCTTCTTATTATTCTTATTTTCTAATTATTTTTATTATTTTTATTCTTCATATTCTTTTTATTCTTCTTATTTTCTTATCATTCTTATTCTTTTTATTCTTAATATTCATTATTTAATTATTATTGTTCTTATTTTTCTTATTTTTATTATTTTTTCTTATTTATTTCTTATTTTTTCTTATTCTTCCTACTCTTCTTTTTTTCTTCTAATTCTATGAATTCTTCGTATTCTTATTCTTTTTATTCTTTTTATTATCTTTATTCTTTTTTTTCTTCATATTCTTCAAATTCTTTTTATTCTTCTTATTCTTATTAATTTTATTATTCTTATTATTCTTCTAATTCTCTTTTTCTTCTAATTCTTCTTATTCTTATTATTCTACTTATTCTTTTTATTCTTTTTATTCATCTTATTCATCTTATTCATCTTATTCATCTTATTATTCTTATTCTTCTTATTATTCTTATTATTCTTATTATTCTTATTATTCTTCTTATTCTTCTTATTGTTCTTATTCTTCTTATTCTTCTTATTCTTCTTATTATTCTTATTCTTTTAATTCTACTTATTCTTCTTATTCTTCTTAATCTTTTTATTCTTCTTTTTATTCTTATTCTTCTAATTCTTGCTATTATTATTATTAGTATTCTTCTTCTTCATATTCTTTTTCTTATTTTTTTTATTCTCTTTATTCTTCTTATTCTTTTTTTGTTATTATCTTCTTATTCTTCAAAGTCATCTAATTCTTCTTATTCTTCAAAGTCATCTAATTCTTCTTATTTTTCTTATTCTTCTTGTTATTCAGAACAAGAAGAATAACAAGAATCTAAGAATAAGAATAATCATAAGAATAAATAGAATAAAAAGAATAGGAAGAATAAAAAGAAAAAGAAGAATAAGCAGAATACAAAGATTAAGAAGATTAAGAAGAATAAGAAGATTATGAAGAATAAGAAGAATAATGAGAATAAGAATATTAAAAAGAATAAAAAGAATAAGAAGAATAACAAAAATAAAATGAAAAAGAAGAATAATAAGAAATTGAAAAATCAAAAGAATAAGAAGAATAAAAAGAAAAATTATAGGAAATAGAAAAATAAGAAGAGATGAAGAATAAGAAGAATAAGAATAAAAAGAATAAGAAGAATATGAAAAATATGAAAAATAATAAAAATAAGAAGAATAATAAATATAAAAGAATAAGAAGAATAAGAAGAATAAGAAAAATAAGAAGAATACGAAGAATACGAAGAAAAATAAGAATAAGTTGAATAAGAAGATTAAGAAAATTAATAAGATTAAGAAGATTAAGAAAAATAAAAAAATAAGCACAATAAGAAGTATTAGAAGACTAAGAAGAATAATAAGAATACAACGAATAAAAAGAATAAGAAAAAGAAAAAGAAAATGAAGTATTAGAATAGTAAGAAGAATAACAAGAATTAGAAGAATGAGAAGAATAAAAAAATAACAGAACAAGAAGAATAAGAAATATAAAAAGAATAACTAGAATAAAAAGAATAATAAGAAAAACAAGAATAAAAAGAATAAGAAGAATAAGAATAATAAGAATAATAAGAATAATAAGAAGAATGAGAAGTATAAAAATAATTATCATAATAATAAAAAAATAATGAATCATAAGAATAAAAAGAAGAAAAAAAATTATAAGAAAAGGAAGGAAAAAACGGAAAAAAAGAAATAGAATAATAAGAATAATAAGAAGAAGTAGAAAAAGAAGAATAAGAAGAATAATAAAAATAACTACAATAAGAAGAATATGAAGAATAAGAATAATAAGAAGAATAAGAAGAATAAAATGAATAAGAAGAATAAGAAGAATAAAAATAATAAGAATAATAAAATAAATAACAAAAATAAGAAGAATATAAAGAATAAAAATAATATGAAGAATAAGTTTAATAAGAAGAATAAAAAGAATAAAAAGAATAAAAAGAATAAAAAGAATAAAAAGAATAAAAAGTATAAAAAGAATAATTAGAATAATAAGAATAAGAAGAATATAAAAAAAAGAGAATTAAAGAATAAAAAGAATTAGATGAAAATTAAGAATAAGAAGAATAATAAGAATATGAAGAATAAAAAGAATAAGAAGATTAAAAATAATAAAAAGATTTTGAAGAATAAGAAGAATAAGATGAATAAGGAGAATAAAAAGAATATGAAGAATAAGAATAATAAGATGAATAAGATGAATAAGATGAATAAGGAGAATAAGAAGAATAAGAAGAATAAGAAGAATTAAAAGAATAAGAAGAATAAGAAGAATTAAAAGAATAAGAAGAATAAGAAGAATAAGAAGAAAAAGAAGAATAAAAATAATATAAGAATAATAAGAATATTAAGAAGAATAATAAGTTTAAGAAAAATAAGTAGAATAAAAAGATTTAGAAGAATAAGAAGAATTACAAAAAAAAGAAGAATAAAAAGATAAAAAAGAATAAGAATAATAAGAATAATAAGAAGATAAAGAAGAGTCAGAAAAATAAGATGAAAATGAACATTAAGAAGAATAGGAAGAATTATAAGAATAAAAATATGAATAAGAATAATAATAATAATAATAATAATAATAATAATAATAAGATGAATAAGAAGAATAAGAAGATTAAAAAGAATAATATAAATAAGAAAAAAAAAGAAAAAAAAGAAAAAAAAGAAAAAAAAGAAGTGTAAGAAGAATAAGAAGATTAAGAATAATAATAAGATTAAGAAGAATAAGAAGAATAATAAAATAATAAGAACATGAAGAATAAGTAGAATAAGAATAATAAGAACAATATGCAGGATAACAAGAATACCAAGAATAAAAAGATTAAGAGTAAGAAAAATAAGATGAATAATAAGAATAAGAAAAATAAGAATAATAACAAGAATAAGAAGAATAAGAAGAATAAGAAGAATAAGAAGAATGAGGAGAAGAAGAATTAGAAGAATAAGAAATTTAAGAAGTTTAGTAAGAATAAGAATAAGAAAAAATAAAAAGAATAAGAAGAATAATAAAAAAAAGAATAATAAGAAGAATAATTATAATAAGAAGAATAAGATGAATAATAAAAATAAGAATATTAAGAAGAATAATGAAAAATAGGAATAAGAAAAATAACAAGATTAAGAAGAATAAAGAATAAGAAGAATAAGAAGAATAAGTAGAATAATAAGAATAATAAGAATTTGAAGAAAAGGTTGAATAAAAATAATTAGATTTCATTGAACAATAAGAAGAATAAGAAGAATAAGAAGAATAATAAGAGTACGAAGAATAAGAAGAATGTGAATAATTAGAGGAATAAAAAGTATAAGAATAATAAGAATAAAAAGAATAACCATATTAAGAGGAATAGGAAGAAGAAGAAGAATTAGAATAATTAGAAAAATCATTCGAATAAGAAGAATGAGAAGAATAAGAAGAATGAGAAGAATAAGTAGATTAATTAGAATAAAAAGAATAAAAAGAATAAGAAGGATCAGCATATTAAAAATATTAAAAAGATTAAGAAGAATAAGAATAATAAGAACAATAAGAACAATAAGAAGAAATAGAAACATAAGAATAATTAGAAGAATAAAAAGAATAAAAAGAATAAGAAGAATAAGAAGAATAAGAAAAATAAGAAGAATAAGTAGAATAAGAAAATAAAAGAAGAATAAAAAGATTTAGAAGAATAAGAAGAAGAAGAATAATAAGAATAAAAAGATGATTAAGAAGAGTCCGTAAAATAAGATGAAGAAGAACATTAAGAAGAATTGGAAGAATAAAAAAAGAAGAATAATAATAATGATAATAATAATAAGAATAAGAATAATAAGAAGAATATGATGAATAAGAAGAATAAGAAGATTAAGAATAATAATAAAAATAAGAAAAATAAGAAGAATAAGAAGAGTATGAAGAGTAAGAAGAATAAAAAGATTAAGAAGATTAAGAAGGTTAAGAAGAATAAGAAAAATAATAAGAACAAGAAGAATAAATAGAATAATAAGAATACAAAGAATAAGCAGAATAAAAAGAATACCAAGAATAAAATGAATAAGAGTAATGAGAAGAATAACAAGAATAACAAGAATAATAAGAATAAAAAGAATAATAAAAATAAGAAGAATAAGAAGAATGAGAAGAATGAGGAGAAGAAGAATTAGAAGAATAAGTAAAATAAGAAAATTAAGAAGATTAGGAAGAATAAGAATAATATGAAGTATAAGAAGAATAAGAAGAATAAAAAAAATAAAAAAAATAAGAATAATAAGAAAAAAAGAATGATAAGAAGAATAATAAGAATAAGAATAATAAGAATAATAAGAATAATAAGAATAATAAGATTAATAAAATAAAAAACAAAAATAAGAAGAATAAAAATAATATGAAGAATAATAAGAAAAAAAATAATAAAAAGAATAAGTAGAATTATAATTATAAGAAGAATATAAAGAATAAAGAGAATTAAAGAATAAAAAGAATAAGAAGAATAAGCATAATAACAAGAATTATAATAATAAAAAAATAATAAGAATAAAAAGAATAAAAAGAATAAAAAGAATAAAAAGAAATGGAGAATAAGAAGTATTTGAAGAATAAGAAAAAATAAGAAGATTTAGTAGAATAAAAAGACTTATTTCCTATTTTTATCGCAAAGGAGTAGGTGCCTGCTATTTTATTCCCGAAAGAAGTTATGGAGAAACTTGCTGCTCCATTCAAGTTTACATTAATCGGAAAATTCTTGAATGGTAGACCCGATTTCTAAGATGTTTATGCCTTCATTCAATTGTTGAATTTATGGGAAATGGTGAAACTAGTTTGGTATGCCGCGAATCATATTTTGATTTTGATTTAGGAGGAATTGGATTTCTTCCCTTTCGAGCTATGTGGATAGTATAGTATAACGGGGCTTCCTATGCAATTATTCAAATGGTCGCATGAAATCATACCAATGGAGACAATTTTTAATTAGGAAAAAAGTATGAGCCAATTATTTTGGTGGTATATGTAGTAATCGGAAGGAAAAGAGGAAAGAACTATGGTGGTAGGTGAAAGAACTAGCAGCAAGAAAATCTCCATTTATTATTGGAGTAGATTTCAATGTGTTAAGGAATGTTATAGAAAAAACAAGTGGAAGGCCTCCTGACCGGATAACTATAGCATAGTTTAATAGGGTCATTGCTAATGCAAATCTAATGGAGGCTAATTATATGGGTCCCAATTTACATGGTGTAATGACTCAGAGAATACGGGTAATCTGGTCTAGGCTGGATAGCATTCTGTGTGATACAAAATGGATAGATTATTGTGGTGGGGTAAAAGTAAAATGCCTTAGTAAAACATGCTCAAACAACAGCCCACTCCTCCTGATATTAAAAAAAAGGAAATGAAACACATGACCTTTAAATACCAAAACATGTGGAAAATGCATAAGGACTTCAACAACATAATGAGGGACTCATAGAATATACCACCACCTGGGAATCCCATGCAGGTTCTAGCATTAAAATTACGTAGACTAAGATTGACACTTAGTTTTGGTATCAAATGAAAGCCAAGGATATCTTGGCAGAGGTGAAGAGAGAAATTGAACGACTATCAGAGACATATCCGGTTAAGGTCAGGAAATGGGAAATAGATCAAAACAAGGAAAAGGCATTGGATTTAAAAATAAAAAAGTTTAAAAATTCAAGGCATTAAAATAGTTAAATGTAATAAGGCTCTGCAGGGCATAACCGTCCTAAACACGGATGGAAGTTTCAATAGAGAAATGGGTATTGCGGGAGGAGGAAGAGTAATGAGAGAGGGCAAAGGTAGAATAATTAAAGCTTTTACTATGAGAGGTAAGGTAGACTCATCACTACACGCAAAAATATTGGCCATGCAGCAAGGGCTTAGATTCTATAAAAATGCACATATGTATAACATTCATATCCAAGTAGATTCAAGCTTTGGTAAGCTTAGTTACAAGAAAACTTGACTTGTGGAAGTTTGAGGTAGAAGTAGATAATATTAGGAATATTTTCAAAAAATTAAAATGCACCATAGTAAATATATACAGGGAAGCAAAAATAGTTGCTGATAAGTTAGCAGAGCAGGGTTTTAAAAATCAGGATAAAAAAAGGTTTGCTCAAGACATCCCGAATAAGATAAAAGGCCTAACACATTTAAATAGGATAGGATACTTGTATGTAAGAAGGGTTAAAGAATATAGGTAATCACATGCATGGTACATCCTGGTACTATGGGATGTACATACAGTTTAGAGTTATTAGTATTAATTACTACTATGAATTTCATATAGATTGTAGGGTATAAGGTTAGGTGGGAATACATATGGGAGGTAGGGGTATAGTTGCTGTGTTGTTTTGTATGTAGGTAACAAACAGAGGCAGTAGGATGAACTTAGTGAAAAATAGAAAACATTGAAAAAAGGCAGTTGGATGCATAGCTACAGAAATAAATGGTGTAGGGAATTGCCTCAGGATTAACCAGAACAACAAGGATGGCCTATGAAGGAGAAAAAGGCTTGGGACTATATCAAGACTTTAAAGGGAAATGGGGGGATATGGTTGGTGTGCTTGAAAGCATACTTGTACATTTATTTTTCAGGTAAGTCACGGGGTAGTGGAGGCTAAGCTAGAGATAAGGAATCATGTTGGAGAATGGATAAAGAAGGGAGGAGGGCGAGATATCTATCTCCAAAGTCATAGAAGGGCAGGAAAATTAGAATAAACGTAGTGTATTACATGTGAAAGAATGTGGTTCTGTGTTTTTCTCTATTTTTGGATAGTTGTAGGGGGGGGGGGGGGGGGGTGAATGGTTGTGGCATTGATATGTTTGATATTATTCTATTTTGTAAGGAGGAGCATTTAGGAAATAGGTTGGTTGATTAGTCGGGCAGCTTAATAGGAGAGTTGGTGAAGTCTAGTAAAGCTTTGATATTAAAGGGGACATGTAAAGCTTGAGGAAAGATAAGGAAAGAATGATTTAGAGATTAAATTAGGTCTACTCAGAGGATTGAAAGACTTATTGATGCAATGGCTGATATGCGCAACTAATATGGAGAAAACCTAGGGCTAAGATATACTTGTTTATTTAGATAAAGCTAAATTTTTTCATACTTGTTACTAGATTAGGGGATGAGTATGGGTGTAATTGGGGAAAGGGTAATTAATAAAACAAAACCTTAAAAAATAAAGAATAAGAAGATTAATAAGAATAAGAAGACTAATAAGAATAAGAATAATAAATAGAATAAGAAGAATAAGAAGGATATAAAGAATAAAAAGAATAAGAAGAATAAGAAGAATAAAAAGAATAAGAAGAATTAGAAGAATAATATGAATAAGAAAAATAAAAAGAATATAGAGAATAATGAGATTAAGAATAATAAGAAGAATAAAAAAATTAAGAAGAATAAGAAGAATAAATAGAATAAGAAGAATAAAAAAAATAAGAAGAATAAGAAGGATAAAAAGAATAAGAAGAATAAAAAGAATAAGAAGAATAAGAAGAATAAGAAGAATAAGAAGAATCATAAGAATAAGAAAAATAAAAAGAATAAAGAGAATAAGGAGAATAAGAAGAATAAGAAGAATAGAAAAATAATTAAATTAAGAAGAATAAGAAGAATAAATAGAATAAGAAGAATAAATAGAATAAGAAAAATAAGAAGAATGAGAAGGATAAAAATAATAATAAGAATAAAAAGTATAAGAAGAATAAGAAGAATAAGAAGAATCAGAAGAATAAGAAGAATCAGAAGAATCAGAAGAATCAGAAGAATCAGAAGAATAAGAAGAATAAGAAGAATAAGAGAATAAAAAAAAGAAGAATGAGAAGAATAAGAAGAATAAAAAGAATAAAAAGAAATAAAGAATAAGAAGATTAATAAATATAAGAAGAATAATAAGAAAAAGAAGAATAGGGAGAATAAGAAAAATAATAAGAATAATAAGAATAACAAGAATAACAAGAATAAAACTGCCTTTCAGAAATTGAAAGTATAGATCATTTGTTCTCTACTGGTAGGATAGCAAATGAAGTCTGGAACAAAATAAAAATGGTTCAAGTAAAACAAGAAAAAGGTTTTAAAGACAGATTATTGTGCTGGCTTGAAGCTGGATCAGGTAATAAAGTTCAGTATTGGCTTACGAAAAATCTCCCTTTGGTAGTTGTTTGGTGTAATTGGAAGGCTAAAAATAAGAGTAGATTTGATAATGTTCGAATGAACTCGAATGATATATAAATGGATATTAAAAAAGAAATCTCTTGTATCTCGGAGGCTAGCCCTATTCAAATAAGGAAAGATAAGTCAGAAATTGAATTAATAAACTATTGGTGCTTATCATATGAGAATAGAAGGGGGCTAAGGGTTAAGAGTATTAAGTGGGAGAAACTACCTAAAGGTAAAATGTCACTCAATACAGATGGTAGTTTTAACAGAGACACGGGGGCAGCAGGAGGAGGAGGTGTTATAAGGGATTCACAAGGAACGGTTTTAAAAGCTTTTAAGATTAACCTAAAGTGTATCTCAGTATTATATTCTGAGATTCAAGCTCTTCTTAAAGGTTTACAATTCTGTAGTGAGCTCAACCTTAGGGAATTTCAAATTCAAGTTGACTCAAAGTTATTAGTGGACCTTGTTCATAAAAAGTTCAACCTCTGGCAATACGAAGATGACATAGAGTCTATAAATAATTATATAGAAGAAGGGAATGCGTCCATTGAGCACATTTATAGAGAGGCTAATTCCCTAGCGGATAGGCTGGCTAAAGAAGGTGCATATATAGGAGATGAGGTTTTTGACATAAGCAATCTCCCAAATAAATTTAAAGGCCTTGCAAGGCTAGATGAACTGGGAACCACATATATTAGGATTGAGAAAGAATAAGTAATTTAAAATTCTAGTCTCTATAAAGTTAACTAGTTAGAATTGGTTTTTACAGATTTGGCTTGGCATAACTCTGAAAAGGATGATGAGGTGTTTTCTAGATTTGGCCTGACATAAATGTTATTCTTTAACAAGTATAGCATTTATCCTAGTGGAGTAATAGGTTAAACATTAACTCTCAAAAGACTTGGATTTTACAAAAATATATATCTGCATTTACAGATTTGTTTACATAATCTTTAGCATATTGCTTTTACAGATTTATACTTTATATGCGTTTGGATAGTCTATTATTTTGCAGATTTTGTTCACAGGAGATTGGAGGATAGGCAAATCTGTGTATACAAGCTAGGCTAAAAAGCTTGGTTTTTTTCCATCTTGACTAACCATTTTGCAGATATGAAGTGGTGGAGAAGGATTTAAAGGGGGAAGATGTTGATATAGTCTTTCTAGACAGTACCAATATTCTATGAAGCTATAAGGAAGGTTTGCATGAGGCATCCTAGTCCTGAGGGATTCCTAAAGGGTTATGTTTACTATCTTTTGGTGTTTCTATTTGGATTTGTTTGCCTGAAATGCAGCCGTAGTTTTCGCCTTAGCATTTGAAGGCTAAGAGCAGAACACATAAGATGTAAGAGTCACCCAGTCCCGAGGGATGACTAAGTAATTTTGTTAGTGCTGTATTGTATTATTTTATTTCGTGTTGCTTGAAAAAAAAAAGAAGGTTCCCTGGTCCTGTGGGGAAGTAAAAATCTGATGTTCTTGTGGATTTCATAGATGTTAGAATTCCTGTTATATGTTATATGCTAGCTAGATTGCAGGAGTTGTAGAATATAAGTTATCTAGCAAAACATGACAGGCATGAAAAATAAAGCTCATGGACATTTAAGCAAGGCTGGTATTTGAAAAAACAGCAAAGTTGGCAAATTTTAAAGCTGTTGAAATGTAGATGCTATGGGGATGCTATCAAATTCTGTTAAATTCTGCTAAATGAGGATGCATGCTGCTATGCTGTAAAACCCTCGTCTTAAAGAAGCAATGTAGGTGAAAAAGGGTGAATACATGTAGACTTAACAGGAAGAGAAGGAGAAGCATAAGCAAGATATACAACACGGGATCAATCTAAAGAGAATATTAAAGATGTTTTTTTCAAGCTTTGTAAAGATATTTTATACATTGTTTTATTTTGACAAGGGTGTAAAAGGGAAATAGGGTAGATCTTTAGTTTGTAAAAATGATATTCCTCCGCCAAAAGAGAGGTTCTTATAATTAATAAAACAAACTTAAAAAAAAGAAGAATAAGAAGAATAAGAAAAATAAAAAAAATAAATAAGAATAAGAAGAATTAAAGAATTAGAAGAATTAGAGAATAAGATGAATAGGATGAATACGAAGAATAAAAATAATAAGAAGAATAAGAAGAATAAAAAAAATAAAAAGAATAAGAAAAATACGAAGAATAAAAAAAATAAAAAGAATAAGAAAAATACAAAGAATAAGAAGAATCAAAAAAAAGAATAAGAAAAATAGAAAAAATAAGAAGAACTAATAAAAAAAGTAAAATAATAAGAATAATAAGAATAATAAGAATAAGAAGAATATGGAAAATAAGAAGAATAAGAATAATAAGAAGAATAAGAAGAATAAGAAGAATAAAAAGAATAAGAAGAATAAGAAGAATAATAAAAAAAAGAAGAATAAGAAGAATTAATGAATAAGAAGAAATAGAGAATAAGAAGAATAAGAAGAGTAAGATGAACATGAAGAATAAAAAGAATAAGAAGAATAAGAAGAGGGGTAACTGTATATATTGAGTCTGATATGATAATGGGAAGGATGTAATTGCTAAGTGCAGGGTTAGTGTAGAGTCGAAAATTAAAAGTCTGTAAATGGTCATAAATGGTAAGTGTCTATAAAGGTTCTTAGTTAGTAAGGAGTTTGAATTGGGGCATGATGAATCTATAATGCCAGTAACTAGAAAGGAGCAGAGGGGTAAAGAAGACTGCACTAGAGGCTCTTCATTAAGCAAACAAAGTAGAAGGGGGTTAAAAAGGCATGCACAAGTAGGACCATTCATAAGTAGAATTTGACATAATAGAAAGTTAAGCAGATATGTATCACAAAAATCATATGCCAACATAGGGAGCTACATAGCAATGTCTTCTATGGTTTTTGTTAAATTTAATTTTATTGGTTTTATGAAAGGGGTGTAAGAGGGTAAAATGTAGTATATAGATTGTAATAATGGTATTCCTCCTCTGAAAGAAAGGGTTATTATTATAATAAAATACGCTTAATAAAAAAAATAAGAAGAATAAAAGAATAAAAAGAATAAGAAAAATAAGAATAAGAATAATCAAAAATATAAGAAGAATAAGAAAATTAAGAAAAATAAGAAGAATAATAAAAATAAGTAGAATAATAAGAATAAGAAAAATAAGAAGAATAAGAAGAATAAGAAGAATAAGAAGAATAAGAAGAATAAGAAGAATAAGAAGAATAAGAAGAATAAGAAGAATAAGAAGAATAAGAAATATAAGAAGATTAAGAAGAATAAGAAGAATAAGAAGATTAAGAAGAATAAGAAGATTAAGAAGAATAAGAAGATTAAGAAGATTAAGAAATATAAGAAGATTAAGAAATATAAGAAGAATAATAAGAAAAAGAAGAATAATAAGAATAGGAAGAATAAGAAGAATAAGAAGAATATGAAGAATAAAAAGAATAGGAAGAATAATGAGAAAAGGAATATTAAGAAGAATAGGCAGATTAAAAGAATAGGAAGAATAAAAAGAATGGGAAGAATAGGAACAATGGGAAGAATAAGAAGAATGGGAAGAATAGGAACAATGGGAAGAATAAGAAGAATGGGAAGAATAAGAAAAATGAGAAGAATAAGAAGAAGGGAAGAATAAGAAGAATAAGAAGAAGGGAAGAATAAGAAGAATAGGAAGAATAAAAAAAAGGAAGAATAAGAAGAATAGGAAGAATATAAAAAATAAAATAGAAATGGTGAATAGAAAAATGCTCTCAACTTTCTAGAGAGAGAAAACTCGCTTTCTAGAGAGTGAAACCATCATTGTTGAAGGAAGAAACTCAATTTTCAAGCTAGAATGGAGAAATCTGGCTTACTCTTCAACTAAAAATCATTTTCATCACTAGTCAATGGGACCGAACCAAGGTTTCTGAAGTTCGACGCTAAAAATGGCGAACCTTCTGTAATATTTTTGAATGAGAAACAATCCAAGCTTGCTGATGTGTTTAAACTCACACTTATCGAGAAATTCTCCCATGGCAGGCCCATTTTAAAGGATATATATGATTTTCTAGCAACATTAAAATTGAATATGATGGTAAGCTTCGCTTGGTTTGATAGTAAACATATCTTCCTCCATTTAAAGGAGGAAGAAGATTTCTTCTAGATATGGCTTAGAGGATAATGGATAGTCATGGGGTATCCTATGCATATCCTCAAGTGGTCGCCAAGCTTCACTCCTCTGGAAGAAACTGCACAAGCCCTGGTATGGTTTAATTTACTGAACCTCCCTCTTTATTTTTTTTCATAAACTCCCTCTATACTCAATTGGTATTTGCTTAGGCAAACCATGGCTCATTAATGAAGCTACGGCATGCATGACTAGACCAAGCTGAGCCAGAATTTGCATTGAAATAAAAATTAAAAATCCTTTTCCAAATAGAATATGGATTGGCAGTAACTCTTCTAATGGATTATGGCAGAAGGTTATTCCAGAATCCATGCTGAGCTATTGTGTTAATTTCCTTAGAATGGGGCATGAAATATCAGAATGTAGGGGGGAAGGAGGTTGAAAAGCGAGGGGTTTAAGGAGGGAAACAGTAAAAATAGGGTATGGGTGAAGAGGGGGTAGAGAGAAGAGAATGGTAAATTAGGCAAGGAGGAGAGTGGAGAGGAGAGAAAGATGGATCGTAATAGGAAGAAAGGGGCAGAGTGTATGGAGGGTAGGGCCTTTAGGCAGTTGATGAGTGTTAGTGAGAAGGATGAGGGGAGTTTAGAAGGGGCTTTGGAGGCAATAGAAATAGTCTCTGTTGGAAAAGAAAATGAAGGAAGATGGGGAGGGGGAGAGGAAAATGAATAGGCAAGGAGTAGTAAAGGAGGTAGAAAGTTATGGAGTGGAAGGTGTTAGAAAATGGCTCACTGAAACAGCAAGAGAAAAAGAAGGAATAGGGGTAGAAGAGAGGGCAATAAACAGCAGGTTTGGGGTTAGAGGAAGAGGGAAGGAAAAAATAAAAGGGGCAGAAAAAATCAAAGAAATTGAGAAACACAATTGGGGGGATGATGATCTCCTCTCAGAGGCGGGTTCGGAGGTTAAAAGCTAGCCGTTTATAAGTCTTGATAAAGAAAATGTGAGGCATATCCCTAACCTGCCTCATGATGATTTAAATGACCATGATATGCCCCGATTCATCCCACAGAACAGAGAATATGCTATTCAAGAAATAAAAAGAATGGGGAAAGATATCGAAAAAATGAAAATAGGAAAAGAGCATGCACCACCTTGCTCAAGTAAAACTTCTAGGAATAGGAAAAAATATTTAAATATGAAGTACGATTCAAAATGTATCACTAGAGCGCAAACCAGATTTATATAGATATGTTTAACAGCTTATATTGGAACATAAGAGGGGTGGCCAACACTCCCACAATAAATAGAATTAAAAGGTTAATTAGAATTCACAAAATTAATATCATAACATTAGCTGAACCAATGGTAATAAAAGAACAAATAAAAAAATATAAAAATCTAATTGGTTTAGATCAGGCCTATTCGAATCTGAATTATAAGTTATGGGTCATGTGGAATAAGTCTATGGATGTTGATATAGTTGTAGAAGCTTGGAAAATTATCAGCTTCAAGTTAGGTAATTCAGACTCGATCTTTTCAACAGTATATGCTAGTAATGCTAAAGAGGATAAGAAAATTCTATGGCAAGCAATGGAAGACCTAGCCACAAAGAAATCTCCTTGGCTTATTGGAGAAGATTTCAATGTGATTAGAAATTATAATGAAAAAAGGTTAGGTAGATCCCCTGATTAGGTGGCCTTAGACCAGTTTAATGACGTAATTGCAAGAGCAATTTTAATAGATGAAGATTTTTTTTGGGGTCAAATTTTACGTGGTGTAATATTTGGAAAAGAAGGGGTACAATATGGTACAGGCTGGATCGAGTTCTATTTAACTTACAATGGATAGATAAGATGGGAGGAATTAAAATCAAACATTTAAATAAAACTTGCTCGGACCATAGTCCGCTCCTTATGACATTTGAGGTAAGTAAGGGGAGAAACTACAGGTTCAAATTTCAAAATATATGGGATTTACATAAAGACTTTGATGCCATAGTAAAAGAATCATGGGAAAAACCAGCTTTGGGCAATCCTATGCAAAACTTGGCAAAAAAACTTCAAACACTGTGTTTCTCACTTGCTAAATGGAATAAAGAAGCTTTTGGTAATATAAATAAAAATATTCAGGTAGCTGAACAAAAGGTTGAGAAACTAGAAATAGAATATGAGCAAAGGCAAGATAATGTCTCTAGAATTGAGCTATGTAAAGCGAAAGCTCAATTGAAGCTTGAAATGTACATGGAAGAATTTTTTTGGAAACAGAGAGCTATAGTGAAGTGGTTGAAAGACAGAGATAAAAATACGAAATATTTCAATGCTATGGAAAAAATAAGAAGGTAGAAACAAAGAATAAAAGGATTATAATTAGCAAGCGGGCAATGGTTAGAAAAGGAAGATGAAATAAAAAATGAACTAAAAAAACTTTTTTAAAATCATTTATCCAGTGCAAGCATTTCTAGAAGGGCCTCATTAATGCAACATATTGAGAGGAAGGTCTCAAATGAAGATAACAAAAAATTAGAAGATCTCCTCTCAAAGGAAGAAGTAAAAGAAGTTGTATTTAGTGTGAACAAAGACAGCGCGGTAGGTCAGGATGGGTGGAATAACAGTTTTTTCTAGCATACTTGGTACCTTATTAAAAAAGAGCTTATAGTGGCTATTGCTAGTATCTTTGTGGCACAGAGATTACAAAAGCATGGGTGAACTTTTACATTTCACTAATTCCTAAGAAGGCTAATCCACAGACAGAAGAAGATTACATGCCAATCAGCCTATGTAATTCTATATATAAGATTTTAGCTAAATTACTGCATGGCAGACTTAGCAAAATCCTTCCCTCTATCATATCTGTTGAACAAACTGGTTATGTAAAGGATAGGTCAATAATGGGGAATATTAACTTAGCTTCAGAAATGATAAAAGAAATAGGAACTAAAGCTAGAGGGCATAATGTAATATTAAAATTGGACTTGTCTAAAGCATTTGATAGAGTAGAATGGGATATCTTATGCTTTTTAATGAGAAAGATGGGATTTTTATAATTCTAAATAGACCTAATGCATAGATTCATTTCTAGTGCATGGGTTAACATTCTCATAAACGGACAGGCTAGTGATGAATTTAAACCTACAAGAGGGCTTAGACAAGGGGACCCTCTCTCCGCATCTTTATTTAATATTTATCTGGAGCTATTTATAGTAAATCTAAAAAAAGGAAATGAGAGAAGGAAAAATCATCGCATACAAATAGCCAAGGGGCACACTGGCTATGAGTTGCTTGGCGTATGTGGATAATATTATTATATTTTGAAATGCAAGTAATAGATTTATAAGAAATCTAATGAAGCTACTGCAAAATTTGGAGGAAGAATCAGGGCAAGTGATAAACTCAAATAAATGTCAATTTATTATTGCAAAGAATACACCCGAAAATATAGTCACTAAAATTAAAATTCTCACAGGTTTCACACATAAAAAATGGGCACTAAGCTATTTAGGCTGTCCAATTCATGAGGGAAGGTTGAAGGAGGAATATTTAGCAGGCTTGATTGAAAAGTTGAGACAAAAAATTGTGGGTTGGAAAGAAGATTTACAAAATATGGCAGGAAAAATTACGTTAATCAAGCACGTGTTACAAGGCACATTGGCATACACCTTAATGGCATTACAACCTCCAAAAAATATACTTACAAAGCTTGAAAGAGAGATGGCTAATTTTCTATGGGGCAAAAGGGAAGGAAAAAATAAAGCACATTGGAAAAGATGGAGAGAACTCTGTTTCTCAATAGAGGAAGGAGGTTTAGGCTTCTATAGATTGAATGATTTAGCTAAGGCTGGGGCTTATAAAAACTAGTGGAGCTTAAAAAATAATAAAAATAATAGTCATTAGGGGGCATATATGAAAGCCAGATACAGCCTAGGAGATAAAACATTTAAGTATCCTTAAAAAATGACAAGTTGGAAGCTGATATGTAAGCAGCAAAACATTGTGGAGAAATATGCAATATTAAAAAGTTCTGGATGGAAATGGTCTTTGAACCCACAAGGAAATTTTATGCTAAAAAGTGCCAAAGAAATTGTTAGAGTTAAAAAACCTTCACAAGATATCTTTGAAAGAACATGGACAAAGGTGCTCCCTCAGAAAATGAATGTGTTTATGTGGAAGCTTCTCTCAAGGGGGATTCCGGTAGATGAGAATATTCAGAGGATAGGCATAAAATTAGCTTCCAGATGTGAATGATCTAAGCAACATATAGAAAACATAGATCATCTTTTTTCAACAGGAAATATAGCTCAAAAAATATGGAACAAACTAGAAATGGAAGCAGATCTAGAAATTAGCACGACCTCAATTGAAGAGAGGTTAAAAAAATGGGGGGATAGTCATACTAAAAGTAAGATTTTAAAATGGATAAGAAATTACATCATGCATATCACAGTCTGGTGCATATGGAAGTTCAGAAATAAAAGTAGATTTGAAGGGGTTCCAATGAATGATATAAACATATTAGAAGAAATTAAAAAAGAATGTGCATTTATTTCGGACTGTAAGCTGATAAAACTGAGTAGAATAAGTCTAGAGGAAAATAGGAGACTAACTTGGGGTCTCTCTACATGTGTTAAGAAAATAACAGAAATAAGAGTTATAACCTGGAATAAGCCCCCTTAGGGAGGCTTAGCTCTAAACACAGATGAGAGCTTTAAGAGGGATATGGGTATTGCTAGTGGAGGAGGCATGATTAGATATCAAGAGGGAATGAAAATAAAAGCATTCTCAATTGGGGGCTTGGCCTCCTCAGCCTTACATGTTGAAATTAAAGCAATACATAAAGGAATGGAAATTTGTAAGAAAAATAACTTTTTAAATATTCAAGTTCAGTTAGATTCAAGCCTACTAGTTGATTTAGTTATAGGTAATCTAGTATTATGGAAATTTGAAGATGATATTATCAAAATTAAAAGTTTAATAGAAGAACTAAATGGTAAAATCACTCACATTTTTAGGGAGGCGAATGCTATGGCTGATAAATTAGCTAACGAATGCAAAGAGAAAGGAGCACAAGAATTTGATGGAGTTAATATTCCAAACAAATTTTAAGGGTTTAATAAATTTAGATAAATTAAGATTTCCCTATATTAGAGTTCAAAAAGTTAAAGATTGAATGGAAATAAGACGTAGCTAGCTGGCATCAGTTCTCTTGGTCATTTAACTTGATTTTCAGATCCTATATGTAGGAGAAGCCATTAAAGAGTCTCCTCGATCTTGTGGGGGGATTATGTATTGTGATATGTTGGTAGATCCTGCATTCTATTTTGCAAGAATATAAGCTTACAATGGAGAGTACAATATTTTTGCATGTGCAAAAAAAATTATGCTTTGCAGGCTTGAGAAGTAGAATACACTGCTATTTCCAGCAATATAAGCTTACAGTGGAGAGGTATAATTTTGGGGATAGGGTATATTTGGTAGATTCTGCATTCTGTTTTGCAGGCTTGACAGAGAAGAATAAAGTATAGTTGTTCATGGCAAAATAAACAAGCTAAATGGGACAGCTAAAGGGGTTAGAAGAAACAAGTCAAACATGGAGTTACAAGAGGCAAGGCACCAAAATGGAATATGAGGGAGGGGGTAGGAATTAAGGGTGTTACTAGCTGTGATATGTTGTATGCTTATCTGAAACAAGGGTATGTTATATTGGGTTAGAGTCTGTTTATGGTCAAGTGTCTGTTAAGTGTAGGTAGAGTTAGAGTTTGTTAAGTGTCTGTTATGTTTAAGTTTTTGGTCAAGCTTAAGCAGGAATATGGAAAAGGAAGGAAGAATAAAGGGCACACATTGAAGGAGCTCTAGGAAGGCTGAAGCTGAGAAAGATACGAGAAAGATAGAAAAATAGATTTTTTTCAGAACAATCTGAAATTGTGAAATTTTTTTTGGACTTGCTTTGTTTTTTTTTTGTATTTTGAGAAAGGGTGTAAATGAGAAAAAAGGTAATCTTAATTTGTAAAAATGGTATTCCTCCGCCAAAAGAGCAGGCTAATATAATAAAATAAACCTTTAAAAAAAGAAGAATATGAAGAATAAGAAGAATAGGAAGAATAAAAAAATTATAAAGAATAAAAATAATAGGAAGATTACACCGAATAGGAAGAATAAAAAGAATAGGAAGAATAAGAAGAATATGAAGAATATGAAGAATAAGAAGAATAAGAAGAATATGAAGAATAAGAAAAATAAGAAGAATAGGAAGAATAAGAAGAATAAGAAGAATATAAAGAATAAGAAGAATAAAAAGAATAAAGAAGAATAAGAAGAATAGAAAGAGTAAGATGAATAAGAAGAATTAAAAGAATATGACAAATAAGAAGAATAAGAAGAATAATAAAAATAATAAGAATAAGACCAATAATCACGATAAGTAAAGTCCCAAACAGCTAAGAAAAATTCTCATGCTAAATGGGGTTTTCTATCGCTAAAGTGCATATAATAACGGATTAACAACGGAACCTTTCCCAGGCTAAAGTGATTGTCACTAAAAATTAATAGGGAAAATATTCTCTAGCTAAATTAGCGAGGGAAAATCCCTAGCTATATTAACAAGGGAAAATACCATTGCTAGATTAGCGAGGGAAAAATCCCTTGCTATTTTCATTCCAAAATTATTTTCACTTTTTTAATTTATTACATAAAATTTAATTACATATTTTTTAATTTTTATATTAAATTTAATAAAAATATAAACTATAAACCATTATTTAAAATTGAAACATAGTTACATAGTTAAAATTTTTGTATATTAAATTTAATTTATATTAAATTTTTTAATTTAACAAAAAAATAAAATTAATTAATAAAATATTTTGATACAATATGTTACATAGTTAAAATTGAAACATGACAAAACTTGATTATATCTTATTTTTCATCAATGTATCTAATGACATTGCATAAAGTATAATCTATTTGTGAAATTGACATTGTTGTCTTTCCCCCAACTCTTCAAGATTTGCATACCACTCTAGCACCTAAGCATGTCCCTCTATGGCCATCTCCATCGCTTCATGTAGTTCTAGTCTGCATTTTTTCTCCACCTCCAACTCCTTCTTCCTTTTATCTGCCAATGCCATTTTTGTATCTAACTACTCTTCCAACAACACATTTTTTTAACCTTGCGATCAGTTGCATGTATGTATACTTGTGCATGTGTGTATGTGCCTGTGTGTATGTGTGTAAACACACACACATGTACTTTCATGCAAATAGACATACCATCAAAGAAAACAGAAGGAAATAATCTAGGGCTTAAAAATGCTTATAGGTCTTTTAAGCATGGTCAGCATCTTCTAATTCTTTGTCCTCCTGTACTCGATGTAGATAGAGAACATTATTACACTTGCACATGGAGCATAACATACTACATTTACAATCCAATAAAGAACACAACACTATGCCACTGATAAACTGATAGACTAGCACATGCAACACCAACTACCATTTGCTAGAAATTTCACACAACGAGATAATTATGAGCTTATTTTTAAATTACTGAATCAAGTTTTTTCCAAGATTTTCAGTGAACTGCCATCAACATATTCTTCTATGTTGCCTAGCTTCACACATTAGTCCATGGTTAATTGTAAGAAAGTTAGAAAGTGTCAAACAAAAGAGAAATGAAAGTTGAAATGACAACACACTATGTAGTATTGAATTTTGCACACCTGTAGGTTCATATAGGAATCCACCGAAGCAAGGAAACATGAAAGAAACCAAATAAAAAAAATAAGAAAAAAATGCAATGCACAGGAAAAGAACAAAAGGTAGCTTTTCTTTGTATTCCATTCCCCACTTGATTTTTACAAAGACCATCTTCCCAGTCAAGTTGTTAAGAAAAGGCTTTGGATTAACGGGGATGGTCTACAACATTCAACAATAAAAAAACTAATGAATGGTGCTATCATGCATGTATGCATTAGATATTTCTTTGCATTTACGTAAAAATGCATAGGCATATATATATATGCAATATACATCCATACAACATGAATATAGCATACCTATATGTGTCCAAACACACACACGCACACACTATTTTTATATCTTCTTGTATTTCTTTATCTTGTGCATATATTCCACCTTTCTAGTTAAACTGAACCATGGATGCATGGAAATGGTCATTACCAAAAATCAAAATCTTTTTGTTTTCTAATCTACATATCCCACGTGAACTAAAATTTATTATTAATTTTTTTTCTTGAGAAACTATAAGAAAACATTTTTCAGGAAAAATAAATGACCATTTGAAAGAATATTTGATTGTTGAGAGCATGAATAGTTAATTTTGCTTTGATGCACAAAAAATTAAAAGTTAGTATTAATATCATTCACGAAAGCATAAAATCTATGAATATCTTGTGTACACACAAAATTATATCAAACAAGAAAACTTGATTACTACTTCACACAAATTTTCTTTTAACCTCTCATTATCATCATCAACTAAATCTTATCTCAATACTATTGTGAACAAACATCACTCTAACCATAAGAACATAAGTTCAATCAAAAAGAATACCAAATATACTTCATCCGGATGCTTATAAAATTATGTATCATGATGTTCGAGTAGATGTCTTACCGACACTCCGTGTTCATTATAATTGCCCATCCAACTTCTCTGCACAACTTCATAGTTTCAATGCATGTAGTTTGTCACTAATGTAATTTGGTTCACCTTGATAAGAAGGGTCTACACCTTATCCAAGCAACCAGATCAAATTAAAAACAAAAAAACAAAAACTTTCACAGCTAAATGCTATGCCGAGCCTGTTACGAGCTCACAAAGGAATCAGCTACTCGCCTCTTGCTTATATTTGAGGTCGTAGACCATCTTATTCGGCTCATAAAACTTAGTTTCAGCAACATCCACCCCTATGGATCATATATGGCATTGATGTAGTTGGAATCGAGGCCTAAGCCTTGTGAGCAATGATTTCAATAAAACATCGTGGGAGTGCGAAGGTTTTGATAACATACAGTGAGCATGCAAAGATTTGCATAGCATAAAGGGGTAATCATGGTAGATATTGCATAGTGGATGCACTCCTTCTAAGGGTTTATAGCTTTTTCCGACACACCCCCCCCAGAGTTTAGCTTTCCCTATGGTCGCTTTTGATACCATGTAAAACATTTAATCATACAACATAAAATAAATATAATACACTTGATGAATACCCTCATACAAACAATGCCCTCATGTGACATGTTATTTTTATTAGGGCAACTCACAGGATGAATACCCTCTATATCACTTTCGAAGTGTACCTCTGTGTGCTTGGCATGACTCAATGTGTAAGACATGCTAATTCTTCTTCAAAAAAGCTATCAACAGAACAACGTATCAATTGATAAAGAAGAGAACATGACTCTGAGCAAAACATAAGCAAAATTACAAACATCATGGTAATCAATAAGATAGTTTTATAAAGTATATATGTAGATATAATACTGTAGTGTATATGTACATATACTAATTATATATTTACATATATACTATAGTATATATGTACATATATACTAAAATATATATACATATACACTATAGTATACATGGATGTCTTATAGATATAGAACATCAAGTAGAGATATAGATATAGAATAGCAGGTAAAGTATTATCACATTTATACTTCACAAAGTAGGCACAAAATATCACTATCAACATTAATAAGAAATGTGAATATTACTTAAATTTTTGAAAATATATCTAAAAACTCTTAGAGGAAAATCTAGAAGACAAGCCACGATCCAGGTTTGGTCCATCAAAGTTCGCACCTCACCTCCCTACAACCAGAACTTTCTCCTGGTCCAAAACCCTATAAGGGGGTTGCTCTACCCCGCCACTCCCCACGGCAGCATGCTCCCATGTGACTTTCCTAGAACATTTATTCTCCTCTCCATGTGCTTGCACCAATGATTTTGATCACTTTGTTCATCATTGTGTTAGTCCATCAACCCTATAGTTTATGCTACCATATAATTCTTCTCTTAGTTCAAAGCAAGCACCATCACTTTGTTGTATGCTACAACGTAACTACAAACCAATTCATTATCATGCACATCCATGACTGGAAATAATTTAATATGCACTCCATAAAAATAATATGCATTCCATAAAAATAATACACATTCATATATATATATATATAAACAAAAATTATAGACATGAAAAAATATGAATCTTAGTTGATAATCATACAACTTCAATAAATATCTAAAAGATAACCAGCAATGATATTTAGAGAGAGAGTACAAAAATAAAATATTTCAGAAATAATGAAGATAATAATAGCTCAGCCTCCTTTTGATCCTGTAGAGATCAGTAAAGATGGAACCCATCCATAGGAAGGACCATGACAATGTCTGAAAGATTTGTAATAGAATTTATTTGTGCATCTCACATCAGATGTCCTACAAAGATTCATGGTTAGGTTAATTCGGCAATGTAAAGAATAAAATCAGAATAAAGAAAAATCATACTACCAAAAAAGCCTCATCCTATTTAGCTACACATAGACAATAATAAAAAATAGTTCAGAAATAATTCTAATACAAATTCATCCTCATAATTAGTTATATGTAGTTATACATAAATGTATACAAAGTTATAAACAAATGTATAGATTTACATATATGTATATATATGTATATGTATATGTATACATATTTAAAAATATAGTTATATTTAATAATATAGAGTGTTACATAGTTATACAAATATTTATATATAGTTATACACATATAGTTAAACATAATGTTGTATTTTATTATACATGTAATTAAAATTATAGCTACATGTGGTTATACATATAGTTACGAATATAGTTATATTATATTTATACATGTAGTTATATATATATTTTTTATATTTTTATTTATTTATACATATAGTTATGTATAGGTATAGATATAGTTAAATACATTTTTATATATTAATATATAAAAATGTATCTTAAATTCATGTTGTTAATTATATATTTAAATATAGTTATGTATAATATTTTTATAGTTATACATATAGTCAAAGACAATTATTTATAGTTATATATTATTATACCTATAGTATATATCGTTAAAAAATAGTTTATATATTTTTAAACATATAGTTATATATAGATATATTCATACAAGTAGTTATAAGTAGTTATACATAAATTTATACAAAGTTATAAACAAATATATAGATTTAATTATATAAATACATATATGTATAAATATTTATAAATATAGTTATATATAATTATGTATAGTGTTACATAGGTACACAAATAATTATATATAGTTATACACATATAGTTATAAATATGTATGTAGTTAAAGATATAGTTATATAAACATTTTTATAGTTATACATATAGTAAAATATAATTATATATAATTATATATTATTATACATATAGTATATCTTGTTAAAATATAGTTATATAGATTTATACATATAGTTATAAATTATTATATAGTTAAAAAAATTGTTATGTATAGTTATAAATATAGTTATAAATATAATTATAAAAATAGTCTACATAATTTATAAATAAAGTTATACATACTTTTATATATAATGGCATATGACTCTATAATTATACAAGTGTTTATATATAATATTTGTGTTTAAAATATTTTTATAAATGTTGAATATATATAATTATATATATGTAACACTTTTATAAATATTATATAGTATATATATCACATTTATATAAACATTATAAATATTATATATTTATATAAAAATTGATATGTTATATAAATGTTTACAAAAATGTATAAACATTTTATATGTTATATAATTGTTATATAAAAAATTATATAAATGGATAGTGTTAAGTAAATGTTGTTTAGATATTTATAAACATTAATACATATGTATTAATATTTATATATAACATTATATGATTATATAAACATATCGATTTTTATATATAAAAAATGTGTTTATATATATTAACGTATTGACATTTATATATAATGTCATATGATTATATAAATGTATAAAAGTTTATATATAATCTTATCTGTTTATAGTATTTTTGAGACAACAAAAATAGAACCCATATACATTAAGTTTGTATTTTCTTAAGTTACAGAAGCAGAAATCATTAAGTATACTTTTATTCTTAAGTTATAGAAGCAGAAAACAATATGCAGACATTTAGTATTTGAATACTTAAAACCCTAAAAAATTAAATAGTTAAAGAACAAAGTTAATGCTAACCATTTATTGTTTCAATAATGATGTAGAGTCACAATCATATAAGTGATGAAAATAGAAGAAAAAAGAAAAAATAATTGGGGGAAATTAAATAATATCAAACATGAATATTCAGTAAAACCCAAACTCTGTCAGTGGTAATCAAATTGAGAGAGACAGAGATTAGTGTATAACATTCTGAAGGAGAAGAGCAATACTAATATTACCTGGTAACAAGAAGAGATAGATTTTTTAGGTTGCTTCTGTAGACCCGATTCGCTTCTCTCTTCATCGTTGAAAGATAGAAAAAATTTTAAGTGCTTAATGTCTTAGCATTTTTTTTCACAAAAACTAAAATAATAAAAAATTGGATGTAAATATATAGATAATAAAGAGACAAAAATATAAAAGTAAACTAAAATAATAATAAAAAAATAAGTTAAAAAAATTGAAATATATTTTTATTTAACCATAAATGATATTATATCATAAATAAATAAACAAATATTATATAATAATAAAGTATTTCATATATATATATATATATATGGTTATAAATTTTTAAGAATTCAATTTATTTTTTATTAATATAATATGAAATAATTATAAAGACATAAAATTTGAATCTTTTAGTTATTATAAATTTGAAACTTTGAAGTGTTTATTTAATAACGACACTGAAATATTTATTTTTTAAATCATCTAAAATTATTTGTTGTAATTAACATATCTATGTTTTAATTTTAAATATCAATTTATTTTCTTTTAAATTTTATGATAAATTTTAAATTTTTTTTTATAATTCAAAATTTCAAATCTTTTAGTCATTATTTTTTTAAAAGATTTCTATAATCATAAAAATATTTTTTTTTACTTTAAATTATATAAATATTTACTTGTTTATTCGTTAATTCAAATAATTTTATTAATTTTATTATTTAATCAAACAATTATTTATTTTAGCTTTTTATATAAATAATTTTTAATTATGTTTATTTATTAATTAAAATATTTTAAAAATTATTATAATTATATAATAAATAATATAATGTTTTTTAAAACAAATATATAAATATCAAAATTAAAAATTTTAGAAAAATATTTTGTATAATTTTTTAATTAATTTATAATAAAAAAATAGTTATTTTAGGCATATTTAATATAAATTTTTATTCGTATTTATATATTCATGAAATTTTTTATTTATAATATCATATTTTTATAATTATATAAGGAGATTGTGTCTTTCAAGGATCACTCATCTATAGACCATGCCATACCTTTAATATAGAAAATTACTTTAAATATTAAAATAAATAATGCTTAAAAAAATTAAATCATTAAAGATTAGTGATAGAAATTATCACTAGCACAAATAGCTAGGAAAAATCCCTAGCTAAATGCATATATTTTGAAAAAATAAATATTTAAGGAATAATCGCTTCTTATTATATATAAAATCATAAAAAAATAAGTTCAAATAATTTTTTTGTGATGGATTTTGTCATGTTCTAATTAGCTAGGGAAATTTCATCGCTAAATCCGTTGCTAAAATTCCCGCTATTTTTGACATGAATATCTATGATAATATTAGTGATAGAAAATTTTTAATCGAACATTTCTGGTGCTAATCCATCGCTAAACCATCACAAAGTTTTAATTTAATGAAAATCAAAAATTCTTTTTTATTCCCTAGCTAATCACTCACTAATTAGCTATGATTTTTATCCCTAGCTAAATTTCCCAAGCTAAATGAACATTTTTCATAGTGAATAAGAAAAAGAAGAATAATAAAAATAATAAGAATAAGAATAATAAGAATAATAAGAAGAATATAAAGAAAAAGAAGAATTAGAAGAATAAGTAAAGTAAGAAGTATTAGAAGACTTAGAAGAATAAGAAAAAAAAAGAAGAATAAGAATAATAAGAAGAATAAAAAGAATAAGAAGAATAAGAGAATAAGAAGAATAAGAAGAATAAGAATAATAATAATAATAATAATAATAATAATAAGAAAAATAATAATAAGAAAAATAATAAGAATAAGAAGAATAAGTTGAATAAGAAGAATAAAATGAATAAAAAGAATAAGAAGAATAAAAAGAATAATAAGAATAAGAAGAATAAAAAGAATAAGAAGAATAAGAAGAATAAGAAGAATAAGAAGACAAATTAGAATAAGAAAATAATAAAATAACAAGAATAATAAGAATAAATAGAATAATAAAAATAAGAAGAATAAGAAGAAGAATAATAATAAGAATAATAAGAAGAAGAATAATAATAATTATAATAATAATAATAACAATAATAATAATAATAACAATAATAATAATAATAATAATAATAATAATATGTAGAATAAGAAGAATAAGAAGAATGAGAAAAATAAAAAGAATAATAAGAATAAAAAAATTAATAAGAATAATAAAAATAAGTAGAATAATAACAATAATAAGAATAATAAGAATAATAAGAATAATAAGAATAATAAGAATAATAAGAATAATAAGAATAATAAGAATAATAAGAATACAAAAAATAAGAAGAATAAGAAGAATAAGAAGTACTACAAGAAAATGATAATTTAGCTAGGAAACTTTAGCTAGGGATAAATCCCTATCTAAATAGTAAAAGATTAGCTAGGGAATAGTAATGGATTTTTAATTTTACATTGAAATAAATATTAGTGACCGATTAGAGATAGATTATAGATGGATTAGAGATGGATTAATGATGGTTTAGCGATGGAAATGTTTGATTAAAAATATTTCATTACTAATATTTCCGTAGATTTCCACATAATGAAAAGATTGAAATTTAGCAACGGATTTAGATACGACTTTATCCTAGCTAATTAGATCGAGACAAAATCCGTCGCTAATATTTTCATAAAATTCAATGCAAAGAAAAGAGGGAATTTAGCGACAGATTATCTCTAGCTAATTAGATCAATACAAAATCTATCACTAAATAATTATCTGAATTTTTTTTTTACTATTTTATATTTTATTACTTGTGATTATTTCTTAAATTTTATTTTTCACAATATTTATTCATTTAGCTAGGTATTATTCCCTAGTTATATTGTATTTAGGATAATTTCCATCTCTTATCTTTAATGATTTAATTTTTTTAATTTATTATTTGTTTTAATATTTTATTCAATTTTTTATATAAAATGTATGTCATGGTCTATAGATGAGCTATCCTTAAAAGTCACTTTCTACTTGTAATATTATAAAAATAAGATTTTATAAATAGATAATTTAAAAAATATATAAATATAAAAAAATATTATATTAATAAGGACAAAGATAATCATTTTAATGATTATAAAATTGTTAAACATTTATTCAACAAATTTTTTTTAAATTTTTTAATTAAGAAACTTAAAAATTTATATTAAAATAACATTAAATAATTAATTCTATAATTATAATAGTTTGTAAAGATATTTTTAAAAATAAATGAACATACATTAAAATTTCTACTTATAAAAAGCTAAAATAAGTCATTGTATGATTAAATAATAAATATTTACAAAAATATTTGAATTAACGAATAAACTAGTAAATATTCATATTATTTTAAGTATAAAAAAATTTTGATTATAAGAAACTTTTAAAAAAATTATTACTACAAAATTTGAAAATATTGAAGTATAAAAAAAATTTAAAATTTTTTGTTAAATTTAAAAGAAAATAAATTGATTTTTAAAAATAAATACATAGTTGTTTGTCCCCACTAAAATTTATAAGAATTAAATAATTGAGTAATATTTTTACTATTAGCTTTTAGTATTTAGTCTTAATTAAAATAATAAATATATTTTTTTTTAATAATCTTTTTGCTTTAAGTAATTTTTAGAATTTTAGAAATTATAAATGATATCAAATAATATGAAATTTTATGCCTTTAAAATTAGTTCCTATTATCTTCATAAAAATTAATATGAATTCTTAAAATTTTATAACCATAAAATATATATATTTATATATATTTTTTGACATAAATAGTATTTATAATTCTTAGGAGAGTGGCTTGAAGACCAATCATCTTTTAATGTGTGTCCTGCTATATGAAGTTTATAAATTTTGTAGCCGTAATTTTTTTCTAGTTGGAAGGCCAAACATCTATTTTTTGAAATTATTTATATATTTATTATTTAATTAATATAAAAATAAAAAATTGTAAGGTGTTTTTTTTTCATGTGTACAGTGCTACATGCACATTTACTTGTTGAAAATAATTTATTATGTAAAAAAAATGAGTATTTATGTTTTATAAATATTTATTATTTATTAAATGTTTTGATAATTAAAATTTAAAACATTTACAGAATTTTAATATTTATAAAACCATATCTTGCTATCCAGAGACAACTCTAAGTCTCTAACTAATGCCATTAGCCTCTCTCTCTCTCTCAACACGGATAAATCAAAATGAAACCTAATAGTGGAAGTGATTTCCTTCAGGCATGAGTTTCTTGTGGATTTGAGGTAGGCTTTCTACCCAAATATAATCATCATCTGCAAGCATTTTAGAAATATGGGATAGTTGATCACATGGAGGAACTATCAGAGATATCATGCCAGTCGTGCTTCCTTGAGCTTCTTCTAGAAGTTTTATGTGATGCTTCATCTTCCATATTTCAATGTCTTCTTCAACTTCACAACCACCCTCCATTGGAATGCAATATATGACAAGAATTATAGCATGTATTCTTTCTAGTAAGCACCATGTAATATCTTCTTGTCAAATTTTGAATTTTTGAAATCTCCACATTAGCACATTGTTAGCAGCAAGTCAATCCCAAGCAATCAAATTTATGAGTACCTTTGAGAAGCAATTTACCTGGTATGAACCATTGAGGTACAGGGATATCAATAAATAGATTAAAGAGACATAATTGAGCTATTCTTGAAAATTTTGAGAGTTTCATTCGAACTTATATTCACGAGTTATAATTTTTTGGGAAAGAATGTAAGTCTAGTGGAAGACGTGCATGTTCCACGACACCTGACTGAAGTTAGGTGGCCTTGGAATCTCGCGGTGGTGGCATGGCACTTTTGGGAAGATTAACAGGTTTTTGTCAAGCGAGTACTTTATGTTAAATTGGTTTTGATCAAGAGTATGCTCATCAAGTAAAACTTCTTATCATGATCAAATTTTATAGGATTAACCAAAATTTTTATTCATTATCAAGCTCTTGACTTTTGCTCGACTACTTCAGATCAACTAAACTTTTCTAACATCTTTAAAAATTATGTAATTCATCATAAAGATATTCCTATAGTTTTTCATATATTGTATATTTTAATTATACAATATATTAGTAATCAAAATTATATGTGTGTTGTGTCACATAAACTATAATTATTAGTCAGTGATATTCTATATATCACATCTAAATCCAATCAATTATATATTGTCATTTAATTTATTAGCAAGATTTACTTAAAAGAACTCATGATTATTATTTTGTCCTTGTGAGTCAGTTTCACATCAAGTTTGTTCTATCATGATGGTCCACTCAACAATGTCATCTCATTTGTCATACCGCATTGTCAATTTTATAATTGCACCTTCAAACATATGAGTAAGAATTATTCTATCAATTAACCAAACAAATATATTCACAAGGTGATGTTTGCTACAACCATCTACCAAATATGAATTGAAAGAAATGTGATATAATTCAATAAAAAAGAAAAACCTTGAAACAATAATTATAGTTGAATCATTGATCAACAAGATAATAATTATATTTGAATCATTGTCATCCAAGTTTTATTTACTATTTGTATTGTTATTGGAAGAGATTACACTTCGACTTCAGTCACTAAGATCATTCAAATTGTATTCACTTCACATCAATATTGTTATTTCAAATCATCTATGATATCACTTGTCATGAGCCAATAATTTCAACACAATAATATAGGTCATTTAAAGTTAATCATTGGTTTCATGTAAATTGATTTTGCCTTATCATCACTTGTAGACCTCTTGGATGCAATGTTGATCAACAAGGTGTGATTATATTTGAATCATTGCCAATCAAATTTCATTTCTTACTTATATTGTATTTGAGATAGATTATACTTTAGTCACCAATGTCATAAGAATAGTCTTCACATTTATATTATCATTTCAATTTACCTCTAATAACATTTGTCATGAGCTAAGAGTTTAAACACTATGACATAGTTCATGTGGTACTTAATCAATAAATTATCAAGTATTCATCTTTTTCCTAGCTTATGTATATTCTCCCATAAAACCTAGTTTACTAATTGTCGACATGGATGTGTTCAATTTTTTTCCATGTATTTTTCCACTCAAACAGGCTTGTGGCAATTTCTATTATTCCACAGATGTGTTAGTCACAAAGTGGGTGTTGGTGTTTGTGGTGAGTAGTGTGTAAATAGCAACATATTTAATATTTACATAATAAATTATGTAAATATGATAATCCCAAGATTAATATCACATAAATATTTATAAGTGTATTTTACTATATGTATAACTATAAAAATAGTATACATAACTATATAAAAGTATAAAAACATATATTTAATATACATACATATATACATACATACATACATATATATATATATATATATATATATATATATATATATAACTATATATAAATGTATTTAACAATATGTATATGAAGATATTACTATATATAAATGTATTTATCTACATCAATACTTATACATAACCATATGTATAAATATATATAATTACATGAATAACTATATATAACTACATCTACAACATGTATAACTACATTTATAACTATATGGATAACTATGTTTGCAATCAGACATGTAACTATAATTATAATTAAAACATATAACAACATTTATATTTAACTATATGTTTACCTATATATGTATACATATTTATAAATATTAACTATATAAAATTCTTTATAACCATATTTAATTATATTTGTAACTTTGTAAATTAATTTTATAACTATATTTATAACTATATTTATAACTATATTTATAACTATATATAACTATTTGTTTATCTATATTATAAATTATAACTATATCTATAATTCTATATAACTATATACTAACAAAATATACTATTTGTATTATAATATATAACTATATATAATTGTATTTTACTATATGTATAATAAAATATATTTATATATAAATATATTTATACCTAAATATACTATAGGTATAATAACATATAACTATAAATATATATCATTTACTATATGTATAACTATAAAAACATTATACATAACTATATTTAATTATATATTTAACAACATATATTTAATATTCATTTTTGTATATCAGTATATAAAAATGTATTAAACTATATCTATACCTATACATAACTATATGTATAAATATATAAAATTATATGAAACAAACATATACCTACATGTTTAAATATAAGTATAACTATCTGTGTAACTATATGTATAACCACATATAATTATATTTATAATTACATGTATAACAACATACAACATTATTGTTAACTATATGTGTATACCTATATATAAATATTTGTATAACTATATAAACCTCTATATAATTAAATATAACTATATTTGTAACTATGTATACATATATGTATAGATACATGTAAATCTATATTTTTTGTTTATAAAATTGTATACATTTATGTATAACTACATATAACTACTTTTATGAATATATATATATATAATGATATTTTTAACTATATATAACTATATATACTATATGTATAATAACATATATCTATAATTAATTGTCTTTTTTTATATGTATAACTATAAAAACATTATACATGACTATATGAAAAAATGTATTTAACTATATGTTTACCTATACATAACTATATGTATAAATATATAAAATTATATGAAAAAATATATATACCTACATGTATAAATATTAGTATACCTATATGTGTAACTATATGTATAACCACATGTAACTATATTTATAATTACATGTATAACAACTTACAACATTATGTTTAACTATATCTGAAAAAGCTATATAATAATATTTGTATAACTATATAAAACACTATATAATTAAATATAACTATATTTGTAACTATGTATACATATATCTATAGATATATGTAAATCAATATTTTTGTTTATAACTTTGTATCAATTTATGTATAACTACTTATAACTACTATGTATGAATAATATGTGTGTGTGTGTGTGTGTAACTATATGTTTAACTATAGATAACTTTTTATAACTATATATATATTATGTATAATAACATATAACTATAATTAATTGTATCTTACTATAAGTATAACTATAAAAATATTTAAATATATAATTTACAACATATTTTTTATATACATTTTTATATATTAATATATGCAAATGTATTCTACTATATCTATACCTATACATAACTATATGTATACATATATAAAATTATATGCAAAATTATATATACCTACATTTATAAATATATGTTTAACTATATGTGTAACTATATGTATAACCACATGTAATTATATTTATAATTACATGTATAATAACATACAACATTATGTTTAACTACATGTGTATAACTATATATAAACATTTGTATAACTATGTAACATTCTATATAATTAAATATAACTATATTTGTAACTATGTATACATATATGTAAATCTATATATTTGTTTATAACTTTGTATACATTTATGTATAACTACATTTAACTACTAGTATGAATATATCTATATATAACTATATGTTTAACTATATTTAGCTATATATACTATATGTATAAAAACATATAACTATAAATTATTGTCTTTGACTGCATGTATAACTATACAAACATTATACATAACTATATTTAAATATATAATTAACAACATATATTTAATATTCATTTTTATATATTAAATTATAAAAATGTATTTTACTATATCTATACCTATAGATAACTATATGTACACCTATATAAAATTATATGAAAAATATATATATAGCCACATGTATAAATATAAGTATAACTATATGTGTAACTATATGTATAACCACATGTAACTATATTTATAATTACTATAAAACAACATACAACATTATGTCTAACTACATGTGCATAACTATATATAAATATTTGTATAACTATCTAATTCTCTATATAATTAAATATAACTATATTTGTAACTATGTATACATATATGTAAATCTATATATTTGTTTATAACTTTGTATACATTTATGTATAACTACTTATAACTACTTGTATAAATATATTTATATATAACTATATGTTTAACTATATCTATCTCTATTTTTTAACTATTTATACCATAGGCATAAAAACATATAACTATAAATAATTGTCTTTAACTACATGTATAACTATAAAAACATTATACATAACTATATTTAAATATATAATTAACAACATATATTGAATATACATTTTTATATATTAGTATATAAAAATGTATTTTACTATATCTATACCTATAGATAACTATATGTATGCATATATAAAATTAAAAAAAATATATATACCTACATGTATAAATATAAGTATAACTATATGTGTAACTATATGTATAACCACATGTAAATATATTTATAATTAATGTATAACAACATACAATATAATGTTTAACTATATGTGTATAACTATATATATATATATATATGTATAACTATATAACTATATAAAACTCTATATAATTAAATATAACTAAATGAGGCATGATTTTTAATCCCGATAATTTTTTTGTAGCTTGTGGAGAGTGAACTTACAACCTCCAAGGAGGCTCACATCTATCTAAAGAATCAGTGTATCGAGCCTTTGGTTTTTGATGTTTAAATATATATACACACACATTTAATTGATGTTTATAATATATATATATATATTGTTTTTTTGTGTGTAGATATATATATATATATTATTGAACACATGTGGAATAATGTTAAAATAGATCGATTAATATCCAAGCTCATTTAAATTTTAATTTAAATGTGCTTATATATTGAATTTTAATTGACGTGGATATTAACAAACATATCAAGCATCATTAAACTTATTTGAATTTTAATTTAAACCATTTATTAATATTAAAAAATTTGTTACATTTTCAAAAAAATTGTTATATATAAAATTAAATATAAATTATCAATATATATGGAATACATTTGTATATCTTTAGAATGTATCAAAAGACTTTATTTTTGTTATTCTATTTGAATTTTGAGTATTATCAAAAATTATTTTTAATAAATGAGAGTTATTAAAAAACTATCATATGCTTATTTAAATATTAATGTAAAGCATTGGAATACAATAACAATATTATTTTATCATTTTTATTTTATAGTCTCTAATTAAAATTAAATAGCTTTGAACATTTTTATTTTGACTATCCACAAGACCATTGCAACTGCTAAGGGTATGTTTTGATTTTGATGTTTTTTATTTTGAAATTCTTCTACCTTAACTGTTATCGTATATTGCATTTTCCATTGAAATTATATAGTAGATATTTGTGTCTGAATGATATCATGTAAAGTGAAGTTATTACCAAAATTATATATATCACCAAAGATCCTCCTCATGCACACATTTTTAATCTTGATGTTCGTAGTAAATCATCACAAGTACTAAGATCATTAATCACTAGTATATAAGTGATGGTTATATCTATAATTTTTGCTAAATTAATAATTTTCCATCTTTCGTATTGATTAGGTATTAATTATGGTGTATGTAAGTTTTATTTACCAAACTATCTTTTGATTATAGTTTTCCACAAATAATATTATTGTTAATTTCTATAATTCTTTGTATCCTTATCAGTTTAAATTTGTAAGGCTAGGAATCTATAATTGTAGTTTGCTTCACATCAATGTTTTCTAGTTAAATACTTTGTATGATATGTTTTTAATTCAAAATATGTTTTTGTTCATGTCTGAATTCTTTATAAATTCATTTTCCAAGAGTTCTTGGAATTGGATCTCAATTCCATTTATTTATTCTTTCTTTTTTATTTTAATATTTAAAGATTGAGTTGAAACAAAGTACATATTGTGCTATTTGATCTTCATTGAGAAGTGAGAAGCTTGCTCCTTCATAATTTCAATTTATTTATTTTTTGCTTTCCTTTCTTATCTATTCACGTATTTTACTTCCTTCATCTAGTAATAGCATGATATCTATTAATCTTTACCATGCTAAAATATGTTTTATCTATTAATTTAGATTCTACAAATGCATTACCTCGATATTCATAATATTTAATTTTTAAATATTTATATGTAAGTAATTATATTTAATTATTAGTATATTTTGAAGTAATTATATGTTTTATTCAAAATAATGATTGAGCATTATCCTTTGCAAATAAAATAGGGAAAAATGAGTTCAGATCATCAGTGGATGTACAAAAGGATTATGAATGGAATTTTGAATCAAGAATATTTGAGTGAGCTTGAAACTTTCATCAACTTTGTGTGTAGTCAATAGAGATGGATGGATGGAGAAAAATTAAGTGTCCATGTAATGACCACAAGTCTCAGAATATCCCTTTTCATTATGTAAACACTATAAGATACCATTCGGCTAAATATGGCTTTGTACCAAACTATTTTATTTTGATTTATCATAGGGATAGTACAATGGCTCTGAATATTGACCAAAATGAGGGTACTGAATCATTTGCATGTGATGAAGAAGTATCAAACACATACCATAGAATGATCATGGAAGATGTTGATGCCGACTTCAATATGGATTACATGGATGAACCACCAAATCCTAAAGCTTAGAAATTTTATGAAATGCTTAAAGCTGCAAATAATGAGTTGTGACCTGGCTATAAAACACATTCATAATTGTCACTTGTGGCTCGACTAATGAGCATGAAGTCAGAATATTATATGTCTGAGAAATTATGTGATTAGGTGATAGAACTAATGAAAGAGATTGAGATTGTGGATGGAAGGTATAAGAAATATGTAAATATTATTGAATAAAAAATTATGATGTTTATTTTAGTGGTTTTTTTATATATAGTATTGATTTGCTTGTTTTCAATGTCATTTATTTATTTGTACAGTTTTATTCCATCTCATAAGTGTTCGGCTATAATTACAAAGTATTTCAAGAAAATAATCGATTCTAAAACATTCTCATGAAAGAAAGCTTCAAAATCTACAAGATAGTCTAATTTTAATGACTTTCAGGTAAAAACAATAAAATAAAACCATTGAAAATTATTTATCTAATTAGTTAACTAATATGTTAGTTATTATTCAAGTAGTAAATAATAATGTCAATGTTATTAATATCAATTTTTTGAGATTTTTCTATATATAGAATCAGTGCACATGGGCACCCAAATTTGATGGAAAGATAAAACCATTATAGGAGAGCAAAGATGTTAATGGTATTTAGATTTTGTCTATAAATTAAAGAATCTAACAGATTGGCCTAGAGGTGTCAACCGGGATGGGCCTGCCTAGCCCAGCACGAGGCACAACATGATTCGGCAGTGCCTAGCCCAGCATGGTATGAGAATTTCCTGTGCTCGTGCCTATGCTCGTGCATGTGTCGTACTGTGCCAAGGCCAACCCGGCCTCGTGCCGTGCCTGGCCTAGCATGGTACCGTGGCTCGTTGGCATGGTACCTTGGCATGACCTTAGAAACCACCCTAGTGGCATAAGTTGAACCAGATGGTTCTAGAAACTACTCTGGCCTGGGTCCGATTCCACCCACCCCGCCAGTCTGCCCCCAATCCCCAACAGTTTGAAATTAAAAAAAATAAAAATTTTTGAATTTTAACTATTGGATTTCACCTCAAATGGCTATGGGGCTGAATCTGACAGCCCACATGATTCTACCCCAAAAAATCAATAAAAAAATAAAAAAAATACTTTTTTAAAAATTTCATTATTATATTCTATAAAAGCCCCCCCCCCCCCCCTTCTAATTTTTATATTTTTCAAAAATATTAATACTCACTCTCTCTCAAAATTCTCTCATAATATTCTCTCTCAGGATTTTGGCTCGACTTTTCGAGACTCACAGCTCAGGCTCAACTTTTGAAGTTGGAATCTTGGTGTGGTGCACGTGCTTTGCCTTTACACTGATTTATGAATATTTTTGTTTTTTTTAATTATTTAACTAAAACTTTTAACTTGACATAATAATAAATATTTAAAAATAATTACTTTTTTACTTTCTCTCTCTTTACTCTTTAATCTATCCTCTTGTCTAAAAAAACCAAAAATATAACTAATACTAATGAAATTAATTTATATTTTGAAAATGAAAATCTTACACAAAGGTCTGAGGCTATTGAAACTTTTGTTTCTCTGGTCGCCTCAATCCAAACATCTAAAAAACAAAAAACTAGGAGGACTTATGTAGTTTGGACTCATTTTATTATAATAAAATAAAGAAAATGTTATAGGTGAGGAAGAAGAAATGACACATTGCCAATATTGTAATAAAATTTTTACTTTAAGAGTGCATTTGAGACATGACACCTTAAGAGACATGCTGAAATATGCATCAAAAAATATGGTGCATTTGATCCTAGGTAAACCCAACTAAGCAGTGTATTTTGTGAGGCTGGATCTAGTTCTGTCTCAACATTTACCCCCTTCATATACCACAACAAATTGGATAGGGAAGGCATGACCCACTACAAAAAATAGCCAGGTGAGAAGTTGTCGAGAATTTGAGAAGTTCTCTTTTATTCCAAGTGAGACCGAGAACTCGATTGGCAACAAATTTTAGCGACGAATTTTATCCGTTACAAATTAGCAACGGATTCACAATGAAAACTAATTTAGCAACCAATTTACTGAAGAATAATATTTCATCACCAAAATAAGTCGAGAAGTTGTCGGGTGCTATTAGATAGTGATGGATTATCACTTCCATCATTATATTAGCGATGGATTATCAATTTTATCGCTATGAAATTTTTAGTATTTTAGCAAAAAAAAATAATGTCGGGAATAGAGATGGATTTTAGTTATATCGCTAATTTAGCAATGAAATTTGTTTTCCATCACTAAATTAGTGACAGAATTTTATTTCCATCACTAAATTTAGCAAATGTTTAGCTATTTATATTTTTATGAATATTGCTTTGATTCAAGAATGGGATGATAAAATATTCAGTTAATTAATATTTTTAAAATATTTTAGTTTATATATTAATATTATTTTTTTCGTATGGTTATAATTATTTTTTCCTTACAATTAATGGAACTTTAATAAAATGAATTTAAAAAAAATTATATTGAATTAATCATTTACACGTTGGTTGCTAACTTTATTTTTGTTAGAACGGAAGCAAATTTATGCTAACTTTTGTGTAATGTATTATAATAGTTAGTAGTTATTTTTATTTGTGAAACAATTATTTATAAAATAATAATTATATCATATAATAAATATGAAAATATTAACAATAAAACATATATAAAATAAATAGAATATTAGTACTAAAAAATAAAATCTTTATTACAAAATGTAAAATTTTTTTATAGACCATATTATTTCTATTTACAAAATATAAATTGAAATAATTATACAACATGTCATAGACCATATTTATATTTTTAATATAACTTTAGCATCATTACTTTTACCAAAACAATGCCCTATTTATTTTAGACGCATTACTTCGTCATTTTGAGCTTTCCTAAGTCACTTTATTTTATTTTTTTGTGAAATCCCCTAAGTCACTTTAACCTAAACCTAAGACCATATTCTCTTCAGTTTTTTTAGATAGCAATCTAAATTCCCAAAGCCATTCCAATCCAATCTAATTACCCTCCATCACTGCAGGCCATCATTGCCCCACCACCATCCATCACCATCATCTTCAGTCACCACCATCAACAGCACCACCATCATTTTCTTCTATTTTGTTCAGAAAAGTCTTGTGTTTTGCTTGCAAAAACTCCTGGGTTAACAGAAATCGTAGCACCAATTTGGGTTGTTACTGGAATCATGGATGTCTAACTTTGACCTGGCTGATGATTTTATTTTGCTGGTATGTTGTTCTTCTTCATTTTGCATCTTCTGCCTCATTATAGAGGCAAGAAACATTATCAAACTGTGTATTTGCTCAAAATAGTCTATTTGCTTAAATGTTTTGTAAATAAAAGGTTAAACAATAGATTTGGCTCAAAGAGTAGGGCTTATTATCATTTTCAGGCAGTACAATTATAAGAAATATCTTATATTGTAATTATAAAATATTCATGGTTCAGATTTATTCATTTTTAATACCAATGTCAATGTCAAGTTGTTGACTTGTTTTGTTTCAATGTCACATTATAGGGTTTTAACCTCCCCTAAAAAACCGAACATAAGTTGTTGTTGGAGCTGTGTTTTCCACTATCTTCTCTCTGTCTATTCTGCATCCAATTCAGTGTCAAAATTATTAAGGTATATATTCATCTATTTATTGTCTTGATTGATTAATTGCTTTTTTGTGATACTATTGTGACTAGTTTATTGTTTAGATTTTGTTAATTAGTTGTATGCATGAAAGTATTTCATTTTAAGTTTTTGTTACATGGACTGAAAATTAAACTACACCATTGTATCAATGGAAAATTTATTTGTTTTAATATTACATGTTGAAATCAGGTTAATATGTATGTTCTGATTGCAAAATAAAGTTACATTAAATATCTTGAATTCAAAATCAGGTTATAAGTTTTTAAAGGTTCAACCATAAGAAGTTTAATGATATGTTCTTTTCAAGCTTATTGGATTATATTTATTTAATCTAATCAGGTTAATATGTATCAATTACTAGTATTTTTTCTTGCATATGTACGTACTTTATAGTAGGCATTTTCATTATAAATGTGTTATTTTGTAATTATGTTCATTGAAGGTATGAGAGGTGGCTATTCAACAAAGAGCAAAGCTAATTCTATTGGTCAGGGGGCAACTGAACTATCTGCACCAGCTGCTCTACCTACAAGCACTGCCCCACTAGCTATAGGTTTGATACCCACCTTCAATGTGGAGAAACTTACCACCACCAGCCCCAAAGACTTATATAGAGTCTTCTACCGCATCAACACCAGCTGGGCCATCAACCACATGTGGTACCACATGGACAAAGAATATATAAATAGTTGATAAGGAGACCATGTACGCTTAAAATGTTTATTATGCCACTTATTATTTTTTTTGTTAATAGCTATACAAGATAATTTATTTTCATATGAGATTTAACATTCAATATTCTTTTGTAATTTTTGGAATATATTTATTCCAAATGCTTCAAAGGAAATTACTAAGATTTTCAAGCATAGACTAGAAAAGGAGGGTGCAACATGGAGGTTGGTGCCTGCCAGCACTAAAGAGTTTTATTAGGATGAATTTAAGGTATTTCACATGTACTTGTTCTCTTGTTACCATTGCACACTTGACATGATTCTTTTAATGTATCCAAGTGAACTAACTGATATTTTTTTGAGTTGTTGCATTTATATTGAATCACCTTTCTAAAGTGATGAAAGTGTACGTTTTTGATGATTATGGAAATTTTGTTATGTTTTTTGTAGCCTATGTTATGTTGGTTTTTGGTAGCTAAGCTTAAAATAATGCAGTGTAAGTTCAGTTTTGAATAACTATGAATCCATACACATTTTAAAACATGAATGAATAGTTTTTAGTTTCATTTGATACAATATTAAGCAAGAAGTCTAGTGTAGTATTCATTTGATAAAATATTGAGAAGTCAATAAGTGGTCTAGGCAATAGAAGGATATAAAATGGTAAAATTTTTATAAATATGAGCAAAAAGATACACATATCTTGATAAGGTAACCTGAATGCTCTAAGGATGTGAACTTGTGTTGTGCTTAATAAGATCTCATAAGTGTTAGAAAAGAGATTCTATAGATGTTTGGTATGATTGTGTAGTATCTCAGTTGAATTTGCTCCTTTTTTTTTATTTTTTTCAGACTAGTTACAGTGGGGTATTAACATGAAACAAAACATATTGCTTCCATTTATTATTCTACTCTCCATTTGAAAGTTATGATACATGATGATCTTATTGCTTATAAAGTTAAAATATTAGATTGTTTTTTGATATATTGGTTTAAGATTAGAGCGAAAATGATTTTAGTAGCAATTAGAGTAGCTACATCTTTATATTTCAACATTTTAAGCCCCTTGTCATTTTTTTGTGTGTCGCATACAAAAGAAAAGATGGTTTAAGATCATTCAAACTTGTTAATATTGTGTTATTTTGAAATCACATTGTGCTACTAGTACTGTAAATGGTTATGCATTTTTATTTGTTGAAATATATATACATTTTTTCAAAAAGCATATAACTGGGAAGATTCAAAGGATGCATTAGTCAAGAGAATATTTTATATGTGGGTAGGAAAGTGACATGGGGATTGGTTGTGCAAGATGGAAATCAAAGGGAAAAAAGAATATAATATACAAGAAGATGTATGGGAAAGCTGGCAGCACCATTGGAATACTCCTGAATATAAAAAGAAACATGAACAAGTCGCTAAAAATCACCATATAGAAAAGGAAGGACCTGGCACCGGTCTTTCCACACATACAGGTGGCTCAAGATCCACAATTCAACATTGTATTGATTTGGTATGAATTTTAAAAATATTTTTTTAAATAATATTTCCTCGTCATCTTATTCGAACTAATTAATTTCATAATTAATTTTTATAAGAAAAGGAATTGAAATGCCTCCCCATGCCTTTTGAAGTGTTCAAGAAGATGCACACCAAAAAAGATAGTGCTTTCGTTGACAAAAGATCTAAGGACATCAATATAAGATTTAAATTTTGCGTAATTAAAATTACTCAACAATTATTCTTAAATAATTATTAAATTTATAATGACTTAAATATAGGATATAATGGAAACCATGGTTGCCTCTACTTCTCAGTCTGAGGAGGATTCAATGGAGCCTATGGAGGTTAGCATGAGCCAATTATATCTACAAGCAGTTGGAGGTGAGAAAAAAAGGTAAGTGTATTGCCTTGGCTCTCATGTGTCTGCATTTTACCCCTAGACTTTCAATAGTTCCATACCATTTCGCGCTATGATTTTACAACTAATGAACATTTCACCCATGTGAATGAAGTGGTTGGGTAGAGGGTGAGAGTAGAAGTTCAAGAACTTCAACTCAAAATGAATGAAAATGAGAGATTGTATAAATAGCAATTAGAATAGCAATTTCAACAAAATATGGAGCACTTTGAACGTATGTTTAATGCATAGTCTCAACCCAATGCCCATCATACAAATCCTACCAATCTAGCTTCTAAATCCCCATAACCATCTCTAGGTCGTGATCATGATCATTAGATTATTAGCTAGTTTTTTTAGACGATGATATGAACTAGTTATTATGTTAAAAGTTTTTTTAATTGTTGCAACATAATAAATGTAAGTTATTTGTATAGCTTTTATTTTCAACAATATACTAAATTAATATTTGTTTTTCCAATGAATGTGTAATTTTTTATTATTATGGTTTCTAATTATTTAAAAATTAAATATATTGCAATAATTTTTTAAATAATATAAAAAAAATTTAAATAAAAATGGATTTTAGCGACGAAAAATTCCTTCGCTAAAAAGAATCAATAAGTGTAACAGAAATTAAATTAGCGATGGAATGAAACAATCAGTCTCTAAAATAGTGACAGAAATTTTCAATCCGTCACTAAATTTAGCGATGGGATTCAAATTCTTTGTCACTATAATAGCAATAAAAAATTTTAAATCCATCACAAAAAATTGCGAAGGAATATCAAATTACGTCGCTAAACTTAGCGATGGGAAATTTAAATCCATCACTAATATAGCGACGAACTAAAATTTACATCACTAAGTTTAGCGAGGAGAATTTTACCTACAGATATTTTCCATCGCAAATCCATCACAGATGCATCGCTAATTCATTTAGTAATAGATTATTTTGATTTTGTGATAGAAAACTTCGTCGCTAAATTGCCAGAATCTTGTAGTGGCCAAAATTATCACCTTGATGGGTCTTCTGATCAGATTTCCGAAAGATCCAATGGTAGTAAGTATCATGCAGACATATTTTTAGCTTTCTTATCATAAGATTCTTAGGTTCACATCTAAGAACGACAAACAAAAATTTTAAAGTTAGAAAAATAAATAATAATTAATGAATTTATGGCATATAAATTCATTAATTATTATTTATCATATACTTGTCTCACCACCCACTATGTAGATTTTAAATAGACTATGAATAAAAAAATTTTAGGATTATGAGATTCTCCATCTTTATGATAGCCCGACCATTTTTGAGTGTATGATGAAGATCTTTAGAGAATATAAAATTCAAATAAAATTTTTAGTATCACATTCAATAACACATCTAATAATGGAGTAGCGATTAACATATTTATTAGGAATATTAGAGAGATACCATTAGGAGAGATTTTCCATGTCAGATGCATGTGTCACATGATTAACTTGATTATACAAGTGGATATGAAGGTGTGTTCCCCCACTTTAGATAATATACGTAACTCACTAAAATACATTCACAAGCCTCACAAACAACAAGAGTTCGGTAGTCTCTGCTTATCTATAAATCTTAAGAAGAAGAAATTCCAATCATATGTGAGATACCATTGGAATTACATGTACCTGATATTGGAGTCATGTGTTGGATACGAACATGTGATATTTGACTACGCCAATAATAAGAGTGGTGCACTTTTTATTGATGACACCGACTAGGCTATGAAATCTTATTTATAAAATTCCTAAAGATTTTTTATGACACGACGACCATGTGTTCGTCGGTTTATACTCTCATGACTTGAATTGGACTCAAGTAAAGGTATCAAACGGGCTGGGCTGGGCCGGGTCGGCCCATTTTTTTAGAGCACGACCATGCTTTCGTGTCGGGTAGACACGGCATTGTTACTGTACCGTGTCGTGCCTGGCCTGGACGGTTTATAAAGCTAGGCCTGCCAGCACGGCGGGCCTTGTTGTGTCGGGTCGGACCTGGTCGGGCTTAACCTAGCCGTACGGGCCAAACCAGGCCGTACACGCCTGGTTATAATTTTTTTTTTAATTTTATAGTTTTAATTTTAAGTTAAATTATAAAATATATTAAATTATATATAAAATTATAGATAATGTCTAATATAATAAATTTATAAAATTAAAATTATTTAAAATTTATTAATTTACAAAGTTTAAATTTTTTTTATAATTTAAAATAAAATTAGTTTATAATTTATTAGAATTAAATAATATAATTATAATTTTTTAAATGAAAAAATAAAACAAAAAAATAAATAAAACAAAAAAATAAATAAATCAAAAAATTTTATTAAAAAAAATTAAAAAGTAAAAAAAACAAAAACAAACCAAATGAAAAATGACCAATCAGCCAGTAGATCCCGAAAGTCCGAACCAAACAAATTAAAGTTTCAACGTAACGTATAAATAAAGCATACAATCAATAAAAAAGAAAATATCAAAATCAAAAAGCAGTGGATCATCATCAATCGTCAATCGACATATCATGAGCATCATCAGCCGCAACATCAAGATCAGTATCATATGGATCATCATCATCAGCAATCAACTCCTCCACTTTCGTAGTGGATTCGGCTGCAGTCCCTGTCCCAGTCCCAGCTCCAGCATGATCATGGATGCTAAACTTTGAATCCTCCCAATCCTTCAAACAAGCCAAGGACATCAACAATATCTGGACATAATCTCGATCTCCTATCTGAAATCACGTTCACTGCAACAGAAAAAGCAGACTCTGATGATATGCTCGACACTTGAGGAGTCAGTAGATCTCGTGCCATCCTAGATAGCACGGGAAAGGTGGACTCATATAATTTCTACCATTATAATATATCAAGATTCTTACTATCAGAATGTGATAGGATTGAGCAGTAATCAGTATCTAAGTACCGAAAAAGCTCGCTCCTATGTGTTGATCCACCCCAATGTTTCTCCCTCGCTAGCTGAATGGAAGATTCATCATCTCCGAACAAGGTATCCATGTCCGTAATCACAGTCTCACTACTACCACTACCATACCTAGTATCGTAGTATGTGAACAGGTCAGTCAACTTCTCGTGAATGAACCCTTCAGGTGGCTCTTCCAGTTCATGCACGAGGAAATGTAAGTCAGGATGTTTTCTACCCCTTCCACCTTAACCCTAGGGTCCATGCATGCAGCGAGGCAATAAAGAGATGGAACGGTGGATCGATACTTCAAGTACTTGGTTTCCATCTCTACAACCTAATGGCTAAGTGTCGGGTCAGGTCGATACTTCCTAAACATGCTAGTAATGTTGCATATGTACCTAAGTGCAATGCAAGTTGTGGGCGTATAAACCGACGAATACATATTCGTCGTGTCATAAAAAATCTTCACGAATTTCATAAATGAAATTTTTGAAGCCTAGTCAGTGTCGTTAATAATAAGTTCATCACTCTTACTATTGACGTAGTCGGATATCACGTATTCATATCCAATACTTGATTCCAACATCAGGTACGTATAATTCCAACGATGTCTCACATCCGATGGGAATTTCTTCTTCTTAAAATTCGCAGACAAACAGAGACTACCAAACTCTTATTGTCCTGCGAGGAGTGTGAATATATTTTAGTGCATTACGTATATTATCCAACGTGGGGGAACACACCTTCATACTCGCTTGAACAATCATGTTAATCATGTGACACATGCATCTGACATGAAAAATCTCTTTTAATGGTGCATCTCTAATATTCCTAACAAACATGTTAATCGCTACTCCATTATTAGATGCGTTATCGAATGTTATACGAAAAATTTTATTTTGAATTTTATATTCCCTAAAGATTTTCATCATACACTCAAAAATGGTCGGGTCAACATGAGGATGAAGAATCTCAGAGAATCCTAAAATTTTTTTTATTCATAGTCTAGTTAAAATCTATATAGTGGCTGGTGAGACATGCATAAAATGATTCATAGTGACTTGTCTAGATATCAGACGTCACGAACACCACTCCACTATATGTCATAAATTCATTAATTATTTTTTGTTTTTCTAACTTATACAATTCTAGTATGTCATTCCTAGATGTGGACGTAGGAATCCTACGATAAGCAAGCTGAAAATATGTCTGCATTATGCGCACTACCCTTGGATCTTCCAAAAATCTGATCGGAAGACCCATCAATGTGATAAATCTGGTCATGCCGTCCCTACCCAACTCGTTAGAGTATATGAAGGGAGTAAACTTTGAGACTAAACTCGATCCAGTCTCAAAAAATACAGGGCCAAGTTGGGTTTGCCTAGGATCTAATGGACCATGTTTTTTGGTGCATAATTTGGCATGCCTCTTAAGGTGCCCAGTCTCAAACGAACTCTTACATGTTAAAATTCTCATACAATATTTGCACTGCCATTTCTTCTTCCTCACCCCTAATATTTTTTTTTTGTTTTATTATATTAAAATGAGTCCAAACTATAGAAATTAGCCTAGTTTTTTGTTTTTTAGAAGTTTGGGTTGAGACGACTAGAGAAACCAAAGTTTCAGTAGCCTCAGACCTCTGTGTAAGATTTTCATTTTCTAAATTTAAATATGTTTCATTAGTATTTGTCATTTTTTAGGATTTTTGTTAAACATGACACTTATATAGAGACTAAATGATATATTTTAAATTTAACTATTTTAGGTCTAGCGAGAGAGAGAGAAAGTAAAAAAACTTAAAATAAATTACTTGGTAAAGCAGTCGGGTCGATCACGTGCACAGTGCACCATAGTCTAGCTCAAATTTCAAAACTCAAATTGAGATTCCCGAAAAGCCAAGCCAAATGACGAAATCCCGACTTCCTGAGTCCCGAGAGAAGAGCAGATTTTTGAGAGAGAGAAAATGTGAGATCTAAGAGATTAAATGTTTATGAAAAACATAAATATTATAGAGTGGAGGGGGTGGATTTTATAGATTAAAGAAAATAATTATTTTTAAAAAGTCATTTTTCTTATTTTTTTTATTTTTTTTTTATTTTTTTAAATTTTTTATAAATTTTTTTAAATTTTTTAGGGGGCAGAATAATGAGGGCTGTTGGATTTTGCCCCCTAGCCACTGGAGGCAAATCCAACGGCAACAATATAAATTTTTTTTTGCCCATTGGGAGGAGGGGGGGGAATCGGGTCGGGTCGGGGGGACCACGGGTCGGGTCTGATTGGACCCGACCCGCCGCCTTTTTTGGAGGAAGAGGAAGCTTGGCTTGGCGTTGGCCCGAGTGTCCCGAGTCACAGTGAACCCACCCATGACCCGTGACTCATGAGGGTGCGAGAAGCTAGGCCTGCGGGTCTGTGGGTGGGGGACTACGGGTGCGGGACACCGGGCTGAGTGTGAACGGTGACCCTGACAATGCCTATGGGCCATGCGACAGGCCACCGAACCATGCCAGGTCAGGCATGGCACGAGGCGCGGTTGGCCTCGGCACGGCATGACATGGGTCGCGCCTTACCCGGGCACGGCACGGGCCAGGGCATAAGATATTCTCATGTCAGGCCAGCCCAGGCACTGCCGAACCGTGTCATGCCTCGTGCCGGGCCTGGTTGGCCCGGCCCAGTTGACACCTCTAGACTCAGGTGCATATGCAACATTAGTAGCATGTTTAGGAAGTATTGACCTAACTCGACACATAGTCATATGGTTATAAATATAGAAAACAAGTACTTAAAGTATTGGTCCACCATTCCATCTCTTTATTGTCTCGCTACATGCATTGACCCTAGGGTTAAGGTGGAAGGGATAGATAGTGTTTTGAGTTATATTTCCTCATGCATGAAGCTGAACGACTTACTTGAATGGTTCATTCATGAGAAGTTGACTGACATTTTCATATACTATGATACTAGGTATGGTGGTAATAGTAGTGAGACTTGGAGTACGGACATGGAAACTATTTTTGGAGATGATGATTTTTACATTCAGTCAGTAAAGGAGAAACGATAGGGTGAACCATTGAATAGGAGCAAGCTTTCTTAGTACTTAGATACTAATTACTACTCAATCCTATCATATTTTGATACTAAGAATCTTGATATATTATATTGGTAGAAATCATATGAGTCTGCCTTTCCTGTGCTATCTAAGATGGCACGGGATCTACTGACTCCTCTAGTGTCGAGGACAGCATTAGAGTCTACTTTTTTTATTGATGCTTTAGCATCAACAGAAAAATCTGGGGAGGGATCTACTAACTCCTCTGGTATCTAGAATGTGACTTTGGATAGGAGATCAAGATTAAGTCTAGATATTGTTGATGCTTTAGCATGCATGAAGGATTGGAAGGATTCGAGGTTTAACATCTAGTATCATGTTGTGACATGGACTACAACGAAAGCTGAGGAGTTGATTACTGATAATGATCCATATGATAGTTATTTTGATGTTGAGGTTGAGGATGATAATGATAGGTCGATGAACGATTGATGAGGTTGCCACTTGATGCCTCATAGGTGATGATTGTTGGATTGTGACATGCCGACAACAACACTTATAATATAGTTATGCTAATGCTTATGAGTTTTGAGTTATGCTTGATTCTAATTTTTGATTTCTATGTTTTGTACTCATTTTTATTTAGATTGTATTTGTTTTGGTTTGAGTATTTGGTTTCACTTTGTGACTTTGTAATTTTTGTTAAAGAAATTTGGAGTTTATTTTATTTTTGAGTTTAATAATTTCATTAAAAATTATAAGATTTAATTATAATAAATCATAATCTAAATCTATTAATCTAATTAAAACATAATTAAAAAATAATCATAAAAAAATAAACTTTATAACTATTCAAAATTATTCAATTTACAATTTTAATATTTTTAAAAATCATCTAATTTATATTTTATAATTACATAAATAATATAAACAAAAAAATTATTTTTTTAAACCGACCGGTAAGGGCTTGACCCAGCATGGTGAAAAAGTGGCATTACAGCATGCCGTACCGAGCCTAGCCTGAAGAAACTATGCTGGGCCAGGCACGTCACAGTATAGTAACCATGATGTTCATAGCCCAACATGGAAGAATGGCTGGGCAGACTAAAACTGGGCTGGCCCAACAAGACACGACCTGTATGATACCTCTATTCTTATTATCTTTATTCTTATTATTTTTTATATTCATTATAATTTTTTTATTTTAAAAATTTTACTTATTCTTCATATTCTTTTTATTCTTATACTTTTTCTTATTATTATTTATCTTCTTATACTGCTTATTCTTGTTATTCTTCCTATTCTTATTATTCTTAATCTTCTTATTCTTATTTTTTTTTTTAATTTTTCTTATTCTTCTTATTCATCTTATTCATCTTATTTCTATAATTTTTCTTTTTCTTCTTTTTCTTCTTATTCTTCTTATTCTTATTATTCTTTTTATGTTTCTTATTCTTCTTATTCTATTTATTTTTATTATTCTTCTTATTCTCAATATTTTTCTTATTTTTCTTAAATTTTTTATTCTAATTATTCTTCTTATTCTTTTTATTCTTCTTATTATTCTTATTCTTATTCTTTTAATTCTTCTAATTCTTTTAATTCTTCTAATTATTTTTATTATTTTTTTCTTCTAATTTTTATTCTTCTTATTCTTCTTATTCTTCTTTTTTCGTCTTACTCTTCTTATTCTTCATATTATTAATATTTTTCGTATTCTT
>JAREIK010001211.1:467915-519287 GCA_029783825.1 Sapria himalayana
AAACTCATTTTTATAGATCAATGAATATTTCATAGCTAATGTATTTGTCTACTTAACCTACATGCATTTGAAATTGACCTTAATGACATGCACTCAGGTCTTGGAAATGGAATATGCTGTTTTAAGTTGCTTGAAGTTCGAACTAACATCACCAACAGCCAAATGCTTTTTAAGGTAAAATTCAACATTAGAATTTCCAACTTATGATTTTTCATCTCTTCTTTTTTTGGCCATCAATGTTTATTCTAAGTATTTTCAACTCATACACAGGCAGTTCATTTGTGCTGGTCATGGGATTGATGATGAGGTGTGAGATGTTTTTCACTATACAATATATTTCATATTTATGGATTTTTTTCATCTTAAAAATCTCCATGTTTTAAACTGTTTCTTTTGTTCAAGGTTCCTTCAATGCAGTTGGAATGCTTAGCAAGCTACATCACTGAATTGTCTCTACTAGAGTATGAGATGCTACGGTTTCCTCCATCATTAGTTGCTGCCTCAGCTATCTTTTTAGCCAAATATATTATTTATCCTTCTAAGAGACCATGGGTATGTATTTGATTGATAAATTAAAGTAATCAACTTTGTATTGAGTGGCATGATGTTGATAAATATGTTTTTTTTGTTCCATTCGGCACAGAACTGTACCCTGCAGTACTACACACTTTATCATGCCTCAGATTTGTTTGAATGTGTTATTGATCTTCATGATCTATGCAGTAACAAAATAATTGTATGCTATATGCAATCAGGGAAAAATATAGTCGGCATAAGGTAAATGGTTTGTCATTTTCTTTTAACTTCATCTTGAGAATAATCTGCTGCAAATGTATGATCCAAATCCTAAATCTAACATGTTTTCTAATGATATTGCTTTATCAGTATAAGTTTGTAGCAAAGAAGCCTTGCCCGCCGGTAATTCCTAGAGATTTCTTCTGCAGTCAAGCCTGCTAATAGAGATGGTTGCATGTGTTTAGGCATCCACATCATTCTGTGGCTTCTATAGCAAGCGAGTTCAAATCAATATTCTTTTGATGTACTATGGTGGTGATAAGCATATATATTGGTTTGCTGAGCTTGCTCAATTCAGCAATACTGGTCTTCTAATTAGTAACATTTCATTTGAATACTTGCTACATATTCTCGTTTGAATCCCAAATCCATTTGTACCTATACTTGGAGGTGAGGTCATGGGAAATAATTAAGATGTGTGAATGCTGGGTTGGACGCCCATGGGATGGTTTATGATATTCATATAAGTATAAATGAAGCTATCTTCCAAAATAATTTTATCATTAATTATATAATGAAGCTATAATCATATAGCATAATACAAGGAATCAATTGATAATTGAGATATGTGGAGAAAAAGCTAGATTAAGTAGTTGATAAACAATTTGTACTAATGTGAAAAATATTATTCATATCGATTCATTAATATTTATCATCAAAAAGGAGAAGTGGCAGAGTTGGGTATTGTAATTCAAAAATATTTATGCTAGGATCAAATTTCTTTTTAATATTTTGTTGGTTAGAAGTACAATTTCATTATACCCTTCTTAGTAACATTAAAAAAATTTATGCATTACATTTAAAAAAAAAGGATTTTGGTGCATCATTTAAAAAATGGAGAATTATATTTTGGTGCATCATTTAAAAATAATTGAAAAAGAATAATTCAAATTTTAATATTTAAAAAATGGGAACTAAACACTTAATTAATTAATTTTTAGTGTTCTAAATTATTATAATATCAAAATATCCTAAACTAACTAATTACTTAAGATAATCAATAATACCTAGCCCCTCACCCATTTTCCCTCGCTCGTAACCCCATCAAGCTCTATTGAGGAGCTCCAGCGAGCTCAACCGAAGAGTTCCTCAAGCTCCAACAAAGAGATTTATGAGCTTACCGGAGCCCCTCGAGCTCCATTGAGCTCCACCGAGCTCCTCGGTGGAGCTTGATGAGTTCTAGCGGCTCCTCTTTGGAGCTTGAGGAGATTCTCGCTGGAGCTCTAGAAAACTAATGGAGCTCCTTATTAGAGCTTGAGGAGCTCCTCACTGGACCTCCAGTGAGCTCCACTGAGGAGCTTGCTAGAGCTCCTCGAGCACGATCGAAGAGCTCCATCGAGAAGCTCGAGGGCTCCAATGAGGAGCTTGCTGGAACAAATCAAGGTCAAACAAGGAGCTCGATGAGCTTCATCGTGCTCCAGCAAGGAGATCGATGAGCTTCATCGTGCTCCAGCAAGGAGCTCGATGAGCTTCATCGTGCTCCAGCAAGGAGCTCGGTGAGCTTCATCGTGCTCCAGCAAGGAGCTCGGTGAGCTTCATCGTGCTCCATTGAGGAGCCCGAGGAATTTAAGGGCAAGGGGTGAGGTATTATTTATTAACTTAAGTAATTAGGATTAGGTAAGGGTATTTTGATATTAGGATAATTGAGTGCAATAAAAATCAATTAGTTAAGAGTTTGGTGCATTATTTTTTTAAATATTAAAAATTTGGTTATATTTTTAAATTATTTTATAAATAATGTACCAAACATAGATCTCCCAAAAAAAAGATTGGCGTCAGATCAAATAGGGATCCCATTGGCAATTTTTTTATTAATTTTAGGCATAAATAAAAAATATGCATGGTTTTTTTTTGATATATTTTTTATTTTAATTTTCTTATTTTTATATTACATATAAATAGATTATATTATATATATATAATATATATATAGTTTATTTGTAAATATATTGTGCATATGTATATATATATATATATATTATTATTTATTTATGTATATATAAAAAAACTAAATGAAAAACTCAATTTTTAAAAAGTCTGAGAGTCAAACTCAAATCACTTATACCTTTTTTTTTTTTTCAAAGACCATTAGTTAGATCAGGAAAGGATTCAACATGCAGTTTATTTTTGGGTGGTGTATTTTTTTAATCTGACATGAAATAGAAGAGTAAAATAGAATTGATGTTATTCAATATACCAAAACAATTTATTTTTTTTGAATTTGATGTACAAAATCATATAAAAAAAAATGTCTAGGTTTTAGGCCATAATTATATTTTCAATGTAAGATTGAAACATAATTATATTTAAAAAAAAGGCACGAAAATTCTTACAAAAAGATTTAATGAATGAGATGAAGAATAAATCGAGTTCACAAAGTAATATAGGTTCTTGTGAATATTAATCACAAAAATGTTTAATGTGACGGACTTAGTCATGAGTGGTGGTGTAATATTAAGCTCCATGATAATCCATAAAGAATTTGTTTTTTTAATGAGATATGAGAAATACTAAAGAGGGAATTAACACAAAAATAACTAAAAAAAAAATGGTTTGTCATAAAGTAAAAATCATGTTGATTAAATAGATAATTCATTTTTCTTATAATTTTATTTTCTAATTATTACAATAACAATGAAAATATTTTTTTATTTTTTCTAATAACTTATTTTATTCTTTTTTTCTTCATCTATAACAATCTCGATTTATTTTACATTATATTTATATTATTATTTTAATATTTCATCATCATCCTCCTCCTCCTCCTCCACCTCCTCCTCCTCCTCCACCACCACCACCCCTCCTCCCCCTCCCTCCTCCCCTCACTCCCCTCTCCCCCCCCTCCTCCCCCTCCCCCCCCCTCCCCCCTCCCCCTCCCCCCTCCTCCCTCCCCTCCCCCGCCTACGCCGCCTCCCCCGCCTCCCACTCCTCCGCTCTCCTCCCCCTCCTCGCTCACCCCCCTCCCCCTCCTCCTCCTCCACCTCCAAGATAATAAGGTATCTAGGAGGAATTCAAGAAGGATAAATATGACCTAGGTAATAATGAATTTATAGTTACAAGGACGACATCAAAGACATGGAAACAAATTTTTAAACAAAGACAAATAGTAGAATCTAACTCGAAACAAAGTAAGAGTGGTTAGAAATGGATATTAAACCCTCAAGGGATATTCACACTTAAAAGTGCTAAAGACTTAGTGAGAAATAGCAGACAAACACAAGAATTCTATAAATGGAGCTGGGAGGGTGATAATGCAAATAAAATAAAAATCTTTATCCGGAAAACTTTAAAAAGGCTTCGCTGGTAGATGATAGGATATAGTTAAAAAGCATAGCATTGGCTTCAAGATGCGAATGTTGCGATTTGCCATTTTAAATAATAGATCATTTGCTATCTATACGAAAAGTTGCATTAGAAGTTTGGAAATTCCTGGAGAAAGAGGCACAAATTAAAAATTGGTAGGACCTTTTAAAAGATAGATTATTAAAATTGAGTAATGAAAGCAAGATGAATAGTGTATTAAAGTTGATTAGGAAGAATATCCAACATATAGCAATTTGGTGTATATGGAAGGCAAGAAATAAGATTAGATTTGAGGGAATTCAAATGAAAGCTACGGATATCTTGGCAAAGGTGAAGAGAGAAATTAAAAGATTATCAGAGATATATCCGATTAAGGTCGGGAAATGGGAAACAGATTATAACAAGGGTAAAGTATGAGATTTAAAACTAAAAAAGTCCAAAATTCAAAGTATTAAAATAATTTAATGGAACAACCCTCCGTAAGGCATTACCGTGCTTAACATGGGTGGTATCTTCAATAGGGAAATGAGTATTGCAGGAGGAGTGTTGAGAGACATAGAAAGTAGAATAATTAAAGCTTTTACTATGAGAGGTAAGGCATATTCAACACTACATGCAAAAATTTTGGTGCTGCAGCAAGGGCTTAGAATCTGTAAAAATGCTCATATGCATAATATTCAGATTCTAGTAGATTCGAACTTATTGGTGGGTTTTGCTACAGAAATTTTGTCATGTAGAAGTATGAGGGTGAAGTAGATAATATTAGATATTTTTTCAAAGAATTAAATTGTACCATAGTACATATATACATGGAAGCAAACATAGTTGCTATTAAATTAGTAGTAGAGGGTTTTAAAAAAGGGGATAAAGAATTGATAGTTAAAGATATTCTGGCTAAGATAAAAGGCCTAGCATATTTAGATAAGATAGTCTGTTCGTACGTAAGAAGGGATAAAGAAAATAGGTGATTACATACATAGTACATTCTGGTCCTGTGAGATGAACACATTACTTAGTTTTATTGTCATTGACTATATTTTCTGATAAATTGTAGGGCATAAGGTTAGGTGGAAATACATACGGTTGGCAAAGGAAGTTAGTGGAATAGCTGCTATGTTTTTGAATTTGTATGCATGTAACAAACATGGGAAGCATGGATTTGTTGAACTTATTGTACATGATCAAATATGGAAATAATGCAGCTGGATGCATAGTTACAAAAACAAAGGAAGCAGGGAGTAGCCTTTGCTTTAACTAGAAATGAAGGGAAGGGTTCTAAAGGAGTTGGAAATTTTTTGGTTATGTAACAAGGTTTGATATGGGAAATGGGGTGTTATGGTGTGGTGATCGAATGGATATATGTATATTTTTTTACAGAAAAGTCAGAAGATAGTGGATACAAATCTTGAGGCAAGGTAATTCTGATGGAGAAAGGATGATGGTGGGAGGAGCGACAAATGATGTGATTGCAACATATCAACATAGTAGAGCATGGATATTAGAAGAAAAGCCAAATGTTTTAGTGATATAGAATATTAGTTTGTATTGGATAATTATAAAGGAATGGAAGGGGTAATGGGTAGGATGAATGGTTGTGGCATGGATATGTTTGTAGTTTTCTATTTTGCAGGGAAGAGCTTTTAAGGAAGCGAGATTGACAAGGTAGTCAAGCAGATCAATATGAGAATTGGTAGGGTTTAGTAAATTGATTTGGGTGGTTTCTTATCTTGCTATTTAGCATGTATAAACTGAATTAGAGGGGAACTTTTAAAGCTAGAGGAAGGATGAGGAAAGAATAGTTTTAAGATAAAAGAAACTCCAAAACAGAGGCGGAAAGGATTTATATAGCGAATACAATATGGGTATGGTAACAGTCTTAATCAAAGAATATGCAGAATAAAGAGAAAGTCTGTAACAAAGAAAAACTTTTTCTAGTTAGATAAAGCAAAACTTGTTTCTAGCTTAGTGGATGGGTATGGTTGTAAATGGGGAAAGCATAGAATTAATTAGATAGTAAAAAAAAGGTATTCCTATGCCAAAAGAGAGGGTTATATTAATAAAATAAAATCTTAAAAAATAGAAGAATAAAAAGAATAAGAAGAATATGAAGAATAATAAACAGAAAAAGAATAATAAGAATAAGAAGAATAAGTAGAAAATAAAGATTAAGAACGAGAAGAAGAAATAGAATAATAAGAAGAATAACAAGAATAAAACGAATAACAAGAATAAGAACAATAAGAACAATAAGAATAATAAGAAGCATAAGAAGAATACAAAGAATAAGAAGATTAATAAGAATTAAAAGAATTAAAAGAATTAAAAGAATTAAAAGAATGAGAAGAATTAGTAGAATGAGAAGAATTAGTAGAATAGAAGAGAAATAAGAATAAGAAAAATAGAAAAAATAAGTATAATAATAAAAATAAGTAGAATAATAAGAATAAGAAGAATAAGAAGAATAAGAAGAATAAGAAGAATAAGAAGAATAAAAAGAAAAAGAAGAATTAGAAGAATGAAAAGAATAATAATAATAATAATAATAAGTATAAGAAGAATAAAAAGAATAGAAGAAAAAAAGAATAAGAAGAATAAGAAAAAGAATAATAAGAATAAAAATAAGAATAAGAAGAATAAGTGTAAAATCCAGAAAAAAAATTAAATAACAAAAAAAATTAATTTCTGGAAAAAAGGGGCAAAATGGTAATTTTGCAATAATAGAAAATAACCTGAAAATTTTAGAGCTATATTGATAAAATTGATGTTGTTATTGAATTAGTTATTTTTTTATTTATTTAATAATAATTAGAATATTTATGAAAAAAAAAATTTGTAACCGAAAGACCATGCCACATCATCCGCACGTGGCAGTGCCTGTGTGGGTGGTCCGTCGGCTATACAGGTGTTAAAAAAAGTAATTATATTATTACTTAATAATAATAAATGAATATATATATATATATATATATAAGAAAACACCAGGAATCCGAAAAAATGAGAGAAACTGAAAAAAAATTTGGTGCTGGAGGGAGAGAAAGATAGAGATATCAATCATAACGGATTATTTTGGAATCGGAAAAAAGTAGTTCAAGAACTAAAGTTACTCTACACGATGAGATCTTCACACTGATATCATATTTAAAAAGATTCGGTGAAATTTTCTGGAAGATAATGGTTTTATCTTATCAGAATTTATTTCTATTTAATGGCCTGAAATGATCATGTTTTATATTTCAAGTCGAATTGTTGGAATTATTGAAAGTAATTAATTGTTGAAAAATTTCGGTATTTCGTTAGAAATTATTAGTGAAGGACGAATTGGATTTAGATTGTTATAATTATGTCTAAACATGGGTTAAATTGGAAATGATATAATTGTATTTCATATGCACGGGAACATTCCATATACATGGGTGGGTGCATGATATATATATATATATATAAGGTATATGATGGTATTTAGCGAACTCGAATTGGGACAACGTCCAGCAGAGTTATGATGGTGTTTATTTCTCGGAGTAAATCTAAGAAAATCATATTTTATTTGGATAAATGTCCATATGTTTTTCGGAGGAGGCCATATTTTTTGGAATAATTCCAAGAAAATAAATATTCTATAGATATATATACATATATACATATGCATATCCAGAGACATAATATATCACACTTGGCTTCGGCATGTGTGAGGTAGTCATTGAGACTCAGGAATATGAGCATATAAATATTTCATCCATAATTGCATTCATATAAATATTGTACTTGAATGGTGTTGAGGTATATTCATACATTTTACGTGCACTTAGGTAGGGAGTAACTCTGAAAGTTTACCTACTGAGCCTTGCTCACTTCGTTGTGGACCCCTTTTCAGGTATGGGTCCAGGATAGATGACAGATCCACATACGGGATCACACATGTGAAGGAAAGCGGTTGTGGCTTAAATAATATGTTGGGTGTTTTCTTTCTTCCGTGAGCAAATAAAATGTAAAAGGAAAAAAATGTATTGTACATTTGAGAAATTTTTATTTTATTGCATTGTATTTGTGTTGGAATGAATGAGACCCCGGAAATGGGTGTCATAGCTTGTATCAAGGTTAGGTATACGTTACCTATAACCCAGAAATTGGTAAAGTTTCATCATGTGGTAGGAAAGTTAGATATATAAATATCTAATACTCGGGGAAAAAACTAGGTAAAGAAATAACCTTAGTGGTTTAGAAAATGAAATGATATTTCAAATGAAAAGACTATTATTAGTGCATGTGCACTAATATAAATAAATGTGATTCTTTATTATTATTTGACTATGTAGATGGCAAGTAGAGAACGAGGACACCGGGATATCGAAATGAGGATCAATCCCCAGCCTTTTATCAGCTACTTTGATAGAGCTGTGGGTGTTGCTATTGCAAGGGTTGCACAAATAGTGCAATGGAGGTCAAGAGGATCAAGTAACCTCCAAAGTTCAAGGCACATCATCCTCCAATATTTATGGGGGAGGAGACCCATGCGACAATCATTGGTTTCGATAAGTGGATAAAATCTTGGATGCAATGGAAATCACTTCCAATGCTACCAAGATCCGCTAGCAGCATTCAGCTAGAGGGTGAGTCACAAATTTGGTGGGATTGGATCAAGGTCTCGAAGAATATAGAGATGACATGGGAAGTTCAAAAATTATTATGGAAAAATATTTTTCGACTTCAGCTAGACATGCCAAGGCACGAGAATTCCTTGAATTAGACAAGGAAATATGACGGTGTTGGACTATGTGGCCAAATTCACCGAGTTGGCATTTTGGGAATGATTATGTGGCTACTAATGTGGCTAAGGTTCGAAAATTTGAAGATGATTAAAATTGTCCATCGAGGCAAGATTGTGAGATTTCTTATCCAATATATGGATTCTATGGTTAAGATAGCTTTAGCCATCGAGCGGAAGGTTGAGGATGCATGAAATATCGGGAAATGAGTGGAAGTACTGGTGAAAAAGAAAAAGAATCAATATTTTTCTGGAAAGTGGCAAGACATTTATCCCACAAAATTTTATGGACAAGGTCGTGATTATCAAGGCCAAAGCCATACTGGAAATTCTAGCCAAATTGGACAAAAACTTGTTTTTTATGTCATCAGCCTGGACATTGGAAATGGAATGTCCACGAAGCAGGAATTCCAGGATTATGAGACATCACAGTCCTACACTCTGTGGAGATACGCAAACATTTTTATTCTCCTTTCTCTAGTATGGGTCCAAGGAATTGGCTGCAATCTCGGGTACTCAACAAATATCTCCTACTTCACAAGCATATCAGGAAGGCTAAGGCATGGGTCGAGGTCGAGGCGAGCTCACAGACCGAACTTTAAGGACCCAATGGCCATGTCTATGCAATTACACCACAGATAGAGAGGATTGATCAGTCAGTAGTACAAGGTACTTTCTTGCTTTTTCATTTATGGCAAGAGTTCTATTTGATTCAGTGCATCACATTCATTTATTCTACATCATGTATGAAAGAATTGGATTAAGAGTAAAAACTTGGACAAGTTATTGCATGTGACTCTCCTTTGGGGTCTAGGGTGAAAATTAGTCAGATATGTGAGATTGTGAGTTAGAAATATTAGAATATATTCATGGCAGATCTTAAGTCATGGACATGTTGGATTTTATGTAATTCTTGGCATGGACTGGTTAACAGCACATCGGGTCATTATTGATTGTGATCGTAGAAGAATTATTATCCACACACTCGACGATATATGTGTTATATTTTAGGGGGATAAGTTGATGATTTACCCATATTACGTATGATTCTAAATGGCATGGACAACTATGGGTTGGCTGGCATGTCTCACTGTAGAAGAAAAGGGACATTGAATATGAATCTTCCTTGGATAGTTTGTGATATGAGAATATTTTTCCTGATGAATTACCAGGACTACCCCCCACAGAATATGATTTTTGTATTGAGTTACATCCTGGTACATCACCTATTTCTATGACTCACATAGGATGACACGATTGAATTACAAGAACTCAAGGTCCAGATACAAGTTTGTTGGACAAGGTTTTATTAGACCAGCACTTCACCTTGGGGTGTCTGGTTTTATTTGCAAAGAAAAAGGATAAAACCTTCGAATGTGCATTGATTATCGACAGTTAATAGGGTTATGATAAAGAATCGATATCCATTACCAAGGATTGATGCTTTATTTGACCAGTTAAAAGGGGCACATGTTTTTCCAAGAAGATCTTCATACTGGATAACGCCAGTTGCGAGTTAGGAGGCGACATCCCTAAGATAGCATTTAGAACACTGTATGAGCATTTTGAGTTTACATAATCTTTGGATTAACAAATGCGCCAGCATCATTCATGCTTATGCATAGAATATTTCAGCCCTATTTAGATTATTTTGTTGTGATTTTTGTGGATGATATTTTGATTTATTCTCAGTCGAAAGAGAGCATGAGAATCATTACATATTATTTCAAACCTTGAGAGAACATAAGTTGTATGCCAAGTTTGGTAAATGACTTTTGGTTGCAGAAGTAAAATTTTTGGGAGTGTAGTGTCAGCTACAGGTGTCTCGTGGACCCTAAAAAGTCAGGGCAGTCATGAGTTGGGAGAGGCCAAAGTCAGTTTTTGAAATACATAGTTTTTTGGGATTGCTGGGTATTACATAAGGTTTATTGAGAATTTTTCATGGTTAGCTGCTCCAATACAATTGACAGGAAAGAAGTCAAGTATGAGTGACTATTCATGTGAAAAACATTCAAAATTAAAAAGGAAGCTTACTTCAGTGCCTATTCTGATAATTCCGGATAGGGGTAGAAATATACAGTGTATTGTGATGCCTCGAAAGATGGATTGATGTGTTCTGATGCAATCTGGGAGAGTGGTAGCTTATGGTTCAAGATAGTTAAAGAATCATGAAAGAAATTATCCCACATGATATAGAATTGGCGGCTATAGTCTTTACTTTAAAAATATGGCAATGTCTGAAATATCCAAATCATAAAACATGAGACAACGTCTCATGTTTGTATGAAATTTTATAGATCATAAAACACTATTTGTATGGAGAGCAATTTGAGGTATATTCAGATCATAAAAGTCTAAAATATATCTTTACACAAAGAGATCTAAACATGAGACAACGTCGATGGCTGAAGTATCTGGAAGATTATGATTTTACTTTGCATTACCATCCAGGTAAGGCAAATGTGGTGGCTGATGCAGTTAGTCGAAAGTCACGAGGTGCACTAACTAGTATAGCTCCGTAGGAATGGGATATGCTCAAAACTATGGGACAATTCAGCTTACAATATAGTAGTCAAAATCAGGGTATTATCAGAAGTTTAGTAGCTATACCTTCACTATTAAATAAGGTAATTGAGATGCATAAACAAGATGCAGAAATATTATCTATAAAGAACTGAGTAGAGATTAGTACGTGCGATGAAGGTTGGGCTATTCATATGGATGGTAGTCTTCGATTTAGGGGATGGATTGTGGTTCTCTAGATAGTGGAATTGAGAGAGGAGATCCTTAAGGAATTTCACTGTTCTCGTTTTACAGTACATCCAGGTGGCACAAAAATAAATAATGATCTTCGTCGCCAATATTACTGGAATGAGATGAAGAGACATATTGGGGAATTTGTTCGATGATGCCTCATGAGTCAGTAGATAAAGGATGAGCATCAGAGGCCAATAGAACTACTCCAGCCTTTGGAGGTAGCAGAGTGGAAATGAGAACTTATCACAATGGATTTTGTGACTCACTTGCCACTGATATCACGAAAACATGATGCTGTATGGGTAATTGTGGATCGGCTTACAAAGTCCGCACATTTTCTAGCAATGCAAATGACCTTCACACGCGAGGAATTGTGTAGGTTATACATACGAGAAATTGTCCGATTACATGAAGTGCTAGTATCTATTGTATAGGACAGAGATCCACGATTTACGGCTGATTTTTGGATGAGTTTTCAGAAAACAATGGGAACACAGTTGATAATGAGCACTGCTTTCCATCCACAAACTAACGGTCAGTCGGAAAGAACCATACAAGTTTTGGAAGATATGTTACGAGCATGTTGTCTAGATTTCAAGGGTAGCTGGGAAGAACATCTTCCTTTGGTCGAGTTTGCCTATAACAATAATTGTCATGCAAGTATCCAAATGGCACCATATGAAGCATTGTATGGAAGACCATGTCGATCTCCAGTTTGTTGGCTGAGGTGGGAGAACCGATCCATCACGGGTACAGATGTGATTAGAGATACCTTAGAGAAAGTAGTTTTGATACGATGTCTTCTTACAGCACAAAGTCGATAGAAAATTTATGCTGATAAATGAAGATGATCCCTAGAATTTGAAGCGGGAGATCATGTTTTCTTGAAAGGGATGCCAAAAAGAGGAGAAATCAGATTTGACAAGCATAGAAAGTTATCACCAAGATATATTGGGCCTTTCGAAATACTCGAAAAGATTGAGTTGGTTGCTTATCGATTGGCATTACCACCACATTTATCTGGTGTCCACAAGATATTTCACGTCTCTATGCTTAGAAAATATATTCCTGATCCAACTCATGTAATGGATTGGGGTGATCTAGTTATTGATGCAGATGAAACATTTAAAGAAATGCCAGTGCGAATTATTGATAGTCGAGATCAAGGTTTGCGACGCAAAACTGTGAGACTAGTAAATATAATATGACAACATCAAGGAATAGAAGAAACAACCTGGGAACGTGAAGGCACGATGCGTGTTGCTTATCCTTTTATTATTTGAAAATTTAAGATATGTATTTTAGTAATTAAAAAAATTATTTAACTTTACAATATGTTTATAAGTGTAAAGGTGTAATTGTGGGAATTTCGGGACGAAATTCTTTAAGAAAGAGAATGTGAAATCCTGAAAAAAAAAAATAACTAAAATAATTTAATTTCTGGAAAAAGGGCAAAAGGATAATTTTGCAATAAGAGAAAATAACCTGAAAATTTAGGGCTATATTGATATAATGGATGTCGTTATTGAATTCGTTTTGGAAAATATAACTACGGTATCAAATTTTGTTAAATTCTGAGAAGTCAGAATTTAGTTATAGTTTTATTTATTTAATAATTATTAGAATATTTATGAAAAAGAAAAAATTTCTGGTAACCAAAAGACTGCGTCAAGTCTTCCGCACGTGGTAGTGACTGCGCAGCGGTCCGATGGCTGTACAGGTGTTAAAAAAATTAATTATATTATTAATTAATAATAATAAATGAATAAATAAATATAAATATAATATTATATATAATAAATAAAAACATCAGGAATCCGAAAAACGGGAGAAGCTGAAAACAAATTCGGTGCAGAGAGAGAGAGAGTACATAGAAAAAAAAATCTATTAACTTTCAATCAATCATAACAGCTTATTTTGGAATTAGAATAAAGTAGTCGAAGAACTAAGTTACTCTACACGACGAGATCTTCACACTGATATCAAATTTAAAAAGTTTCGGTGAATTTTTCTGGAAGTTAATGGTTTTCTCTTATCAGAATTTCTTTCTATTTAATGGCCTGAAATGATCATGTTTTATATTATAAATCGAATTGTTGGAAAATTTATTGGAAATAATTAATTGGTGAAAAAGTTTCGGTATTTTGTTAGAAATTGTTAGTGCTGGACGAATTGAATTTGGATTGTTATAATTGTGTCTGAAACATGGCTTAATTGAAATAACATACTTGCCATTTTCATAAGCACAAAAACATTCCATCTACATGGGTGGGTGCATGATATATATATATATATTTATTATTTATTTATAAAGGTTATATGGATGGTATTTAGCGAACTCGAATTGGAACAACATCCATACTGAGTTGTGCGGAATTTTATTTGGTATATGGTTATTATGGATCGAGAACTCGAATTTTGGATAAGATCTAGCAGAGTTACGACGGTGTTTATTTCTCGGAGTAATCTAAGAAATCATATCTTATTCGGATAAATATCCAATATGTTTTTTGGAGGAGGTCAATATTTTTCGGAATAATTCTAAGAAAATAAATATTTCTATAGATATATATACATATATATATGCATATCCAGAGATATAATATATCACACTTGGCTTTGGCATTTGTGAGGGAGTCATTGAGACTCAGGAATATAGGCATATAAACATTTCATCCATAATTGCATTCATATAAATATTCTACATGAATGGGTGTTGAGGTATATTCATGATATTTTACGTGCACTTGGTAAAGAGTAACTCTAAAAAAATTTACCATACTGAGCCTTGCTCAACTTCGTTGTGGGACCCAATTTCAGGTACGGGTCAAGGACAGATGGCAGATTCCACATACGGAATCACACTTGTAAAGGAAAGCCGGTTGGTGGAATAAAGAAATTATTTAAGCCGGTTGTGGCTTAAATAATATGATGGGTGTTTTTCTTCTTCCGCTGAGCAAATAAAATGTAAAAGGAAAACAAATGTATTGTACATTTGAGAAATTTATATTTTATCACACATTGTATTTTGTGATGGAATGAATAAGAACCCCGGGGAAATGAGGTGTCACAATAAGAAGAATAATAAGAGTAATAAGAATAAGAAGAAAAAGAAAAATTAGAAGAATTAGAAGAATAGAAGAATAAGAGAAGATGATGAATAAAAAGAATAAAAGTATAAGAAGAATAAGAAGTATAAGAAGAATAGAAGAAAAGAAGAATAAGAAAATAAGAAGAATAAGAAAAAAAATACGAAGAATTATCAAAATAAGAAGAATAAGAATAATAAAGAATAATATTAATATTAATAATAAGAATAAGAAAAAAAATAAGTAGAATAAGAAGAATAAGTAGATTAATAAGAATAAGAAGAATAAAAAGAATAAGAAGAATTAGCAGATAAAGAAGAATAAGAAGAATAAGAATAAGAATAAGAAGTATAAGAAGAATAAGAAGAATAGAAGAAAATAAGAATAAGAAGAATAAGAAGAATAAGAAAAGAAGTAAAGATAAATAAGAAGAATAATAAAAATAAGAAAAATAAGAATAATAAGAACAATAAGAATAATAAGAATAATAAGGCTAATAATAATAATATTAATAATAAGAATAAGAAAAAAAAAGAATAAGTAGAATAAGAAGAAATAGTAGAATAATAAGAATAAGAAGAATAAGAAGAATTAGTAGATAAAGAAGAATAAGAAGAATAAGAATAAGAATAAGAAGTATAAGAAGAATAAGAAGAATAAGAAGAATAGAAGAAAATAAGAATAAGAAGAATAAGAAGAAAAGAAGAAAAGATAAATAAGAAGAATAAAAAAAATAAGAAGAAAAAGAACAATAAGAAGAATAAGAAGAATAAGAAGAATATGAAGTATAAGAAGAATAAGAAGAATAAGAATAAAAAGAATAAGATTGAGAATAAGATGAATAAAAAGAATAAGAAGAATAAAAAGAATAAGAAGAATAAGAAGAATAAAAAGAATAAGAAGAATAAGAAGAATAAAAAGAATAAGAAGAATAAGAAAAATAAGAAAAATACGTATATTAATAAGAATGAGAAAAAAGAAGAATGAGAAGAATAAGAAGAATAATAAGAATAAGAAGAATAAGAAAAATAAGATGAATAAGGAGAATAAGAAGAATAAGAAGAATAAAAAAGAATAAGAAGAATAAGAAGAATAAAAAGAATAGGAAGAATAAGAAGAATAAGAAGAATAAGAAAAATACATAGATTAATAAGAGTAAGAAAAAAGAAGAATGAGAAGAATAAGAAGAATATTAAGAATAAGAAGTATAATATTGAATAAAAAAAATAAAAAAAATAATAAGAATAAGAAGAATAAGATGAAAATAACCATTATATGAATAAAGAGAATAAGTAGAATGATAAGAATAAGAAGAATAAAAAGAATAAAAAAGAATAAAAAAGAATGAGAAGAATAAGAAGAATAATAAGAATAAGAAGATGAGAAGACATAAAAAGAATGAGAAGAATAAGAAGAATAAAAAGAATAAGAAGAATGAGAAGAATAAAATGAATAAGAAGAATAAGAAAAATAAGAAGAATAATAAGAATTACAAAAATAAGAAGAAAAAGAATAAGAAAATTAAGAAGAATAATAAGAATAAAAAGAATAAGAAGAATAACAAAAATAACTTGAAAAGAAGAATACAAACAATAAGAAGAATAAGAAGAAAAAAAGAATAAGAAGGAAAAAAGTAAATAAGAATAAGAAGAATAAGAAGAATAAGAAGAATAAGAAGAATAAGAAGAATAACAAGTAAATAATAATAAGAAGAATAAAAGATAAGAAAAATCAGAAGAAATAAGAATAATAAGAATAATAAGAATAATAAGAATAATAAGAATTAGAAGAATAAAAAGAATATAAAAAATAAGAAGAACCAAAATGAATGAAAACAATAAAAAGAATTAAAAGAATTATAAGAATAATAAGATTAATAAGAATAAGGAGAATAAGAAGAATAAGAAGAATAAAAGTAAAAAAATAATAAGAATAAGAAGACTAAAAAGAATAAAAAGAATAACAAGAATAAAAAATTAAGAAGAATAAATGAATAAAAAGAATAAGAAGAATAAAAATAATAAGAAGAATACGAATAATAATTTGAATAATAAGAATAAGAACAATAAAAATAAAAATTCGAATAAGAAGAATAAGAAAAATTAGAAAAAATAAGAAGAATAATAAGAATAAGAAGAATAAGAAGAAAAAGTAGAATAATAAGAATATGAATAATAAAAGAATAAAATAAACTAGAATAAGAAGAATATGAATAATAAGAAGAATTAGAAGAATAAGAAGAAAAAGAAGAATAATAAGTTTAATAAGTCTAAAAAAATAAAAAAATAATAAGAATACGAAGAATAAAAAGAAAAAGAAAAATATGAAGAATATGAAGAATAAGAATTATAATAATAAAAGAATAAGAAAAATAATAATAATAAGATGAATAAGAAGAATAAAAGAATAAAAAAAAATAAAAGATAAAGAAGAATAGGATGAATAAGAAGAATAAAAGAATGAGAAGAATAAGAAGAGTAAAAAGAATAAGAAGAATAAAATAATAAAAGAATAAAAGAATAAAAGAATAAATAGAATAAAAATAATAAAAATAAAAAGAATAATAAGGATAATAATGAGAATTAGAAGAATAAAAAGAAAATGAAGAATAAGAAGAATAATTAGAATAATAAGAATAAGAATAATAAGAAAACATAAAAAAAAGGTGAATAAGAAGAATAAGATGAATTATGAAGAATTAGAAGAATAAGAACAATAAGAAAATATAAAGAATTAGAAAAATAATTAAAATAAGAAGAATACGAAAAATAATAAAAATAAGAAGAATAAGAATAATCATAAATATAAGAAGAATAAGAAGAATTAGTAGAATAATAAGAAATAATAGAATAACAAGAATTGGAAGAATAAGATGAATAAAAAGAATAAGAAGAATAAAAAGAATATAAATTATAATAAGATATTAAGAATAATGAGAATAAAAAGAATTTGAAGAATAATAAGAATAAGAAGAATAAGAAGAATAATAAGAATTAGAAAATATGAAGAATAAAAAAATAATAAGATTAAGAAGAATAAGAAGTAATAAAAGAATAAGAAGAATAAGTAGAATAATAAACATAAGAAAAATAGAAGAATAAGAAGAATAAAAAGAATAAAAAGAATATAAATTATAATAAGAATATTAAGAATAATGAGAATAATAGAATTTGAAGAATAATAAGAATAAGAAGAATATGAAGAAAATAAGAATTAGAAAATACGAAGAATAAAAAAATAATAAGATTAAGAAGAATAAGAAGTAATAAAAGAAAAGAAGAATAAGTAGAATAAGAAGAATAAGAAGAATAAGAAGACTAAGAAGAATGAATAATAAAAAGAATAGAATAAATAGAAGAATAAAAAGAATAAGTAGAAAAAAATAATAATAAAAATAATTAGAAAAAGAAGAATAAGACGATAAGAAGAATAATTATAATACGTAGAATCAGAAGAATAAAAAAAATAAAAAAGATAAGAATAATAAAAAGTATAAAAAGAAATATAAGGAATAAGATTAATAATAAGAATAAAAAGAATAAGTAGAATAAGACGGAATTTAAGATATAGAATAATAAGACGACTATGAAGAATATAAATTATATTAAGAATAAGAAGATTAAGAAGAATAAAAAAAATAAGAAGAATAATAAAAATAAGAAGAATAAGAAGAATAAGACAAATAAGAAAGGAGTAAGAAGAATAAGAAGAATAAGACAAATAAGAAGAGTAAGAAGAATAAGAAGAATACAAAGAATTAGAATAATTTGAAGAATTAGAAGTATAAGGAATAAGAATAATTAGATGAATAAAAAGAATAAGAATAATAAAAGAATTAAAATAATAATAATAATAATAAGAATATGAAGAATAAAAAGAATAAGAAGTATAAGAAGAATAAGAACAATAAGAATAATTAAGAAGAATAAGAAGAATAAGAAGAATTAAAAGAATAATGAGAATAAGTAGAATTAGAAGAATACGAATAATAAGAACATAAAGAGACTAATATGAATAAGAATAATAAGAAGAATAAAAAGAATAAGAAGAATAAGAGAATAAGAATAATAAGAATAATAAAATAATAAGAAAAATAAGATGAATATAAATTATAAGTACAATAAGAAGAAAATACAAATAAAAAGAATAAGAAGAATAAGAAAAATCACTACTAAATATTACGAGAATAGCATCCAAATTATCGACTCAAAAATTTGGTCGATAATTGTTGTCAAAATCATGACCATTTAGTGACCAAAAAAGGGTATCAAAAAAAAAATTTCTGGCAAAATTTCCGACCCAAAGACCGACCATAATTACCGACAAATGTTTTTGGTCTAAATTAGTCTGTTGAGTGGTTATCCAAAATATTACCAACTATTTAATGACCAAAAATATATTACCATTAAAATTGGTCGGTTATAGTCGGTTTTCAAATTCTTTATAACTTCATACTTACCGATCATTTACCGACCATATATATAAGTCGGTAATTACTGATCAATTCAAAAGCAAATGAGGTTTATCTATATGAAAATGTGGATAATGATATGTTTATAATTTCAAGCCTCCAGGTGAATCAATTGGTGCCGAAGGGAAAAGGTATCTAGCAGACTATGAATATACTGAGAGCTCATCTATATGTCCTAATGAATTGTCCAGAGGTTCAACCATTCTTTGAGTAAGTATTTTCCTAATGGTGAAATGACATCTATTACACATTATAATTTACTATTTGTATCAATGTATCAATTATTTTTAAATTCTTTTTTAGTGATTTTGTTATAGATAAACTTAAAGAGTTTTCAAACATGAATGAAGAAACTATCAATGCTGTGACGGAGCAAGAATTTCCATCATTTTTTTGAAAAATACGTATGTTTACTATAATGAAAATCTAAAAGGAATGTTTTGTTCTAATAAAAATTATAATTATAATATCAATATTCAACTTAATTTTGATTAAAGGTTCATAATCATGCAATAAAATTTTGAATCATTATCTTCGAAGTCATAGCACAAGGTCCCCTAAGAGAGGTTAGAACGTACAACGCGTTACTATGTGAATGATTTAAATTTCACACTAAATCATATGGTAGTTACCGGGCAACAGACAATATGGGATATGCATTAAAGGATCTATATACATGAAATCAAATATGATATTACGAGACTGTGGTCGAAGTGATTGAGTTAGAATATGATAGCCCTCCTAGTTAAAAAAAGTATGTTATTCAAATGTGAATGGTTGACCCAACACCACAATGGTTGGTATTAGTCATCCATCCTTGATATAAACTTTGTAGATGCTTCACGATAAAAAATGATTCAACAAGTATGAACATTTTGTCCTTAGCAGTACAAGCATCAAGGTTTATTATTATGAATATCCGAGTCGGACTGGTCCTAGAAAGGATTGAAAGTTGTGCTCAATATAAAAGCAGGCTAAAATTGACATCCCCGCTCACCAAGTATTGATTTCATAGAACCCAGCTTTTCAAAATGATGCCACAATATTATAATCAAAGCTATGGTGGGGGATGAAGATGTCTTTTTAGTCACATCTTCTGAGATGGATACAAGTTGAGAGGTAGATGTTGATGAAAATTTAATTGATTATGAGGAAGAAATGAGTGATGAAGAAGAGTTTAGAAAATGATGTTACTACATATGAAGAAGAAGATTAACTAGATTTGGATGATTCTGATGAGACCATTTAGTGACCATTTGGAGACCATTTACCTACCGAATGCTTTTTGTCAGAATCTGGTTGGAATATTGTAAGATATTATTTATTGGTGAATGGACTGTAGATGGTTGTTAATTACTGACCATTTGAGACAATATACCGACTAAATTATTTTGGTCAAAAAATTATCAGAATATAGTCAGTAATTGTTTGTAGGTAGATAGTGGGTAAATGGTCCGTAATTTACCGACTGACTAATTGTTTATCGGTAAAAAGATTAGTGACGAGCAAAATTGCGACATAATATTTGGTCGGTAATTGGTTGGTATTTTTTTTGCCGACCAAAAAAGACAGAATTAGCGACTTAAAAATAGGTCGGTAATTCAATAAATTTTAGTGGTGAATAAGAAGAAAAATAAGGATAATAAGAATAATAAAAATAAAAAAAAGAATAAAGATAATAAGAAGAATAAGAAGAATAAGAAGTATAAGATAAATAAGAAGAATAAGAAGTATAAGATAAATAAGAAGAATAATAAGAATAAGGAGAAAAAGAAATAAGAAGAATAAGAAGAAAAAGAAAAATAAGAAGAATAAGAAGAAAAAGAAAAATAAGAAGAATAAGAAGAAAAAGAATATAATAAAAAATATAACAAGAATGATAAGAATAAGAAGAATAAAAAGAATAAGAAGAATAAAAAGAATAAGAAAAATATGAAGAATAAGAATAATAAGAAGAATTAGATAATAAGAAAAATAAGAAGAATTAGAAGAAAAAGAAGAATAAAAAGAATAAGCAAAATAAGAATAATAAGAAGAATAAGAAGAATAAGAAGAATAAGAAGATTAAGAAGAATAAGAACATTAATAAGAATACGAACAAAAAAGTATACGAAGAATAAGAAGAATAAAAGAATAAGAGGAATAAAAGAATAAAAGAATAAGAAGAATTAGAATATAGAAAATAAGAAGAATAAGAAGAATAAGAAGAATAAGAAGAATAAATAATAAGAAAATAAAGAATGAGAAGAATGAGAAGAATAAGAAGAATAAGAAGAATAAGAAGAATGAGAAGAATGAGAAGAATGAGAAGAATGAGAAGAATGAGAAGAATGAGAAGAATGAGAAGAATGAGAAGAATGAGAAGAATAAGAAGAATAAGAAGAATATGAAGAATTAGAAGTATAAGAATAATAAGAATAATAAGAAGAATAGAAGAATAAGTAGATAAAGAAGAATAAGAAGATTTAGAAAATATGAAGAATATGAAGAATAAGAAGAATAAGATTAATATTAAGAATAAGAAGAATAAGATTAATAATAAGAATAAGAAGAATAAGAAGAATAAGAAAATAGAAGAATAAGAAGAATAAGAAGAATAAGAAAATAGGAAGAATAAGACGAATATGAAGAATATGAAGAATAACAAGAATAATAAAAATAAAAGAATTAGAAGAATAAGAAAAATAAAAAGAATGAAAAGAATAAAAGAATAAAAAGAATAAAAGAATAAAAAAATAAAAAGAATAAAAAGAATAAAAAGAATAAAAGAATAATAAGAATAATAAGAATAAAAAGAATAAGAAGAATAAGAAAAATAAAAAATTAGAAGAATAAAAAAAATAAGAAGAATAAGAAGAATAAAAAGAATAAAAGAATATGTAGAATAAGAAGAATTAGAAGAATAATAAGAATAAGAAGAATAAAAAGAATAAAAAGAATATGTAGAATAAGAAGAATTAGAAGAATATGAAAAATAAGAAGAATAAGAAGATCAAGAAGAATAATAAGAATATGAAGAATTATAAGTATAAGAATAATAAGAATAATAAGAAGAATAAGAAGAATAAGAAGAATATGTAGAATAAGAAGAATAAGTAGAACAAGAAGAATAAGAAATAAAAAGATATAGAAGTATACGAAGAATAAGAAGAATAAAAAGAATAAGAAGAATACGAAGAATAAGAATAAAATAAGAAACAAAGAATAATAATAAGAAACAAAGAATAAGAAGAATAAGAAGAATGAGAATAATAAGAAGAATAAGAAAATGAGAGAATAAGAAGAAATAAGAAGAAGAAGAATAATAATAATATAATAATAAAATAAGAAGAATAATAAGGATAATAAGAATAATAAGAATAATAAGAATAATGAAAAAGAAGAATAAAACGAATAAGAAGAATAATAAGAATTATATAAAATAAGTATAAGAAGAATAAGAAGAATAAGAAGAATAATAAGAATAAGAAAAATAAGAATAAGTAGTTGATGAAGTTGATGTACAAGGGTCGAATAGTGAATAGAATGTTCTAATGAATGGGGGGATAAAGTTGATGAATTTGTTGAGTTTGCTTGAGACATCCGAGTGTGTGAATGGTGGTACAAATATAGGTGTCATTACTTTAGTTAAATGTTAGAATAAAAAGTTTTGAATGTTGAGTGTTAATATGCATTTGTATAGAAATGGTTTTGTGGTAGATTACTAAGTTTGGATATACCATGGTGAGAAGCAAGTCCACTAGAGGTGTTAGTTAGTACAGTGTCAGTAAGTGAACTGATCAGATGGTCTCGATAATATTAATCATACTACATACCTTAAAATGGTTTTGATGCCGTGGGTCTGAATTCAACCGAATGAGGAACCAATGCCGAGGCAAGGAATTTCTATGACATGATTCGAGCGGAGAACCTGTATATGATGGAAATTCTAAGCATACTCAATTTTTGTAGCCGTGAGGATGTTAGAAATAAAGTGCAGACACATGTGTTTGCAAGCATGGTTTAATGATATGTCTAAATTCATTCAAGAATTGTTGCCAAAAGATAATTTGTTGCCATTAGATTTCTACAGCGAAGAAGTTAGTTAGAGGCTTGGATTACTCATATAGGTCATTCATTGTTGTGTGAACAACTGTATGATATACTAGGGTGATGATAGTGACCTTAATAGTGTAAAATAGTGGGCATGCGGTACAAGCAAAAGGTTAGGGGTTCTAGAAATAGATTTTATATACGTAAGTTGAAGTGCCATATATGAAGATGCACTATTTTTCATTAACACCAAGGTTGTAGAGATTGTATGCATCAACTGCAACAGCTAATGAAATAAAGTGCATTTAGAGCATCATATGGAGGACGATAAGATGTATCACCTTCTATGCCCCTACATGAAAACATTTTGATGAATGTTTTCTTGATTTTTTTTGAAGTTTGAAATGTTAGGCTGGGTTTATTTGCTGATGGTTTTTAGCTTTGGTCAATCTGATAGCAATATTCTTTGTGCCCTGTGGTGGTGACCCCATATAATTTGCCTCCAGACTTATGCATGAAGAAGGAATTATATTTTTGATTGTGTTAGTACTGGGGCCTATGAATCCAAAGGGGAAGATAGATATACTTGCAGCCATTGATAGTAGAGTTGAAAAGTCTTTGGGTGTTGGCGTTCAAACTTATGATATTTCAAACTACATAATTTTTAGATGTGCGCTGCCTCATGTGGACCATAATTGACTTTCCAGCATATTCTATGATGTTTGGGTAGAGTATACCTGGTATTGGCATATCCATTATATGGAAGATTCTGATACTTTTAGATTAATTAGAGTGAAAACAATCGTGGTTCAACAACCATCAGAAGTTTTTGCATTAATCATCTATATCGACATAAAACCGAAGACTTATTAAGAATAGAAAGGTTACTAAACAATTCCTAGAGGTTAGATATGGGATGATTTTTGCAGGAATTGAATAACAGAGGCTTGAGAAGGTGATAGATGTTGATGCTGAGGTTGTGAATACAACTATATCTTAGACTTGTGGGGAATAAAAAGTATTTTCTCAATTTGCCCTACTAGTGTGAATACTTGCTCATGCACAATCTTGATATTATGCATATCAAGAAGAATGTGTTTGAAAATATTTTCAATATAGTTTAACATTCAGGAAAACTAAGGACACTTACAAGTCAAGAGATGAGTTGAATAAATATTATTGTCATCCAATTTGCAAAAAATCTTGTCACCAATAAATACCCTGATGTGCCTTTGTTCTGAATAAATCACAAAGAAGTTGTGTTGGAGTGGGTAAAAAACTTATATTTCCAGATGGGTATACTTCTAATCTTGGGAGATGTGTAATGCGAACAAATTAAGATGTTTGCATGAAGAGTCATGATTGTCATGTATTAATTCAAAGGTTATTATCAATTGCTTTTCGAATTCCTGCCTAATAGAATATGGAGCCGATAACTGAGCTTTCTTTATTCTTCAAGTAACTAACTTCTTCTTCATTGACTAATGAGGAGTCGAGGAATGGATGAACAAATTTTGTTATCTTATGCAATCTTGAAAAAATCTTTCCTCTAGTTTTTTTTGACTCAATGAACATCTTTCAGTGCACTTGCTTATGAAGCTAGGATTACTGGTTCAGTCCATTATCATTGATGTATCCTAAAAAGGAATATTAATTCACTAAACCAATTTTTATATATATATATATATATATGCACAAAATGACTTGTAAATTTTAATAATATTTTTTAGATACTTGAGGAAAATAAAGCATACAATAATGAATAAGGCTCAGGTTGATTGTTCTATATCAATTGGTTTATATTATGGATAAGGCTGCAAAATTCACATCATTCTATTTCAAAGAAGAGTCCAACTCTTCCACTTAAGGAAAAGCGGAATGAAGTTTATCTTATGACAATATGGATAATGATATTTTGAAATTTTCAAGCCTCCAAGTAAATCAATTGTGCTAAAGGGAAAAGGTATCTAGTGTCTATGAATATACTGTAGCTCATCTATATGTCCTAATGAATTGTCCAGAGGTTCAACCATTCATTGAGTAGTATTTCCTAATAGTCAAATGACATCTATTATGCATATAATTTACTATTTCCTATCAATGTATTAATAATTTTTAATTTCATTTTTAGTGATTTTGTACAGATATATGCAAAGATTTCCAAACATGAATGAAGAAGTAATCAATGTCGTAGAGAATGAATTTCCATCATTTTTTGAAAAATATGTATATTTACTTATAATGAAAATAACAAAATAATTGTATTGTTCTAATAAAAATTATAATTGTAATCTAAACAATCTACTTAATTTTGATTATAGGTTCTTAAGTGTGCAATAAAATTTCCAATCATTATCTTGAAGTATAGCATGAGGTCCCCTAATAGAGGTTAAAATGTACAATGGTTCTGTGTGAATGGTTTTAAATTTCACACTAAATCGTATGGTATCTATCGGCAATAGACAATACGGGGATATGCATTAAAGGATCCATATACAATGCAACCGAATATGACTATTATGGGACTCTGGTCGAAGTGATCGAGTTAGAATTTGAGCCCTATCAGTTAAAAAAACTATGTTATTCAAATGTGAATGGTTGATCCAACACCACATGTTGCTATTGTTGTCCATCATTGAAATAAATTGTGATGTGCATGATAAAAAATAATTCAACAAGTATGAACCTTTTGTCTTAGCATACAAGCATCACATGTTTATTATTGTGAATATCTGGGTCGGACGGTCCTAGAAATGATTGGAAAGCTATGTGCAAGATCAAAGCAAAGGCTCAAATTGACATCCTCGCATCACCAAGTACTAATTTCATAAACTAGCTTTTCAAAATGATGTCAATGATGTTATTATCAAAGCTAGGTGGGGGACAAAGATATCCTTTTAGTCACATCTTCGAGATGGATACAAGTGACGATGTAGATGTTGATGAAAATTTAATTGATTAGAAGAAGAAACAAATGATGAAGATGAGTTTGAAAATGATGTTACTACATTGAAGAAGAAGACAACCAGATTTGGATGATTTTGATGAGAATGAGTAGACTGTGAGTTTTATGTTATTTTAATTGTTATTATTTTGTTTATTTTCATTCTATGTGTTTTTTACAGGTATGCACATGGAAGAGGTAGAGGTAGCACGTTGCAAGGTCGTACGAGTTATGTATAGGCAGCACGGCCTCAGTATGCCGAAATAGTAGAGGGTCCTGGTGTATGAGATGCCAGAGTAGACAGAAAGGGTTGTGAATGTACCACAGCAGCATCAGCTGACTGATCCACATAATGGTCATTAGATTTTGATGAATGATCAAGAGATGGGAGGGAGAGGATGGAAAGATGGAGATGTTGGAGAGTCTTCCTAGAGCACCCTACAGACGGACTCTCCTATTGCTCATTTTGATCCAACAATTGATAATCTGTAAGATATAAAACTTAACAAATGATTTATCAATTTATTAATTTATTTCTTACTTACTAATAAATTTTTTATTATAGGATAAAGTTAGAGTCATATGGTTTTTCTGGTTTTGAGGATAATTTTAAGAAGTCCTTTAAACCTAATGGACATAATTGGAAGTCACTCACACATAGAGACCAATTGATGATTTGGAGAGAATTTAAGGTAAATATTACTACCTGAAAATTTTTACATCTTTTATTTATTCTTTTGTTCACTGATTAAAAATTATTTATTTATAATTTCAGAAAGTTTACAGGTGGAACAACCAAAGGAGGGTCAAAAGTGTGTTCTACAAATATGCTGCTAGTTGATATAAAGACACCATGTACGAGATCAAAGATAAATGGCTGAAGAAGAAAAAAAAATTCGAATGTCCGATCATATTTTTGAGAAGTGGTGGAGCAGATGATAGATCCAATTATAGGAAGAGGTGTGATAAATAGAGCGCAAGCATCATTTAGAGCGGGCTGGGGAGGGTATGGCATGTCTACACACACTAGATCTTGCTCTATGCGTGAGCACGAATGAGCATTGGTATTATTTTAATTTATACTTTTATGTTTATTACTTTGTGAATTGTGTTCAATTATGCCTAAATTTCATTTCTCATAAGGAATTTTTTTTTCAATATAATTAAAGTATGTATTGTGTGTAATTATAGACACGCAAGGGATAAGAAGCCCAGTGCTCCTTGCTTATTCAGATACAAGTACACGAAGGCTCATGATTATCAGACTTCGTTGATCAGAGATCTCGTGCAGCAAATGTAAGTTTAAATAAAAAAATTAATTTTTCTTTTTTTTGTTTGATTATAAATTGAAATACTTTTCGTACTTTTTTATTAGGTGAGATATGTGAATTGTTTCACAGTCTACTTTAGGTTCATGTGATGGTGCAATAGGTAATTCTCATTCATCAGCTTCACCAATTGATATGAATCAGATTTGGTATGCGGCTATTGATGGCAAGAGAAGATGCCTCGTCTTTGACATCATTTGTCGACATCATCATTCTACTCGCATAGACGACCAGACTATGAAGCTGAATTTTTAGGGCCAGTTTGAATTTGGTCTCGAAGATGGAGGATGAGATGTGAAATTCGATACAGTTTTAGTTGGCGATACCGAGCGATGCTTGATGACTATGAGGATGATAGGATGAGTTGTGTATGCATTTTGACTGGCTTACAAAGAAGTTTCAGGAGGAGGACTGTAGTTCAACCCTGATGATCTACCTCGAATTGTGGCATAATACTCCAGCTACAACATCTACTCTTTTACCTACAGCAGCACCTGTAGCAACCACATTAGGACTACAACAGCAGACAGCTCTACCCTATACCCGACATCTCACGTGGACCAAAAATATCATAGCATAACGATTATGAAACTAGGTTGGATGATTGAGTGTATTACACAATTTTTTTTCAATTCCTTAAACTTTGATTTTGGATTTTAATTTTTTATTTTATTTTGATGTTTTTAATATATAAATGGTATATATAGTTGTTTTCTTGAGTTATTTGATTTTTATTTTGTTGTTTTATCTTTAAATGTTTTGCATGTACTGAATCAAAAAGAAGCAAAATGTTGTTTTTTTGTGTTTTTTCTTTTCAGTTTCCAATAGCTATAGAATTACTACTAAAAAAATTGGCGGTAATTACGACGAATTGCGACCAACCCGACCAAAATTTTTATTATCGATGGTCAGTAAAAGGTAACCAATGGTCGGTAATCCTTTTGGAGATCAATTACCGACCAATGATTTTAAAAGATTTTGGTTGGTTTTGTCGCAATTTTTTAGGCTTTACTACCATTTTTGACATATACCGACCAAATTATTTGCTTGAAAGTGGTTGGAATTTAGACGAAAATTATTTGTCATTAAATGGTCTTAAATGGTCGATAATTAATGACCATTTAGAGACCATTTACCGACCTAATTCTTTTGGTCGGAAAATAGTTGAAATATAGTCATAATTATTTTTCGTGATTAGTCTATAAATGGTCGTTAATTACCGACATTTGGAGATCATGTACGAAATTATTTATTCATCGGTAAATTGTGGAATTTAGTTGGTAAATCATCGTCGTCAGAGGATCTGTAAATGGTAGTAAATTACCTACCAACTATTTTTCGTTTTTAAAAAATTTAGCGACGAGAAAATTGCGACTAATTTTTTTGGTGGTAAATGGTCGCTAATTAGTTTACCGACCAAAAAACACCTAATTATCGACAAAATATTTGGTCAGTAATATGGTGATTTTTAGTAGTGAATTAAAATTAAATGCTTACGGAAGGAGATAAAATATAAAATTCTTTCAAAAAATAACAAAGATAAAAAATCAAAAACATATAATAAACAGTATAAAGAATGATAAATGGGAATGAGTTAACAAAGAAATAGATATACAAAAACACTTTGTATGTTTCTTTGAAAATCAGCTATGTGAAAAAAGTAATCACACAGGATATTCACTCATACAAAACAAAGAAATAAATCACCTTAGAAGATAATAGAATGCTAATGAAGTTTCGGAAGAAGAAGAGCTGAAAATGCAGTAATCAACATGAACAAACATAGCGCACCAGTTAGATGGATGGAATAATAGCTTCTTTCAAGAATGCTGGCCCATAATAAAAGAGGATCTTCTAAATTCTATAGTATTTATATTTTGTGGTTTAGCATAGGAAAGAAATGAAAGCTTTTATATGATCCTTCTTCCTAAAATGGAGAATCCCCAAAAGGGAGATTATGACCTATTAGTTTTGTGTAATTCATTCTATAAAATTTTAGCTAAGATTTTACAAATAGATTAGCTCAAATGCTACCCAAAATAATTTCAATAGAACAGATGTTTCATGAAAATAGTTAATTATGGAAAATATGTTTAGCCAAAGAAATGATTAATGACGTAGGAAAGAAAATAAGGGGTCATAATGTACTGATTAAATTAGATCTATCTAAAGCTTTTGATAGAGTGGAATGGGACATGCTTTGTTTTACTATGAGAAAAATGGGCTTCACAGAAGCTGGATAGATTTGATATACAGTTGTGTATCTAGCACATGGGTTAGAATTCTCATAACAAAAAGATTGGAGAGGAGATGAAACAAGTTAAGGCTGAGGCAGGAGATCACTCTCATCTTCACTCTTTAATATTTACTTAGAACTCCTCATAGTTAATATAAAAGACAAAATGAGTAAGGGTTGGATAGGAACCTTTAGTCAACCAAAAAACTAACTAATAGTGGATTGTGGCATATGCGGATGATGATATTATTTTCACCAATGGAAGTAGTAAATCATTACACGACCTTATGGATATTTTAAGATGCATAGAAGAGGAAACGAGTTAGAAATTAAATAAAAGAAAATATCAATACATGGTAGTTGCTAAAGCTCCAACTACTCTGAATCGTAGAATTAAAAACATTACAGGATTCCCCATAAAAAAGGATAAAGATATACTTGGGCTGCCCAATCTATGAAGGCAGACTCAAGATGGAATATCTAGATTTCTTAATGGATAAATTAAAAAAGAAGATTGTGGGTTGGAAAGAAGAAATATTAAATATAGGGGAAGAATAACTTTAATAAATCATGTGCTACAAAGCACGTTAATGCATAATTTAATGATATTTAAACCCCCAAAAAACTAATAAAAAGTATAGAAAAAGAACTTTGTAATATCTTGTGGGTAAGAAAGAAGGTAAATATAAAATTCACTGGAAGAAATGAATGACCTATGTCATCTAGTTCAAGAGGTAGGATTGGGTTCACCAACTAATGAACTAGCTAGGGCATGGGCATACTAAAGATGGTGTAGGCTAAAAAAAATGGTAGTCTATGGGCAGAATTCATGAGATCAAAATATTGCATTGAAGACAACCCCAATAAAAAAAAGAATAGGAGCAAGAAATCACAAGTTTAGGTTCAAATGCTCAAACAAAGGGAGTAGTGGAAAAATATTCTAAACATACCAAAAGTGAATGGAAATGGATACCCAATGCGGATGGAACCTTTTTGCTTAAATCTATTAAAAATTTAGTGAGGAAAAAGAAAGAAGCACAAAAGTTTTTAAATGGGCTTAGGACAATGAGAATCCACAAAATCAAAACATTTATGTGGAAGTATCTCTGACATCATTCCATTAGACACTAATGTAAAGAAAAAAGGTATCCAATTATCCTCCCAATGCGAATGTTGCCTGATAGAAATAGAATCTTCGGATCATCTTTTTTCACAAGGTAGAATCACATCAAAATTTGGAAAAGATTAGAAAAAATGCAAATCAAGATAAAAATTTATTGTTTAAAAGATAGACTCCGAAAATGGAGTAACACACGACAAATAACACCCAAAAATGGATTAAAAATAATAGTCCATATTATTATCTGTGCATCTGGAAAGCTAAATAAAAGCAAGTTTGAGGGTCATAGCATGAACATAGAAGATATTTGGACAGACATAAAGGAGGAGACTGGAAAGATTTCAGAATCTAGCCCGTAAAAATCCAGAAAATGGAGATAGAAAGGGATACACTAGCTTCTAGAAGCTAAAAGTGTAGAAATCAAAACAATTCAAAACAATAAGCATTAAATGGGAAACCCCCTTGAAAGAAAGGTTGCCCCGAACACTGATGGAAGCACAGAGATATGGGAGCAGCATGGGGGGGGGGGGGGGGGGGGGGCGTCATTAGAAATTCTGAAGGAAAGCTAATTCTAGCTTTCACAAGGAAGTATAAGCATCATCACACTACATGCAGAGGTATTAGCACTTAGAGATGGATTGAGAATATGTGAAGAAAGAAGAATAAAAATATAGATATTCTGTTTGACTCTAAGATAGTGATATATTAGTTGAAAAAACAGTAATGTGGAATATGAGAAGGAAGTAGAAGAAATAATGCACAAAATTAAATCAAAATTATACTATAAAACACATATTTAGAGAGGCAAATGCACTAGCTGATAGACTAGCGAGAGATGGGAGGATAAGTGGTTCACAAGAATATGGGGAAGAGAACCTCCGGCCAAATATTTAGGTATTGCAAGGCTTGATAGTAAATAATTCCCTTACATCAGAAAAATTAAAAACATAGCAGGGGGGTGTAGATTAGAAGCACATGCAGATAGGGTAAAAGATGTTCGATAGGAACAAGTGAAAAAAGAGGAGGTAAGTAGTTATTATGCATGTATGTGCTTTTGGTTTTTTTGTGAACATGCAGGTACCCAAAATTTAGAGCAGACAAGATAGGAATCACCCTAGTTGTGGGGTGACTATATAATGCGAATAGATAATGGAAATGCAGAAAATAAGCTCTGCCCTATACATTGACATGCACCCCAGGGTATCTACACAGTGGACCTAAAAGGGTTACACAAGAATGAGAGGTCTAATTCAATCTAAATGGTTTTTGTGCTTGTTACTTTTTTAAATGCTGAAGGGTCTGTGAGTTGTATGGGTAATCATTTGAAGCATGGAGGTAGGCTCCTCCTATGCTAAGGAGTAGATGCTGCTGATGCTATGTTTTATTATAGTATGCACGCATGATGTGGGGTGTTTTTGCTGGCATTGAAGTAAATAGGTTGCTAGAAAGATAGTGGATTAAAGTATAGTAGAAGATAATTAAAGGCAGAGCATGGCATTACAATAAAAAGGGAGGGAGAAGCCTATTGTCTAGAGTTTCTTATTTTTTTGTTTTCTTTTATGCGGATGAGTCATTTAAGGGTAAGGGGTACAAGGAAATTGGGTAGAATTATTAGATGAGCTATGTATGAAAATAGGAAGTATAAAAGTTCTTTTTGTAGACAGAATAGGAGGTACAAGAAGAGGGAGCAGAGATAAAGTGATAAATTATAGAAGATAAAGCAGTCATGCTTGTAAGAAGAAACTACATCACCCAAGGGGGAGCATAAAGAACATAACAAACAATGGCAGATGATAGGTAGAAAAAAAAGAGGAATAACAATAAGAGAAGACAAGCTAGCAATAGGAAATGTAACATCAGAAGGAGTAGTAAACAAAAAGAGGTAGGAGTAGAATAGATAAAAGGAAGAAATAATCATCCTGCCAGAGCTTAGACCATAAGGGGATCACTATTTTGAGGCACAAAACTAAGCACCGAATGGAGGCAAAATAGGCAGACAAAGTACAAATATTGGTAGCTTGCAAGAATGATCGAGGGCGGTCCTGAAGCCTTCAATTTCTTACCTCAAAAAACCTATCAAAGTAATTAAGGCCTAGAGTATTAATTGACATGCTGGCAATGCTTTATCTTTATATTTTAGTGCTAAGCTCTGTTGTAAGAGGGTGAAGGGTAATATATTATAGCTTGTATTAAAGGAATTCCTCCACCAAATGAGAGGGTTATATATTAATAAAACAAAACTGAAAAAAAAAAAGAATAAGAAGAATAAATAGAATAAGTTGAATAAGAAGAATAAGAAGATTAAGAAAAATAAGAAGAATAAAAGAATAAGAAAATAAGAAGAATAAGAATAAGAAAAATAAGAAGAATAAGAAGAATAAAAAGATATGAAGAAAAGAAGAAAAAGTTGAAAAGAAGAAAAAGAAGAATAATTAGAATAAGAAGAATAAGAAGAATTAATAGAATAAGAAGAATTATAAACTTAGAAGAATGATAAGAATAAGAAGAATAAAAAGAATAAGAGGAATAAAAAGAATAAAAGAAAAAGAAGAATAAGAAGAATAAGACTAATAAGAAGATAAGAAGATTAAGAAGATTAAGAAGATTACGAAGAATAAGAAGAATTATAAGAATAATAAGAATAAGAAGAATAAGAAGAATAAAAAAAATAAGAAGAATAAGAAAAAATAGGAAGAATAAAACGAATAACAAGAATAATAAGAATTAGAAGAATAAGAATAATAAGAAGAAAAAGAAAAATAAGAAGAATAAGAAGAATAAAAAGAATATGAAGAATATGAAGAAATGAAGAATAAGAAGAATAAGAAGAATAAGAAGAATAAGAAGAATAAGATGAATAAGAAAAGAATAATAATAATAAGTATAATTAAAATAAGAAGAATTAGATGAATAAGCAGAATAAAAAGAATTAAAAGACTTAGAAGAATAAGAAGAAAAGAAGAATTAGAAGAACAAGAAAATAAGAAGAATTAGAAGAATAAGAAGAAAAAGAAAAATAAGAAGAATAAGAACTATAAGAAGAATAAGAAGAATACGAAGAATAATAAGAATAAGAAGAATAAAAAGAATAAGAAGAAAAAGAGAAAAAGAAGAATAAGAAAAATAAGAAGATTAAGAAGATTAAGAAATATAAAAAGAATAATAATAATAATAATAATAATAACAAGAATAACAAGAATAATATGAATAACAAGAATAATAAGAATAAGAACAATAAGAAGAAAAAGAAGAAAAAGAAGAATAAAAATAATGAGAAAAATAAGAAGAAGAATAATACGAATTAGAAGAATAAGAAGAATAAAATGAATAGATGAATAAGAAGAATAAAAAAATAAGATGAATAAGAAGAATAAGAAAAATAAGAAGAATAAGAAGAATAAGCATGATAATAAGAATTAGAAAACTTAGAAGATAAGAAAAATAATAAGAAAAAAAAGAAAAAGAAGAATAAGAAGAATACGAATAATAAGAAGAAAAAGAAGGATAGGAAATATAAGAAAAATAAGAAGAATATGGAGAATAAGAATAATAAGAAGAATAATAACAATAAGAAGAATAAGAATTATAAGAAGAATAAGAATTATAAGAAGAAAAAGAAGAATAAGAAGATTAAAAAAAATAAAAAGAATAAGAAGAATGAGTAGAATAAGAAGAATAAGAAAAATAAAAAGAATAATAAGAATAGTAAGATAAAAAAGATAAAAAGAATAAAAAGAATATGTAGAATAAGCAAAATAAGAAAAAATAGAGGAATATGAAGAATAGGAAGAATACGAATAATTATAAAAATAAAAAGGATAAGAAGAATAAAAAAGAATAATAAGAATAAAATGAATAATAAGAATAATAAGAATAAAAAGAATTAATAAAATAAGTAGATAAAAAATAAAAAAAAAAAAAAAAACAAAAAACTCATATTATTATTTTAAACAATACAGAACAATGAATAAATATAAATCTTAGAAAAATGAACGAAGAAATCATCTCAGTAGTATATGCAAAAAATTCAAGGTAATTGAGGAAGTCTCTTTGGAAAGACATGGAGGAACTAGAGAGGAGAAAAAAGCCATGAATTTTTGAATCAGACTTCAACGTAATCAGAAATAGCCTTGAAAAGAAGGAAGGGAAGGCTCCTAATAGAAAGGCTATTAAACAATTTAATGTGACGATAACTAAAACAAACTTAAGAGAAGTAAATTTTTTAGGTTCGAAATACACTTGGTGTAATAATAGGAGGAAGAAAGGAATTTTATGGTCAAGACTGGAAAGGTTATTATATAATGTTAAATGGGTAGAGAAGTATGGAGCCATAGGCACTAAGAATCTTAATAGAACTTGCTCTGACCATAGTCCCTTGCTCATTACAATAGAAAAATCAAATGACATAAAAGGAAGTTTCAACTTCCAGAATATGTGGAGTTTGCATGAGGACTATAATGATATAGTCACAATAGAATGGGAACAAGATACCACTGGTAATCCTTTTCAAGTGTTTAATCAAAAGCTAAGATGGCTTAAAAATTCACTTGGAAGAATATAAAACATTGCACAAGCAGATCTCAGACTAAAACTTCACATGGAAGAATTATACTGGAAGCAGAAAACCAGAATAAAGTGGTTAATTGAGGGACATAAAAACACTTAATTTTTTCAAACATTAGCGAAAATAAAACTTCTAAAGCAAAGAATTAAAGGGGTCAGAAATAAAAAAAATGAATGACTAGTAAATAACAAAGATTTAAAAAGGCACTTTGAAGAATACTTTAAAGGACAACTGGGTGCGGAAGACTCTCACAATGGAAATAGATTGATAAGCAATATAAGGGTAATTAGAGAAGAGGATAATAGAAACCTCATGCTTTTCCCAGAGGAGGAAGAGATAAAGCATGCAATAATTAGCATGAACGAAATAGTGTGGTAGGTCCAGACAGGTGGAATAATGCCATTTATCAGGTAAGTTGGGATATCATAAAGAAGGATCTCACGAAAGCCAACGAATGGACATTTTGTGGGGCAGAGTTAGGAAAGTCATGGGTTTATTCACACATAATCCTTATACCAAAAATGGAGAATTTTCAGAAGGTTCGTGACTATATACCGGACAGTCTATGTAATCCAATCTATAAAATTCTGACAAAAATCTTACAAAACAAGATGGTATCGATATTACAAAAGATTATTTCAAAAGAGCAAACAGGCTTTATGAAAGATAGATTAAATTTGAAAAATATTTGTTTAGCCAAAGAATTGATAAATGACTTAGGACTAAAATCAAGAGGGCATAACATGATATTTAAACTGGAACTATCTAAAGCATTGATAGAATAGAATGGGATGCATTGTTTCACAATGAGAAAAATGAGATTCTCATAATCCGGATAGATCACATCAATAGGTGCATTTTGAACGTCTGGGTTAAAATATCCATAAATGGAGAGATGGGAAAAAGTTTAAACATATGAGAGGTTTAAGACAGGGGTCCCTCTCTTGCCATATCTTTTCAATATTATTTAGAATTGGTCTTAGATAATATCAAGGAAAGAATAAGGAAAGGAAGCATATTATAATTCAAACAATCGAGGCTAACCCCCCCAGTAGCATGTTTGGCATATGCTGATGATCTAATAATGTTCACGAATGCCAGCTCCAAATCACTCAAGAACATGGGATCTGTTCCTAATAGTAGAGGATGAAACTGTGCAAATCTTCAATTAAAAAAAATGTCTATTCATGACTACAGCTAAAGCCCCAAGGAATGTTAATCAAAGAATCAGAAATATCATCGGATTTACCCATTGAAAAGGAGCATAAATTACTTGGGCTACCCAATATATGAGAGTAGGTTAAAAATTGAATATCTAGATTTTTTGCTAGACAAAATAAGAAAAAATTATGGGTTGGAAGATAGAAATTTAAACATGAGTGGGAGAGCCACATTAATAATGCATGTTTTACTAAGTACACTAATGCACAACCTTATGGTAATTCAACTGCCTAAAAATATTTAAAAAACTAGAAGGAGAGCTAGCAAATTTTTTATGGGGAAAGAAAAAGGGGAAGAACAAATTACACTGGAATAAATGGGAGGATGTGTGCCTACCAAAGGAGGAGGTAGGGCTAAGTATTGGAAATCTATAGGAAATATCAAGAGCATGGGCATGTAAAAACTGGTGGAGGCTTAAAGATAGTGAGAGTTTGTGGGTGGAGTTCATGAGGGGCAAATACTATATAAATAATGATACGGACAGGGAAAGGAAAAAGAGTAGGAAGTCAAATGTATGGTTACAAATGCTCAAGCTAAAAAAAGTGGTGGAAAAGCATGCTAAATTAACCAGAGGTGGCTGGAAATGGACCTTAAACCAAGAAAGGCAATTTACTTTGAAATCAGCCAAGAATGAAGATAGACAAAAGAAAAAAGTGCATGAGTTATTTAGATGGATATGGTAGAATAATAACTTATAGAAATTGTGTATAATTATGTGGAGGGATCTACTGAATATTATACAAACACACACAAACATTCAGGCTAAGGGCTAAGGCTTGTCTCAAGATGTGAGTGTTGTCGAGAAAATGAGGAAACCTTGGACCATCTTTAACTCAGGAATATAGATAAGGAAGTATGGACTAAAAAGAAAACTCTATGTACATGAAAAATGATAATATAAAACTTAAAGATAGAATCTATAAATGGAATAGATAAAACCAAAAATAACATACAGAGATGGTTAAAAAATAATATTCTATAGATAGTTATCTGGTGTATTTGGAAGACTAGGAATCAAAGCAGATATGAGGGAAAAAATGTGTGGGATAAATATCTTAAAGGGAATTGAGAGAGAAACATGATAGATCTCTGAGGCTAACCCTATAAAAAATAAAACATTATAAATTAGAAAGTAATATGTTATATAAATTGGGGCTAACAACTAGGAAGCTTAAACCAGATAGAATAATTAATATTTAACTGTGAAAAAACTATCAGAAAAAAAAAATGGTATTAAAATATGATGGAAGCTTTAATAGGGATATGGGATTAGTACGAGGAGGAGGGGGCGATAAGAGTTGAAGAGGGAAAGCTGCTATTAGCATTACATTAAATTATAAAGCATGCTCTGTGCTACATGCAGAGATCCTGGCCCTTAGACAAGGGCAAAAGCTATGTGAAGAAAGGAGTTTTGAAAATATTGTTATTCAAGTAGACTCAAAAATAGTAGTAGATCATTTAAATCAAAAATAAAAAGGTGGAGATACAAGGAGGACTAGAAGAAATAGCCAATCTAATGAGATCTCAAAAAAAAGATATAATACATATATATATAAAAGTGAATGAGCTAGCAGACAAATTAGCTAGGGAAGGGATAAAAAAGGCAAATAAATTTTTATGAATAATAAGATTCCAGTGAGTTATAAAGGCATTATCAAATTAGATAGTATGACTTTCCAGCATATTAGAATAAAGAAAGGCTAGATATAAAAGAATGACAAGTGAAAATCTAGTTACAAGGGATGTCTAAATCACATATGTAGTAGATGATAGAATTTTATACATCCTATCGATTAGATACAAGCTCGCAGATGCAATTGTTGAATATCGGGCTAAATAAGTCAAGGTAGGTAAAAATTAATTTATACATGGTTATAGCCATGTTAGTACTATAGGGATATAGCACAAAGATACATGATGAAATGGGCTAGATTAATCAGTACAAATAGGGATCTCGAACACTAAAATCTGTTCAAAGGAGGGGTAGAGACAATAGCTTTTCAGTTCCACTAGTCGATAGAAGAAAGCAGGGTAAGCCTCAAAGAGGGGACCACTATACAAAATAAGGCATAATAGTAAAATGCAAGGGTAGCACGTACAAACAGAACTGAAAAATCATAGGGGGCATGGGGCTGTAGAGAGATCTTTAGTCTATATATGTTTGTAGCATGGATTGCTTGTTGTTTGCAGGCAATAGAATAATATAAAATGCGATTTCAAAAGTGTTAGAATGAGCCAAATATCAACATAGAAAGCATCCACAATGAAATCCACTGTCACCATAGTCCTGAGGGGGGATTATAAAGAAAAGAAAGAAGCTAGGCTGGATATGTAGGACATGTTTTGTTTCCTTGTTTTTTGTGGTTTGCTATCTTATTGGTTTAGGTACAGGTCAACTAAGATAGAAGATAAAGTGGCGAAAGTGGAGATGGAGGGTTTTTGTTTTGGGGATGAATGTGTATGTTATGGATGAATCGATACAGCCAAGTTTGCCAAGATGACTGTGTTGACTATAATGGTAACAAAGTTAGAATCTATGATGATAAGGTAATGTGCAAGAGCTTGTATTTTATTTTCAGTAATGTGTGTCTGTTAAGGAGTCTATAATGTTAGTTGAGGCTGCATAAAAGTCAAGGAGATTCAACCTTTTATGACAGAATAGGTATTGATTTTATGTTATACTCAAGGTCTGTAATGTAGATAAGTGTAGTGTTTGTAAAGGTGGCTGTTATGGGCCAATAGGTGAGTCAGATATGAGGAGTGACATGATGAGCCTCGGAATAAAGCATCTCAGCAGGAGTAATGGGGGAGACAAGCTAGAATATGAGAAATAGAAAGCTAGGAGGACAACAACAAAATTTAATTGGAGTTGGAAAAGCAGTAACTGGTTATAAAGAGTATCACAATCAGAACTGCATAATCAGAATATAGCCTAATAGAAGGTTCATATTCAAATACAAAAGGTGGCTTAGAAGGCAACATAGAGAGCTGAATAATGAAGGAAAATCTAGAATTGCTTTATTTTTATTTATGTATTGTAATTTCAAGAAAGGGGTGTAAGAGGGTAAAGGTTAGTATGTAGTTTGTAAAAATTTTATTCCTACGCCAAAGAGAGGGTTATATAATAATAAAACAAACCTTTAAAAAGTAGAATAAAAATAATAAGAATAAGAAAAATAAAAAAAATAATGAGAATAAGAATAATAAGATATATAAAAAAGAATTAGAAGAATTATAAGAATAGGAAGATTAAGAAAAATATGAAGATAAGAAGAATAGAAGAATAAGAACAATAAAAAGAATAAGAAGAATAAGAAGAATAAGAAGAATAAAAATAATAGAAAGAAAAAAAGAATAAAAGAATACAAAGAATAACAATGAATAACAAGAATGACAAGAATTAGAAGAATATGAAGAATAAGAACAATAAGAAGAATAAGAAGAATACAAAATATAAGAAGAATTAGAAGAATAGAAGAATAAGAAGAATGAGAATAATAAGAAGAATAATAAGAAAAAGAATAATAAAAAATAAAGAAGAATAAGAAGTATAAAAAAAATAAAAAGAAATATAAGAATAAGAAGAATAAAAAGAGTAAGAAGAATTAGAAGAAAGAGAAGAAAGAGAAGAAAGAGATGAGACTCTCAAGTTTTGCTCTCAGTTCTAGAGAGAGAAACACGTTTTTAGAGAGAGAAACAACAATTTGCATTGAAGAAGAAAGCCGATTTCATGCTAAAATGGAGCAATTTGATCTATTAAGTGATAAGAAGTCATTTGCTCAACAAATTAAAAGGATTACGCATCACTATTCTGAATCTTTGGAAAATCACGGGGAAAAAAACGGAGAACCCTCGATAGAGTTCTCCCCTTCCGATATCGCCATGCTTGATGAAGCTTACAAATACACGATAGTGGGGCAAATTTCCAATGGGCGACCTCGCATTGAAGATATCAGAGCATTCTTCGCTTCACTGAAGCTTAAAGGTCAGTCAAAACAGGTGTTCTAGATGCTAAACATATTCTAATTCAACTATCCACCGAGGAGGATTTTCATAGAGTATGGCTGAAGGCAGTATGGTATATCTCGGGCTATCCTATGAGAGCCTTCCAGATGGACACCTTCCTTCACAACCAAACAGGAGTCGCCATTACAACCCAGTTTGGTTTCTCTTCCCTATGCTGCCTATTCACTTCTTTGATAAGCTCTCTCTCTATCATATAGCTAGAGCGGTTGGCACCCCTCTTCTCCTTGATGGTGCCACTGCCATGTTATCTTGACCAAGTATAGCCCGACTCTGCATAGAAGTGAACTTACTGCAACACATCCCTCACCGTCTATGGATTGGTAGTAAAAACGGGGATGGATTCTGGCAAGAAGTCATTCCAGAAAATCTCCCAAGCTACTGCTCCTACTGTAATAAATTGGGGCATTCATGTGAACTTGTTTGGTTAAAAAATTTACAGTAGACAAATAAAGGTTTGGCCCTAGAACAGAAACAGAAATAAGAGGGAAGATATAGAATTAAACCCCCTCAACATGGTGAACAGAATTGTATTGATGTTGTTACAGGATGGAAATAGTGGAATATGTCCCCACTAGGAAGAAGTTTCTGAAGGGGCTAGAAAAATAAGTAATTTTGAGGAAAATGCTAAAAATAACTTAGAGAAAATTGCTAAAAATAATTTAGAAGAAGATTCTGAAGGGGCTAAAAACCATGAACTAATACTAAAAATAGCTGAAATAAATAAAAGATTTAGGAGAGGTAGATTCAAACCAGAAAAAAGAGTGCGGGGAGAAGGAAAGGGGTAGAGGAGTTAGGCAATAACTCAGATGATAATTTAGAGGTTAGAAGCGATTTCATGTTAAATATAAATGAGGAAGATTTTGGTTTTATTAAAGCCACCAAAGATGATTTAGAAATTGATAATTTTACAAATATAATGGGAGATAGAGATTGGACCATGGAGGAAATAAACTCATGGCACTACAACTAGGCACGGAATGGAAAAATGAAAAATCAAGAGGGTTTAGTTCAATTAAAAAATCTAGAAACAGGAAAAAATACTTAGATAAAACATATGAAGCAAAATGGACTAAAAGAGCTCGGGCTAAATCCACTTCTAATGTTTCGATTCCTCTACTAGAATGTGAGGGGTATCACAAACCTCTCCTCAATAAAAAGAGTTAAAAAATTGATTCAATTATCTAAAACTCCAATTATTATACTTGCCGAACCCATTGCAAATAAGGATAACTAGAATACTACAAAAAGCTTTTAGGGTTTGATTACGCTTTCTCTAATAAAAATAACAAATCTGGATTTTCTGGAAAAGCTTAATTAATATAATTATTTTAGAAGATACGAATCAAATTACTAACTTTTCTTTAGATAATGCCCAAAAGATCATTTTAGTAATTTATGCCAAATATACTAAAGAAGGTAGAAAGGAACTTTGAAATTATATTCTTAAAACCGCTAAAATAAATAAACCATGGATAATAGGAAGAGATTTCAATATTATAAGAAAGACTAGCGAGAAAAAAGGGGGCAACCCCCCAATAAAAAGTTATCGCTCACTTTAATGATACTATATCAGAGGCTAGTTTGATGGAAGCTAGCTTTTCAGGCCCCTAATACACTTGGTGTAATAACTGGAAAGTTAAAGGTACCATATGGGCAAGACTGGATAGAATTCTTCATAATGTCAAATGGCTAGAAGCTTATGGCTCCATAGCCGTCAAACATTTAAATAGAACCTGCTCTGACCACAATCCACTATTAATTTCCGTAAAAAAAAATAAAATCAAGAATAAGTCGTTTTAATTTCAGAATGCATGGTCCTTACATCATGCTTTCATCAATACAGTTAAAAATTCATGGATGCAAGAAATAACAGGTAACCCTGTTCAATCTGGAATAAAAAATTAGAAAGACTAAAAAAGCACTTAATAATATGGAATAGAGACTCCTTCGGCAACATTAACAAAAATATTATAGAAGCAGAAAAGATAGTTGAAAAAAAAAGAGTTAGAATACGAAATAGTTCAAAATTCAGAAGTAAAAAGGAACTAAATAAAGCATAGGCTGAGCTAAAATTAAAATTGCTAATGGAGGAAGTATTCTGGAAACAAAAAGCTAAACTAAATGGATAAAAGAAGGGGATAAAATACGAAGTTTTTCCAGAAAATAGTTAAAATCAAAACCCAAAAACAAAGAATAAAAGGTATAAAAAATAACCTAAACAAATGGGTAGACACTAACTTAGAAATTAAACCACCTAGACAAATATTTTGAAAATTAATTTAGAGGAATTACAATTTGAATGGAGACTATCTCCTAAATAAGATAGATCATAAAATTACCAACAAAGAAAATGATGCACTTACCAAATTCCCGGGTGAAGAAGAACTGAAGTTTATTGTTTTTAGCATGGGAAAAAAATAGTTCCCCGGGACCTGATGGGTGGAATAATGAGTTCTATCAAAACTGTTGGCCAATCATTAAAAATGACCTCCTATGGGCTATACATTGGATATTCTGTGGTGCAGAAATAGGCAAGAAAAGGAGCGGTTCATACTTGGTTCTTATCCTAAAATGGAAAACCAACATAAAGCCGAAGATTTTAGACCTATCAGCCTGTGTAACTCCATTTATAAAATATTGACTAAGCTACTTCAAAACAGATTAGTTGTAGTATTGCCAAAAATTATTTCTAAAGAACAATCAGGATTTATGAAAAATAGATTACTAATAGAAAATAATTATTTAGCTAAAGAAATGATCAGAGAAATAGGATCCAAATCTAGTGGTCATAATGTATTGCTAAAACTAGATCTCTCAAAAGCTTTTGATAGAATTGAATGGAAAATTTTATGTTTGTCATGAGAAAAATGGGTTTTTTCTGAAACCTGGACTGACTTGATTTATAGATGCATATCAAGTCCTTGGATTAAAATTCTTGTCAATGGAGAACTAGGAAAAGATATCAAGCCGATGAGAGGATTAAGGCAGGGTGATCCCCTTTCTCCCTCACTCTTTAATATCTACTTAGAGCTCCTCATTGTGAATGTAAAAAATAAAATTTTCACAGGAAGTATAGGTCGGTATAGTTAGCCTATTAATACACCTTTAGTGGGATGCTTGGCTTACGCTGATGATGTGATCATTTTCACAAATGGAAGCTCCAGATCTCTACATAATCTCATGGAATTGCTAAAAATCTTAGAAGAAGAAACGTGACAGAAAATTAATAACAAAAAGTGCCAATTTATGATTGCCAAAAAAGTCCCAAAAAGTCTACGACATCGAATTAACAAAATAACAGTTTTCACACAGATAAAAGGTGCACTTCAATATCTTGGATGCCCAATATACAAAGGAAAATTAAAATCAATATACCTAGATTTCCTACTTGAAAAAATTAAAAATAAAATAGCTGGATGGAAAGTGGACACACTTTCCATGAATGGTAGAATTGCTTTGATCACTCATGTATTACAAAGCGCAGTCATGCAGAATCTGATGATTACTCACCTTCCAGTGTCGGATAAAAAAAGAATAGAGAAAGAATTGGCTCATTTCTTATGGGGTTCAAAAAGTGGCAAAAGAAAGTTATATTGGAAAAAAATGGAAAGACCTTAGCTACCCCTTGCAGGAAACATGCCTCGGCTTTACTGATTTAAATGAGCTAGCTAAAGCATGGGCGTGCAAAAGATGGTTGAGGCTCAAAGAAAAAAATAACCTCTGGGTTGAATTTATGAGAGCTAAATATTGTATAGAGGATGATATAAATAGGATTAGAAATAAGAACAAAGCATCACAAATTTGGACTCAAATGCTCAAACAAAGGGAATTAGTGGAAAAACATTCCAAACTTACTAAAAATGGTTGGAAATGGACTTTGAGTGCAGATGGAACATTCTCACTTAAAACCATTAAAGAAAAAGTTAGAAGTAGAAAGGAAATCCAACCTTTATTTAAGTGGATATGAGATAATGATAATAGTCAAAAAATAAAAATTAATACATGGAAAGTTCTCTCAGATATTATTCCTATAGATGAAAACATAAAAACAAAAGGCATATAAATTACCTCGAGATGTGAATGCTGTTTGCAAAAATTAGAATCGCTTGATCATCTATTTTCACAAGGTAATGCAGCCATGGAAATCTAGAGGAGACTAGAATCTGAAATGGGATTAAAACATGCATGTATTCCTCTTAGAAATAGATTAATTAAATGGAGTAATGCACACTTTCAACATAGCTCACAGAAATGGTTTAAAAATAACATACCTCACATTGCTATCTGGTGTATATGGAAAGCTATGAATAATAGTAGATATGAAGGACACAGAATGGACCGTGAAGACATATGGAAAGCAATAAAGACTGAAATAAAAACCACCTTGGAATCCTCCCCACTTGCACTTCAAAGCCATCTTGTAGATACTCACAATCTAAAATTCTAGAATCTCATGGTGTCCAAATTAAAACCACTAAAAGTTATAGGAGTTAAATGGGAAAAACTAGAAAAAGGCAGATTAGCTCTAAACACCGATAGTAGCTTTGACAGGAACATAGGCCTAGCTGGTGGAGGAGGTTCCTTAAGGGACTCTTGTGGTCACTTAATATTTGCCTACTTAGGCCCCAATAATGCGTCAACTGCTCTCCATGCTGAAATATTAGCATTAAGGGATGGACTTAGAATATGTTACTCTAAATAGCTAACAAATATAGATATACAAATAGATTCAAAAATATTGGTAGACTTAGTGAATATCAAAAGTAGCTTGTGGAAATTTGAAGAGGAGTTAGAGGAAATTAATAAATTAATAATATTCTTAAATGCATCACCCATGCACATATATAGGGAAGCAAATGCCATAGCAGATAAATTAGTAAAAGAAGGAAAACTTAAAGAGTCCCATATATATGATGAAGACTCTCTTCCATAGAGATTTAAAGGTATTATAAAACTAGATAAACAAGAATTCCCATACATCCGAATAATCAAAAAAGTTTGAGAAGATATTATAAGAATTTGTCATCACTGTGAGTTTTCAAGTTCTTTTTTCTTATAGCAGCATAGGGCAGGTTTCAGATTCGCTCAAGTCTTCCTAGTCCTGAAGGAAGACTTTGCAAAATTGAATAAATACATTGTGACTAAATTTGGGATTCCCCCACAAAATTTCATTTCACCGCAGGTTCGAAATTTCACTGCAAAGAGTAAGAATGGCCTGTATACCTGCAATTTTGGTTGCGTTGTTTTTTCTTTTTTCTTAGCAGCAAGGTCAGGCAACAAAAAGCTGCTATGGAATTGCTGAAAGCAGAAAGATGCTAGCTTAAGGAACAGAACAGAGAGAAAGAAAACCAGCAGAATGCTGGAGACTAGAAATTTCTTTGTGTTGTGGCATGTATGCAAGTGACAGGTACATGGGTGCCCGAGGAGGATTTTAAGAGCTATCACCATGCTTAATAGAGCCTTGCTGCAAAATTAAAGTTGAACACTTGTTACACAAGCTCAACAAAGCTGTTGGACAGAGTTAAAGGCCTGGTAGGAAGGGAAAGGTAGCTAGTTTGAAGAAAGGGATTGAAGGATAAAGGCACATCTCTCAACTAGCAACAAAGTGCAGTCAACAACAATGCTGAAAATTCCAACAGAAGCTCAAAATTATTCTCTATGTGGATTAGAATCAGCATATATTTGGCCATATTTTCTTTATTACATTTACAAAAACTAATGCTTAGTGTAGGAGAAAAGGGTGTAAAGGGTTACGGGTAGCAAGCAAGTAGGTTGTAAAAATGGTATTCCTCGGCCAAAAGAGAGGGTTATAATTAATAAATATTGTTTAAAAAAAAGAAAGAGAAGAAAGAAAAGAAAAAGAATAATAAGAATAATGAGATAAATAAGATGAATAAAAAGAATATGAAGAATAAGAAAAATAAGAAAAATTGGAAGAATTAGAAAACATTGAAGAATAAGAAGAATAACAAGAAAAAAAATAATAAGAAAAAAAAAGAATAATAAGAATAAGAAGAAAATGAAGAATAAGAAGAATGAGAAGAATGAGAATAATAAGAATAATAAAAAATAATATGAAGAAAAAGAAGAAAAAGAAGAAAAAGAAGAATATGAATAAATAATAAGAAAAAGAAGAATGCCAAGAATAAGTATACAAAAAAGAATAAGTAGAATAAGAAGAAGAAGTAGAATAAGAAAAATAAAAAAGAAAAATAAGAATAAAACGAAGAATAATAAGAATAAGAAGAAAAAGAACAATTAGAAGAAATAGAAAAATAAGAATAATAAAAAGAACAAAAAGAATAAGAAGAATAGGAAGAATAAGAAAAATATGAAGAATATGAACTATAAGTAGAGTAATAAGAATAAGAAGAATAAAAAGAATATGAAGAATAAGAAGAATAAGAAGAATAAGAAGAATAAAAAAAATAAGAAGAATAAGAAGAAAGAAAAGATTATAAAGAATATAAAGTATATAAAGAATAAGATGAATAAGAAAAATAAGAAGAATAAAAAAAAATATGAATAAGAAGAATAAGAAAAAAAAATAAGAAGAATAGAAGAATAATAAGAATAAGAATAACAAGAAAAATAAAAAGAATAATAAGAATTATATTAATTTGAAGAAATAAAAAAATAAAAAGATTAAGTAAAATAAAAAGAATAAGAAGAAAAATAAAAATATTATTAGTGAGAAGAATTAAAAAAATAAGAAGAATAAGAAGAGTAAGAAGAATAAAAATAAGAAGAATAAAAAGAATAATAATAATAATAATAATAATAATAATAATAATAATAATAATAATAATAATAAAGAATAAGAAGAATAAGTAGAAAAATATGACTAAAAAGAATAGGAAGAACAATAAGAAAAAAAAAATAAGAAGAAAAAGAAGATTAAAAAGAATAAGAAGAAAAAGAAGATTAAAAAGAATAAGAAGAATAAAAAAAATAATAAAAATAAGAAAAATATGAAAACTAATAAGAATAAGAAGAATAATACAAATAAATAGAAAAAGATGAATAAGAAATATAATAAGAGTAATAAGAATAATAAGAATAAAAAGAATAAGAAGAATAAGAAGAATAAGAAGAATAAGAAGAATAAGAAGAATATGAAGAATATGAAAAAAGGAAGAATAAAATAAATAGTAGAATAAGAGCAATAAGAAGAATAATAAGAATAAAAAAAATAAAAAGATCAAGAAGTTTAAGAAGAATAAAACGAATAAAAAGAATAAGAAAAATAAGAAAGATAAGAAGATTAAGAATAATGAGAAGAATAATAAGAATATGAATAATAATAATAATAATAATAGGGGAAATAAGTAGAATAAAAAGAAATAGAATACTCAGAAGAATAAGAAGAATAAGAAGAATAATAATGATAATAAGAATAAGAAGAATAAGAAGTATAAGAAGGATAAAAATAATATTAATAATAAGAATACTAATAATAAATAGAATAAGAACAATAAAAATAATAATAAGAATAATTAGAATAATAAGATTAGTAAAAATAATAAGAATAATAAGAATAATAAAAATAATAAGTAAAATAAGTAGAATAAGAACAATAAGCAAAATAAGAAGAATCTTAATACTTAGAAAATAAGAAGAATAAAAAGAATAATAAAAATTAAAAGACTAAGAATAAAAATAAGAAAAGAAGAATAAGAAGTATAAGAATAATAAGAAGAATAAGAATAATAAGAATAATCAAAATTAATGAAAAAAAAGAATTATAAGAAAAAGAAAAATTATTAAAATAATAAGAATTATAAGAATAAGAAGAATAAAAAGTATAAAAAAAATAATAAAAATTAGAAGAATAAGAAGATTAAAAAATAAGAAAAATAAAAAGAATAATATAAATAAGAAAAATAAGAAGATTAAGAAGAATAAGAATAATAAGAATAATAATAAGAATAAAAAATATAAAAAAAAAGAAAAATAAAAAGAATAAAAAGAAAAGGAAGAAAAGAAGAATATGAAGAATAAGAATAATAGGAAGTATAAGAAGAATAGGAAGAAAAAGAAGATATGAAATTTAAGTAGAATAAGAAGAATAAGAAGAAAAAGAATAAATACAAGAATAACAAGAATTACAAGAAGAACAATAATAACAATAATATAAAAATAAGATCAATAAAAAGTATAAGAAGAATAAAAAGATTTGGAAGAATAACTAAAATAAAATAATAAGAAAAAAAAGAAAATAAGAATAATAATAATAATAATAATAATAATAATAAGAAAAAGATGAAAAAGAAGAATAAAAAAAAGAATTAGAAGAATAAGAATTAAGAAGTATAAAAAGAAAAAGAAGAAAAATAAGAATATAAAGAATAAAAAAAATAAAAAGAATATTAAGAATAATGAGATTAAGAAGAAAAAAAAGAAAAAAAAAGAAAAAAAAGAATAATTTGAAAAAGAAGAATAAGAAGAATATAAAGAATATGAATAATAAGAAGAATAAAAATTATAAGGAGACTAAAAATATTTGGAAGAATAACTAGACTAAAAAGAATAAGAAGAATAGGAAGAATAAGAAAAATATGAAGAATATGAACTATAAGTAGAGTAATAAGAATAAGAAGAATAAAAAGAATATGAAGAATAAGAAGAATAAGAAGAATAAAAAAATAAGAAGAATAAGAAGAAAGAAAAGATTATAAAGAATATAAAGTATATAAAGAATAAGATGAATAAGAAAAATAAGAAGAATAAAAAAAAATATGAATAAGAAGAATAAGAAAAAAAAATAAGAAGAATAGAAGAATAAGAAGAATAATAAGAATAAGAATAACAAGAAAAATAAAAAGAATAATAAGAATTATATTAATTTGAAGAATAAAAAAATAAAAAGATTAAGTAAAATAAAAAGAATAAGAAGAAAAATAAAAATATTATTAGTGAGAAGAATTAAAAAAATAAGAAGAATAAGAAGAGTAAGAAGAATAAAAATAAGAAGAATAAAAAGAATAATAATAATAATAATAATAATAATAATAATAATAATAATAATAATAAAGAATAAGAAGAATAAGTAGAAAAATATGACTAAAAAGAATAGGAAGAACAATAAGAAAAAAAAAATAAGAAGAAAAAGAATATTAAAAAGAATAAGAAGAAAAAGAAGATTAAAAAGAATAAGAAGAATAAAAAAAAATAATAAAAATAAGAAAAATATGAAAACTAATAAGAATAAGAAGAATAATACAAATAAATAGAAAAAGATGAATAAGAAATATAATAAGAGTAATAAGAATAATAAGAATAAAAAGAATAAGAAGAATAAGAAGAATAAGAAGAATATGAAGAATATGAAAAAAGGAAGAATAAAATAAATAGTAGAATAAGAGCAATAAGAAGAATAATAAGAATAAAAAAAAATAAAAAGATCAAGAAGTTTAAGAAGAATAAAAAGAATAAAAAGAATAAGAAAAATAAGAAAGATAAGAAGATTAAGAATAATGAGAAGAATAATAAGAATATGAATAATAATAATAATAATAATAATAATAGGGGAAATAAGTAGAAAAAAAAATAGAATACTCAGAAGAATAAGAAGAATAAGAAGAATAATAATGATAATAAGAATAAGAAGAATAAGAAGTATAAGAAGGATAAAAATAATATTAATAATAAGAATACTAATAATAAATAGAATAAGAACAATAAAAATAATAATAAGAATAATTAGAATAATAAGATTAGTAAAAATAATAAGAATAATAAGAATAATAAAAATAATAAGTAAAATAAGTAGAATAAGAACAATAAGCAAAATAAGAAGAATCTTAATACTTAGAAAATAAGAAGAATAAAAAGAATAATAAAAATTAAAAGACTAAGAATAAAAATAAGAAAAGAAGAATAAGAAGTATAAGAATAATAAGAAGAATAAGAATAATAAGAATAATCAAAATTAATGAAAAAAAAGAATTATAAGAAAAGAAAAATTATTAAAATAATAAGAATTATAAGAATAAGAAGAATAAAAAGTATAAAAAAAATAATAAAATTAGAAGAATAAGAAGATTAAAAAAATAAGAAAAATAAAAAGAATAATATAAATAAGAAAAATAAGAAGATTAAGAAGAATAAGAATAATAAGAATAATAATAAGAATAAAAAATATAAAAAAAAGAAAAATAAAGAGAATAAAAAGAAAAGGAAGAAAAGAAGAATATGAAGAATAAGAATAATAGGAAGTATAAGAAGAATAGGAAGAAAAAGAAGATATGAAATTTAAGTAGAATAAGAAGAATAAGAAGAAAAAGAATAAATACAAGAATAACAAGAATAACAAGAAGAACAATAATAACAATAATATAAAAATAAGATCAATAAAAAGTATAAGAAGAATAAAAAGATTTGGAAGAATAACTAAAATAAAATAATAAGAAAAAAAAGAAAATAAGAATAATAGAATAATAATAATAATAAGAAAAAGATGAAAAAGAAGAATAAAAAAAGAATTAGAAGAATAAGAATTAAGAAGTATAAAAAAAAAGAAGAAAAATAAAGAATATAAAGAATAAAAAAAATAAAAAGAATATAAGAATAATGAGATTAAGAAGAAAAAAAAGAAAAAAAAGAAAAAAAAGAATAATTTGAAAAAGAAGAATAAGAAGAATATAAAGAATATGAATAATAAGAAGAATAAAAATTACAAGGAGACTAAAAAATATTTGGAAGAATAACTAGAAAAAGAAAAG
>JAREIK010001211.1:523787-660065 GCA_029783825.1 Sapria himalayana
TTCTTCTTAATATTCTTTTTATTTTTTTTTATTCTTTATATTCTTATTTTTCTTCTTTTTCTTTTTACTTCTTAATTCTTATTCTTCTAATTTCTTTTTTTTTATTCTTCTTTTTCATCTTTTTCTTTTATTATTATTATTCTTATTATTCTTATTCTTATTTTCTTTTTTTCTTATTATTTATTTTATTATTCTTATCTTTTTTTTATTCTTCTTATCTTTTATTGATCTTATTTTTTATTATTGTTATTATTGTTCTTCTTGTAATTCTGTTATTCTTGTATTTATTCTTTTTCTTCTTATTCTTCTTATTCTACTTAAATTTCATATCTTCTTTTTCTTCCTATTCTTCTTATACTTCCTATTATTCTTATTCTTCATATTCTTCTTTTCTTCCTTTTCTTTTTATTCTTTTTATTTTTCTTTTTTTTTATATTTTTTATTATTATTCTTATTCTTATTATTCTTATTCTTCTTAATCTTCTTATTTTTCTTATTTATATTATTCTTTTTATTTTTCTTATTTTTTAATCTTCTTATTCTTCTAATTTTTATTATTTTTTTTATACTTTTTATTTCTCTCTATTCTTATAATTCTTATTATTTTAATAATTTTTCTTTTTCTTATAATTCTTTTTTTTCATTAATTTTGATTATTCTTATTATTCTTATTCTTCTTATTATTCTTATACTTCTTATTCTTCTTTTCTTATTTTTATTCTTAGTCTTTTAATTTTTATTATTCTTTTTATTCTTCTTATTTTCTAAGTATTAAGATTCTTCTTATTTTGCTTATTGTTCTTATTCTACTTATTTTACTTATTATTTTTATTATTCTTATTATTCTTATTATTTTTACTAATCTTATTATTCTAATTATTCTTATTATTATTTTTATTGTTCTTATTCTATTTATTATTAGTATTCTTATTATTAATATTATTTTTATCCTTCTTATACTTCTTATTCTTCTTATTCTTATTATCATTATTATTCTTCTTATTCTTCTTATTCTTCTGAGTATTCTATTTCTTTTTATTCTACTTATTTCCCCTATTATTATTATTATTATTATTCATATTCTTATTATTCTTCTCATTATTCTTAATCTTCTTATCTTTCTTATTTTTCTTATTCTTTTTATTCGTTTTTATTCTTCTTAAACTTCTTGATCTTTTTATTTTTTTTTATTCTTATTATTCTTCTTATTGCTCTTATTCTACTATTTATTTTATTCTTCCTTTTTTCATATTCTTCATATTCTTCTTATTCTTCTTATTCTTCTTATTCTTCTTATTCTTCTTATTCTTTTTATTCTTATTATTCTTATTACTCTTATTATATTTCTTATTCATCTTTTTCTATTTATTTGTATTATTCTTCTTATTCTTATTAGTTTTCATATTTTTCTTATTTTTATTATTTTTTTTTTCTTCTTATTCTTTTTAATCTTCTTTTCTTCTTATTCTTTTTAATCTTCTTTTTCTTCTTATTTTTTTTTCTTATTGTTCTTCCTATTCTTTTTAGTCATATTTTTCTACTTATTCTTCTTATTCTTTATTATTATTATTATTATTATATTATTATTATTAATTATTATTATTATTATTATTCTTTTTATTCTTCTTATTTTTATTCTTCTTACTCTTCTTATTCTTCTTATTTTTTTAATTCTTCTCACTAATAATATTTTTATTTTTCTTCTTATTCTTTTTATTTACTTAATCTTTTTATTTTTTTATTTTCAAATTAATATAATTCTTATTATTCTTTTTATTTTCTTGTTATTCTTATTCTTATTATTCTTCTATTCTTCTTATTTTTTTTTTCTTATTCTTCTTATTCATATTTTTTTTTATTCTTCTTATTTTTCTTATTCATCTTATTCTTTATATACTTTATATTCTTTATAATCTTTTCTTTCTTCTTATTCTTCTTATTTTTTTATCTGTCTTATTCTTCTTATTCTTCTTATTCTTCATATTCTTTTTATTCTTCTTATTCTTATTACTCTACTTATAGTCATATGCTTCTATATTTTCTTATTCTTCCTATTCTTCTTATTCTTTTTGTTCTTTTTATTATTCTTATTTTTCTATTTCTTCTAATTGTTCTTTTTCTTCTTATTCTTATTATTCTTCGTTTTATTCTTATTTTTCTTTTTATTTTCTTATTCTACTTCTTCTTCTTATTCTACTTATTTCTTTTTTGTATACTTATTCTTGGCATTCTTCTTTTTTCTATTATTATTTCATATTCTCTTTTTCTTCTTTTCTTCTTTTCTTCATATATTTTTATTATTTCTATTATTCTCATTCTTCTCATTCTCTTATTCTTCATTTTTCTCTTATCTATTATTCTTTTTTTTCTTATTATTTTTTTTCTTGTATTCTTCTTATTCTTCAATGTTTTCTAATTCTTTCCAATTTTTCTTATTTTTCTTATTCTTCATATTCTTTTTATTCATCTTATTTATCTCATTATTCTTATTATTCTTTTTCTTTTCGTTCTTCTCTTTCTTTTTTTAAACAATATTTATTAATTATAACCCTCTCTTTTGGCCGAGGAATACCATTTTTACAACCTACTTGCTTGTACCCGGTAACCTTTACAACCCTTTTCTCCTACACTAAGCATTAGTTTTTGTAAATGTAATAAAGAAAATTATGGCCAAAATATATGCTGATTCTAATCACACATAGAGATAATTTTGAGCTTCTGTTGGAATTTTCAGCATTGTTGTTGACTGCACTTTGTTGCTAGTTGAGGACGTGCCTTTATCCTTCAACCCTTTCTTCAAACTAGCTACTTTCCCCTTCCTACCAGGCCTTTAACTCTGTCCAACAGCTTTGTGAGCTTGTGTAACAAGTGTTCAACTTTAATTTTGAGCAGGCTCTATTTAAGCATGGTGATAGCTCTTAAAATCCTCCTCCGGGCACCCCATGTACCTGTCACTTGCATACATGCCACAACACAAAGAAATTTCTAGTCTCCAGCATTCTGCTGGTTTCTTTCTCTCTGTTCTGTTCCTTAAGCTAGCATCTTTCTGCTTTTCAGCAATTCCATAGCAGCTTTTTTGTTGACCTGACCTTGCTGCTAAGGAAAAAAAGAAAAAACAAACGCAACCAAAATTGCAGGTATACAGGCCATTCTTACTCTTTGCAGTGAAATTTCGAACCTGCGGTGAAATGAAATTTTGTGGGGGAATCCCAAATTTAGTCACAATGTATTTATTCAATTTGCAAAGTCTTCCTTTCAGGACTAGGAAGACTTGAGCGAATCTGAAACCTGCCCTATGCCTGCTATAAGAAAAAAGAACTTGAAAACTCACAGTGATGACAAATTCTTATAATATCTTCTCAAACTTTTTTGATTATTCGGATGTATGGGAATTCTTGTTATCTAGTTTTATAATACCTTTAAATCTCTATGGAAGAGAGTCTTCATCATATATATGGGACTCTTTAAGTTTTCCTTCTTTTACTAATTTATCTGCTATGGCATTTGCTTCCCTATATATGTGCATGGGTGATGCATTTAAGAATATTATTAATTTATTAATTTCCTCTAACTCCTCTTCAAATTTCCACAAGCTACTTTTGATATTCACTAAGTCTACCAATATTTTTGAATCTATTTGTATATCTATATTTGTTAGCTATTTAGAGTAACATATTCTAAGTCCATCCCTTAATGCTAATATTTCAGCATGGAGAGCAGTTGACGCATTATTGGGGCCTAAGTAGGCAAATATTAAGTGACCACAAGAGTCCCTTAAGGAACCTCCTCCACCAGCTAGGCCTATGTTCCTGTCAAAGCTACTATCGGTGTTTAGAGCTAATATGCCTTTTTCTAGTTTTTCCCATTTAACTCCTATAACTTTTAGTGGTTTAATTTGGACACCATGAGATTCTAGAATTTTAGATTGTGAGTATCTACAAGATGGCTTTGAAGTGCAAGTGGGGAGGATTCCGAGGTGGTTTTTATTTCAGTCTTTATTGCTTTCCATACGTCTTCACGGTCCATTCTGTGTCCTTCATATCTACTATTATTCATAGCTTTCCATATACACCAGATAGCAATGTGAGGTATGTTATTTTTAAAACCATTTCTGTGAGCTATGTTGAAAGTGCGCATTACTCCATTTAATTAATCTATTTCTAAGAGGAATACATGCATGTTTTAATCCCATTTCAGATTCTAGTCTCCTCTAGATTTCCATGGCTGCATTACCTTGTGAAAATAGATGATCAAGCGATTCTAATTTTTGCAAACAGCATTCACATCTCGAGGTAATTTATATGCCTTTTGTTTTTATGTTTTCATCTATAGGAATAATATCTGAGAGAACTTTCCATGTATTAATTTTTATTTTTGACTATTATCATTATCTCATATCCACTTAAATAAAGGTTGGATTTCCTTTCTACTTCTAACTTTTCTTTAATGGTTTTAAGTGAGAATGTTCCATCTGCACTCAAAGTCCATTTCCAACCATTTTTAGTAAGTTTGGAATGTTTTTCCACTAATTCCCTTTGTTTGAGCATTTGAGTCCAAATTTGTGATGCTTTGTTCTTATTTCTAATCCTATTTATATCATCCTCTATACAATATTTAGCTCTCATAAATTCAACCCAGAGGTTATTTTTTTCTTTGAGCCTCAACCATCTTTTGCACGCCCATGCTTTAGCTAGCTCATTTAAATCAGTAAAGCCGAGGCATGTTTCCTGCAAGGGGTAGCAAAGGTCTTTCCATTTTTTTCCAATATAACTTTCTTTTGCCACTTTTGAACCCCATAAGAAATGAGCCAATTCTTTCTCTATTCTTTTTTTATCCGACACTGGAAGGTGAGTAATCATCAGATTCTGCATGACTGCGCTTTGTAATACATGAGTGATCAAAGCAATTCTACCATTCATGGAAAGTGTGTCCACTTTCCATCCAGCTATTTTATTTTTAATTTTTTCAAGTAGGAAATCTAGGTATATTGATTTTAATTTTCCTTTGTATATTGGGCATCCAAGATATTGAAGTGCACCTTTTATCTGTGTGAAAACTGTTATTTTGTTAATTCGATGTCGTAGACTTTTTGGGACTTTTTTGGCAATCATAAATTGGCACTTTTTGTTATTAATTTTCTGTCACGTTTCTTCTTCTAAGATTTTTAGCAATTCCATGAGATTATGTAGAGATCTGGAGCTTCCATTTGTGAAAATGATCACATCATCAGCGTAAGCCAAGCATCCCACTAAAGGTGTATTAATAGGCTAACTATACCGACCTATACTTCCTGTGAAAATTTTATTTTTTACATTCACAATGAGGAGCTCTAAGTAGATATTAAAGAGTGAGGGAGAAAGGGGATCACCCTGCCTTAATCCTCTCATCGGCTTGATATCTTTTCCTAGTTCTCCATTGACAAGAATTTTAATCCAAGGACTTGATATGCATCTATAAATCAAGTCAGTCCAGGTTTCAGAAAAACCCATTTTTCTCATGACAAAACATAAAATTTTCCATTCAATTCTATCAAAAGCTTTTGAGAGATCTAGTTTTAGCAATACATTATGACCACTAGATTTGGATCCTATTTCTCTGATCATTTCTTTAGCTAAATAATTATTTTCTATTAGTAATCTATTTTTCATAAATCCTGATTGTTCTTTAGAAATAATTTTTGGCAATACTACAACTAATCTGTTTTGAAGTAGCTTAGTCAATATTTTATAAATGGAGTTACACAGGCTGATAGGTCTAAAATCTTCGGCTTTATGTTGGTTTTCCATTTTAGGATAAGAACCAAGTATGAACCGCTCCTTTTCTTGCCTATTTCTGCACCACAGAATATCCAATGTATAGCCCATAGGAGGTCATTTTTAATGATTGGCCAACAGTTTTGATAGAACTCATTATTCCACCCATCAGGTCCCGGGGAACTATTTTTTTCCCATGCTAAAAACAATAAACTTCAGTTCTTCTTCACCCGGGAATTTGGTAAGTGCATCATTTTCTTTGTTGGTAATTTTATGATCTATCTTATTTAGGAGATAGTCTCCATTCAAATTTGTAATTCCTCTAAATTAATTTTCAAAATATTTGTCTAGGTGGTTTAATTTCTAAGTTAGTGTCTACCCATTTGTTTAGGTTATTTTTTATACCTTTTATTCTTTGTTTTTGGGTTTTGATTTTAACTATTTTCTGGAAAAACTTCGTATTTTTATCCCCTTCTTTTATCCATTTAGTTTTAGCTTTTTGTTTCCAGAATACTTCCTCCATTAGCAATTTTAATTTTAGCTCAGCCTATGCTTTATTTAGTTCCTTTTTACTTTCTGAATTTTGAACTATTTCGTATTCTAACTCTTTTTTTTCAACTATCTTTTCTGCTTCTATAATATTTTTGTTAATGTTGCCGAAGGAGTCTCTATTCCATATTATTAAGTGCTTTTTTAGTCTTTCTAATTTTTTATTCCAGATTTGAACAGGGTTACCTGTTATTTCTTGCATCCATGAATTTTTAACTGTATTGATGAAAGCATGATGTAAGGACCATGCATTCTGAAATTAAAATGACTTATTCTTGATTTTATTTTTTTCTACGGAAATTAATAGTGGATTGTGGTCAGAGCAGGTTCTATTTAAATGTTTGACGGCTATGGAGCCATAAGCTTCTAGCCATTTGACATTATGAAGAATTCTATCCAGTCTTGCCCATATGGTACCTTTAACTTTCCAGTTATTACACCAAGTGTATTAGGGGCCTGAAAAGCTAGCTTCCATCAAACTAGCCTCTGATATAGTATCATTAAAGTGAGCGATAACTTTTTTATTGGGGGGTTGCCCCCTTTTTTCTCGCTAGTCTTTCTTATAATATTGAAATCTCTTCCTATTATCCATGGTTTATTTATTTTAGCGGTTTTAAGAATATAATTTCAAAGTTCCTTTCTACCTTCTTTAGTATATTTGGCATAAATTACTAAAATGATCTTTTGGGCATTATCTAAAGAAAAGTTAGTAATTTGATTCGTATCTTCTAAAATAATTATATTAATTAAGCTTTTCCAGAAAATCCAGATTTTGTTATTTTTATTAGAGAAAGCGTAATCAAACCCTAAAAGCTTTTTGTAGTATTCTAGTTTATCCTTATTTGCAATGGGTTCGGCAAGTATAATAATTGGAGTTTTAGATAATTGAATCAATTTTTTAACTCTTTTTATTGAGGAGAGGTTTGTGATACCCCTCACATTCTAGTAGAGGAATCGAAACATTAGAAGTGGATTTAGCCCGAGCTCTTTTAGTCCATTTTGCTTCATATGTTTTATCTAAGTATTTTTTCCTGTTTCTAGATTTTTTAATTGAACTAAAACCTCTTGATTTTTCATTTTTCCATTCCGTGCCTAGTTGTAGTGCCATGAGTTTTATTTCCTCCATGGTCCAATCTCTATCTCCCATTATATTTGTAAAATTATCAATTTCTAAATCATCTTTGGTGGCTTTAATAAAACCAAAATCTTCCTCATTTATATTTAACATGAAATCGCTTCTAACCTCTAAATTATCATCTGAGTTATTGCCTAACTCCTCTACCCCTTTCCTTCTCCCCGCACTCTTTTTTCTGGTTTTGAATCTACCTCTCCTAAATCTTTTATTTATTTCAGCTATTTTTAGTATTAGTTCATGGTTTTTAGCCCCTTCAGAATCTTCTTCTAAATTATTTTTAGCAATTTTCTCTAAGTTATTTTTAGCATTTTCCTCAAAATTACTTATTTTTCTAGCCCCTTCAGAAACTTCTTTCCTAGTGGGGACATATTCCACTATTTCCATTCCTGTAACAACATCAATACAATTCTGTTCACCATGTTGAGGGGGTTTAATTCTATATTCTTCCCTCTTATTTCTTGTTTCTGTTCTAGGGCCAAACCTTTATTTGTCTACTGTAAATTTTTTAACCAAACAATGTTCACATGAATGCCCCAATTTATTACAGTAGGAGCAGTAGCTTGGGAGATTTTCTGGAATGACTTCTTGCCAGAATCCATCCCCGTTTTTACTACCAATCCATAGACGGTGAGGGATGTGTTGCAGTAAGTTCACTTCTATGCAGAGTCGGGCTATACTTGGTCAAGATAACATGGCAGTGGCACCATCAAGGAGAAGAGGGGTGCCAACCGCTCTAGCTATATGATAGAGAGAGAGCTTATCAAAGAAGTGAATAGGCAGCATAGGGAAGAGAAACCAAACTGGGTGTAATGGCGACTCCTGTTTGGTTGTGAAGGAAGGTGTCCATCTGAAGGCTCTCATAGGATAGCCCGAGATATACCATACTGCCTTCAGCCATACTCTATGAAAATCCTCCTCGGTGGATAGTTGAATTAGAATATGTTTAGCATCTAGAACACCTGTTTTGACTGACCTTTAAGCTTCAGTGAAGCGAAGAATGCTCTGATATCTTCAATGCGAGGTCGCCCATTGGAAAATTTGCCCACTATCGTGTATTTGTAAGCTTCATCAAGCATGGCGATATCGGAAGGGGAGAACTCTATCGAGGGTTCTCCGTTTTTTTCCCCGTGATTTTCCAAAGATTCAGAATAGTGATGCGTAATCCTTTTAATTTGTTGAGCAAATGACTTCTTATCACTTAATAGATCAAATTGCTCCATTTTAGCATGAAATCGGCTTCTTCTTCAATGCAAATTGTTGTTTCTCTCTCTAAAAAACGTGTTTCTCTCTCTAGAACTTGAGAGCAAAACTTGAGAGTCTCATCTCTTTCTTCTCTTTCTTCTCTTTCTTCTAATTCTTCTTACTCTTTTTATTCTTCTTATTCTTATATTTCTTTTTATTTTTTTTATACTTCTTATTCTTCTTTATTTTTTTATTCTTCTTTTTCTTATTATTCTTCTTATTATTCTCATTCTTCTTATTCTTCTATTCTTCTAATTCTTCTTATATTTTGTATTCTTCTTATTCTTCTTATTGTTCTTATTCTTCATATTCTTCTAATTCTTGTCATTCTTGTTATTCATTGTTATTCTTTGTATTCTTTTATTCTTTTTTTCTTTCTATTATTTTTATTCTTCTTATTCTTCTTATTCTTCTTATTCTTTTTATTGTTCTTATTCTTCTTATTCTTCTTATTCTTCATATTTTTCTTAATCTTCCTATTCTTATAATTCTTCTAATTCTTTTTATATATCTTATTATTCTTATTCTCATTATTTTTTTTATTTTTCTTATTCTTATTATTTTTATTCTACTTTTTAAAGGTTTGTTTTATTATTATAATAACCCTCTCTTTTGGCGTAGGAATAAAATTTTTACAAACTACATACTAACCTTTACCCTCTTACACCCCTTTCTTGAAATTACAATACATAAAATAAAAATAAAGCAATTCTAGATTTTCCTTCATTATTCAGCTCTCTATGTTTGCCTTCTAAGCCACCTTTTGTATTTGAATATGAACCTTCTATTAGGCTATATTCTGATTATGCAGTTCTGATTGTGATACTCTTTATAACCAGTTACTGCTTTTCCAACTCCAATTAAATTTTTGTTGTTGTCCTCCTAGCTTTCTATTTCTCATATTCTAGCTTGTCTCCCCCATTACTCCTGCTGAGATGCTTTATTCCGAGGCTCATCATGTCACTCCTCATATCTGACTCACCTTATTGGCCCATAACAGCCACCTTTACAAACACTACACTTATCTACATTACAGACTCTTGAGTATAACATAAAATCAATACCTATTCTGTCATAAAAGGTTGAATCTCCTTGACTTTTATGCAGCCTCAACTAACATTATAGACTCCTTAACAGACACACATTACTGAAAATAAAATACAAGCTCTTGCACATTACCTTATCATCATAGATTCTAACTTTGTTACCATTATAGTCAACACAGTCATCTTGGCAAACTTGGCTGTATCGATTCATCCATAACATACACATTCATCCCCAAAACAAAAACCCTCCATCTCCACTTTCGCCACTTTATCTTCTATCTTAGTTGACCTGTACCTAAACCAATAAGATAGCAAACCACAAAAAAACAAGGAAACAAAACATGTCCTACATATCCAGCCTAGCTTCTTTCTTTTCTTTATAATCCCCCCTCAGGACTATGGTGACAGTGGATTTCATTGTGGATGCTTTCTATGTTGATATTTGGCTCATTCTAACACTTTTGAAATCGCATTTTATATTATTCTATTGCCTGCAAAACAACAAGCAATCCATGCTACAAACATATATAGACTAAAGATCTCTCTACAGCCCCATGCCCCCTATGATTTTTCAGTTCTGTTTTGTACGTGCTACCCTTGCATTTTACTATTATGCCTTATTTTGTATAGTGGTCCCCTCTTTGAGGCTTACCCTGCTTTCTTCTATCGACTAGTGGAACTGAAAGCTATTGTCTCTACCCCTCCTTTGAACAGATTTTATGTGTTCGAGATCCCTATTTGTACTGATTAATCTAGCCCATTTCATCATGTATCTTTGTGCTATATCCCTATAGTACTAACATGGCTATAACCATGTATAAATTAATTTTTACCTACCTTGACTTATTTAGCCCGATATTCAACAATTGCATCTGCGAGCTTGTATCTAATCGATAGGATTGTATAAAATTCTATCATCTTACTACATATGTGATTTAGACATCCCTTGTAACTAGATTTTCACTTGTCATTCTTTTATATCTAGCCTTTCTTTATTCTAATATGCTGGAAAGTCATACTATCTAATTTGATAATGCCTTTATAACTCACTGGAATCTTATTATTCATAAAAATTTATTTGCCTTTTTTATCCCTTCCCTAGCTAATTTGTCTGCTAGCTCATTCACTTTTCTATATATATGTATTATATCTTTTTTTGAGATCTCATTAGATTGGCTATTTCTTCTAGGTCCTCCTTGTATCTCCACCTTTTTATTTTTTGATTTAAATGATCTACTACTATTTTTGAGTCTACTTGAATAACAATATTTTCAAAACTCCTTTCTTCACATAGCTTTTGCCCTTGTCTAAGGGCCAGGATCTCTGCATGTAGCACAGAGCATGCTTTATAATTTAATGTAAATGCTAATAGCAGCTTTCCCTCTTCAACTCTTATCGCCCCTCCTCCTCGTACTAATCCCATATCCCTATTAAAGCTTCCATCATATTTTAATACCATTTTTTTTTTCTGATAGTTTTTCACAGTTAAATATTAATTATTCTATCTGGTTTAAGCTTCCTAGTTGTTAGCCCCAATTTATATAACATATTACTTTCTAATTTATAATGTTTTATTTTTTATAGGGTTAGCCTCAGAGATCTATCATGTTTCTCTCTCAATTCCCTTTAAGATATTTATCCCACACATTTTTATTCCCTCATATCTGCTTTGATTCCTAGTCTTCCAAATACACCAGATAACTATCTATAGAATATTATTTTTTAACCATCTCTGTATGTTATTTTTTGGTTTTATCTTATTCCATTTATAGATTCTATCTTTAAGTTTTATATTATCATTTTTCATGTACATAGAGTTTTCTTTTTAGTCTCATACTTCCTTATCTATATTTCCATGAGTTAAAGATGGTCCAAGGTTTCCTCATTTTCTCGACAACACTCACATCTTGAGACAAGCCTTAGCCCTTAGCCTGAATGTTTGTGTGTGTTTGTATAATATTCAGTAGATCCCTCCACATAATTATACACAATTTCTATAAGTTATTATTCTACCATATCCATCTAAATAACTCATGCACTTTTTTCTTTTGTCTATCTTCATTCTTGGCTGATTTCAAAGTAAATTGCCTTTCTTGGTTTAAGGTCCATTTCCAGCCACCTCTGGTTAATTTAGCATGCTTTTCCACCACTTTTTTTAGCTTGAGCATTTGTAACCATACATTTGACTTCCTACTCTTTTTCCTTTCCCTGTCCGTATCATTATTTATATAGTATTTGCCCCTCATGAACTCCACCCACAAACTCTCACTATCTTTAAGCCTCCACCAGTTTTTACATGCCCATGCTCTTGATATTTCCTATAGATTTCCAATACTTAGCCCTACCTCCTCCTTTGGTAGGCACACATCCTCCCATTTATTCCAGTGTAATTTGTTCTTCCCCTTTTTCTTTCCCCATAAAAAATTTGCTAGCTCTCCTTCTAGTTTTTTAAATATTTTTTAGGCAGTTGAATTACCATAAGGTTGTGCATTAGTGTACTTAGTAAAACATGCATTATTAATGTGGCTCTCCCACTCATGTTTAAAATTTCTATCTTCCAACCCATAATTTTTTTCTTATTTTGTCTAGCAAAAAATCTAGATATTCAATTTTTAACCTACTCTCATATATTGGGTAGCCCAAGTAATTTATCGCTCCTTTTCAATGGGTAAATCCGATGATATTTCTGATTCTTTGATTAACATTCCTTGGGGCTTTAGCTGTAGTCATGAATAGACATTTTTTTTAATTGAAGATTTGCACAGTTTCATCCTCTACTATTAGGAACAGATCCATCATGTTCTTGAGTGATTTGGAGCTGGCATTCGTGAACATTATTAGATCATCAGCATATGCCAAACATGCTACTGGGGGGGTTAGCCTCGATTGTTTGAATTATAATATGCTTCCTTTCCTTATTCTTTCCTTGATATTATCTAAGACCAATTCTAAATAAATATTGAAAAGATATGGCAAGAGAGGGACCCCTGTCTTAAACCTCTCATATGTTTAAACTTTCCCCCATCTCTCCATTTATGGATATTTTAACCCAGACGTTCAAAATGCACCTATTGATGTGATCTATCCGGGATTATGAGAATCTCATTTTTCTCATTGTGAAACAATGCATCCCATTCTATTCTATCAAATGCTTTAGATAGTTCCAGTTTAAATATCATGTTATGCCCTCTTGATTTTAGTCCTAAGTCATTTATCAATTCTTTGGCTAAACAAATATTTTTCAAATTTAATCTATCTTTCATAAAGCCTGTTTGCTCTTTTGAAATAATCTTTTGTAATATCGATACCATCTTGTTTTGTAAGATTTTTGTCAGAATTTTATAGATTGGATTACATAGACTGTCCGGTATATAGTCACGAACCTTCTGAAAATTCTCCATTTTTGGTATAAGGATTATGTGTGAATAAACCCATGACTTTCCTAACTCTGCCCCACAAAATGTCCATTCGTTGGCTTTCGTGAGATCCTTCTTTATGATATCCCAACTTACCTGATAAATGGCATTATTCCACCTGTCTGGACCTACCACACTATTTCGTTCATGCTAATTATTGCATGCTTTATCTCTTCCTCCTCTGGGAAAAGCATGAGGTTTCTATTATCCTCTTCTCTAATTACCCTTATATTGCTTATCAATCTATTTCCATTGTGAGAGTCTTCCGCACCCAGTTGTCCTTTAAAGTATTCTTCAAAGTGCCTTTTTAAATCTTTGTTATTTACTAGTCATTCATTTTTTTTATTTCTGACCCCTTTAATTCTTTGCTTTAGAAGTTTTATTTTCGCTAATGTTTGAAAAAATTAAGTGTTTTTATGTCCCTCAATTAACCACTTTATTCTGGTTTTCTGCTTCCAGTATAATTCTTCCATGTGAAGTTTTAGTCTGAGATCTGCTTGTGCAATGTTTTATAATTCTTCCAAGTGAATTTTTAAGCCATCTTAGCTTTTGATTAAACACTTGAAAAGGATTACCAGTGGTATCTTGTTCCCATTCTATTGTGACTATATCATTATAGTCCTCATGCAAACTCCACATATTCTGGAAGTTGAAACTTCCTTTTATGTCATTTGATTTTTCTATTGTAATGAGCAAGGGACTATGGTCAGAGCAAGTTCTATTAAGATTCTTAGTGCCTATGGCTCCATACTTCTCTACCCATTTAACATTATATAATAACCTTTCCAGTCTTGACCATAAAATTCCTTTCTTCCTCCTATTATTACACCAAGTGTATTTCGAACCTAAAAAATTTACTTCTCTTAAGTTTGTTTTAGTTATCGTCACATTAAATTGTTTAATAGCCTTTCTATTAGGAGCCTTCCCTTCCTTCTTTTCAAGGCTATTTCTGATTACGTTGAAGTCTGATTCAAAAATTCATGGCTTTTTTCTCCTCTCTAGTTCCTCCATGTCTTTCCAAAGAGACTTCCTCAATTACCTTGAATTTTTTGCATATACTACTGAGATGATTTCTTCGTTCATTTTTCTAAGATTTATATTTATTCATTGTTCTGTATTGTTTAAAATAATAATATGAAGTTTTTTTAATCTACTTATTTTTATTAATTCTTTTTATTCTTATTATTCTTATTATTCATTTTATTCTTATTATTCTTTTTTATTCTTCTTATCCTTTTTATTTTTATAATTATTCGTATTCTTCCTATTCTTCATATTCCTCTATTTTTTCTTATTTTGCTTATTCTACATATTCTTTTTATTCTTTTTATTCTTTTTTATCTTACTATTCTTATTATTCTTTTTATTTTTCTTATTCTTCTTATTCTCCTCATTCTTCTTATTCTTTTTATTTTTTTTAATCTTCTTATTCTTCTTTTTCTTCTTATAATTCTTATTCTTCTTATAATTCTTATTCTTCTTATTGTTATTATTCTTCTTATTATTCTTATTCTCCATATTCTTCTTATTTTCTTATATTTCCTATCCTTCTTTTTCTTCTTATTATTCGTATTCTTCTTATTCTTCTTTTTCTTTTTTTTCTTATTATTTTTCTTATCTTCTAAGTTTTCTAATTCTTATTATCATGCTTATTCTTCTTATTCTTCTTATTTTTCTTATTCTTCTTATTCATCTTATTTTTTTTTATTCTTCTTATTCATCTTATTCATTTTATTCTTCTTATTCTTCTAATTCGTATTATTCTTCTTCTTATTTTTCTCATTATTTTTATTCTTCTTTTTCTTCTTTTTCTTCTTATTGTTCTTATTCTTATTATTCTTGTTATTCATATTATTCTTGTTATTATTATTATTATTATTATTATTCTTTTTATATTTCTTAATCTTCTTAATCTTCTTATTTTTCTTATTCTTCTTTTTCTTCTTTTTCTTCTTATTCTTTTTATTCTTCTTATTCTTATTATTCTTCGTATTCTTCTTATTCTTCTTATAGTTCTTATTCTTCTTATTTTTCTTTTTCTTCTTATTCTTCTAATTCTTCTTATTTTCTTGTTCTTCTAATTCTTCTTTTTCTTCTTATTCTTCTAAGTCTTTTAATTCTTTTTATTCTGCTTATTCATCTAATTCTTCTTATTTTAATTATACTTATTATTATTATTCTTTTTCTTATTCATCTTATTCTTCTTATTCTTCTTATTCTTCTTATTCTTCTTATTCTTCATATTCTTCATATTCTTCATATTCTTTTTATTCTTCTTATTCTTCTTATTTTTCTTTTTCTTCTTATTATTCTTATTCTTCTAATTCTTATTATTCTTGTTATTCGTTTTATTCTTCCTATTTTTCTTATTCTTCTTATTTTTTTTATTCTTCTTATTCTTCTTATTCTTATTATTCTTATAATTCTTCTTATTCTTCGTAATCTTCTTAATCTTCTTAATCTTCTTATTCTTCTTATTAGTCTTATTCTTCTTATTCTTCTTTTTCTTTTTATTCTTTTTATTCCTCTTATTCTTTTTATTCTTCTTATTCTTATCATTCTTCTAAGTTTATAATTCTTCTTATTCTATTAATTCTTCTTATTCTTCTTATTCTAATTATTCTTCTTTTTCTTCTTATTCAACTTTTTCTTCTTGTTCTTCATATTCTTTTTATTCTTCTTATTCTTCTTATTTTTCTTATTCTTATTCTTCTTAATTTTCTTATTCTTTTTATTCTTCTTATTTTTCTTAATCTTCTTATTCTTCTTATTCAACTTATTCTATTTATTCTTCTTATTCTTTTTTTTTTCAGTTTTGTTTTATTAATATATAACCCTCTCATTTGGTGGAGGAATTCCTTTAATACAAGCTATAATATATTACCCTTCACCCTCTTACAACAGAGCTTAGCACTAAAATATAAAGATAAAGCATTGCCAGCATGTCAATTAATACTCTAGGCCTTAATTACTTTGATAGGTTTTTTGAGGTAAGAAATTGAAGGCTTCAGGACCGCCCTCGATCATTCTTGCAAGCTACCAATATTTGTACTTTGTCTGCCTATTTTGCCTCCATTCGGTGCTTAGTTTTGTGCCTCAAAAATAGTGATCCCCTTATGGTCTAAGCTCTGGCAGGATGATTATTTCTTCCTTTTATCTATTCTACTCCTACCTCTTTTTTGTTTACTACTCCTTCTGATGTTACATTTCCTATTGCTAGCTTGTCTTCTCTTATTGTTATTCCTCTTTTTTTTCTACCTATCATCTGCCATTGTTTGTTATGTTCTTTATGCTCCCCCTTGGGTGATGTAGTTTCTTCTTACAAGCATGACTGCTTTATCTTCTATAATTTATCACTTTATCTCTGCTCCCTCTTCTTGTACCTCCTATTCTGTCTACAAAAAAGAACTTTTATACCTTCCTATTTTCATACATAGCTCATCTAATAATTCTACCCAATTTCCTTTGTACCCCTTACCCTTAAATGACTCATCCGCATAAAAGAAAACAAAATAAAATAAGAAACTCTAGACAATAGGCTTCTCCCTCCCTTTTTATTGTAATGCCATGCTCTGCCTTTAATTATCTTCTACTATACTTTAATCCACTATCTTTCTAGCAACCTATTTACTTCAATGCCAGCAAAAACACCCCACATCATGCGTGCATACTATAATAAAACATAGCATCAGCAGGCATCTACTCCTTAGCATAGGAGGAGCCTACCTCCATGCTTCAAATGATTACCCATACAACTCACAGACCCTTCAGCATTTAAAAAAGTAACAAGCACAAAAACCATTTAGATTGAATTAGACCTCTCATTCTTGTGTAACCCTTTTAGGTCCACTGTGTAGATACCCTGGGGTGCATGTCAATGTCATAGGGCAGAGCTTATTTTCTACATTTCCATTATCTATTCGCATTATATAGTCACCCCACAAGACTAGGGTGATTCCTATCTTGTCTGCTCTAAATTTTGGGTACCTGCATGTTCACAAAAAAAAACAAAAGCACATACATTCATAATAACTACTTACCTCCTCTTTTTTTTCACTTGTTCCTATCGAACATCTTTTAACCTATCTGCATGTGCTTCTAATCTACACCCCCTCTTGCTATGTTTTTAATTTTTCTGATGGAAAGGAATTATTTACTATCAAGCCTTGCAATACCTAAATATTTGGCCGGGAGGTTCTCTTCCCCATATTCTTGTGAACCACTTATCATCTCATCTCTCGCTAGTCTATAAGCTAGTGCATTTGCCTCTCTAAATATGTGTTTTATAGGATAATTTTTTGATTTAATTTTGTGCATTATTTCTTCTACTTCCTTCTCATATCTCCACATTACTAGTTTTTTCAGCTAATTATATCACTATCTTAGAGTCAAACAGAATATCTATATTTTTTATTCTTCTTTCTTCACATATTCTCAATCCATCTCTAAGTGCTAATACCTCTGCATGTAGTGTCGATGATGCTGTATACTTCCTTGTGAAAGCTAGAATTAGCTTTCCTTTAGAATTTCTAATGACCACCCCCCCCCCCCCCCCCCCACCCCCCCATGCTGCCTCCCATATCTTTGTCGAAGCTTCCATCAGTGTTTGGGGCCAACCTTTCTTTCAAGGGGGTTTCCCATTTAATGCTTATTGTTTTGAATTATTTTGATTTCTACACTTTTAGCTTCTAGATGCTCAGTGTATCCCTTTCTATCTCCATTTTCTGGATTTTTACGAGGCTAGATTCTGAAATCTTTCTAGTCTCCTCCTTTATGTCTGTCCAAATATCTTCTATGTTCATGTTATGACCCTCAAACTTGCTTTTATTTATGGCTTTCCAGATGCACAGATAATAATATGAGGACTATTCTTTTTAATCCATTTTTGGGATTTGTTATTTGTCCGTGTGTTACTCCATTTTCGGAGTCTATCTTTTAAACAATAAATTTTTATACTTGATTTTCATTTTGTGTCTAATCTTTTCCAAAATTTTGATGTGATTCTACCTTGTGAAAAAAGATGATCCGAAGATTCCAATTCTATCAGGCAACATTCGCATTGGGAGGATAATTGGATCCCTTTTTTCTTTACATTAGTGTCTAATGGAATGATGTCTGAGATAACTTTCCACATAAATGTTTTGATTTTTTGTGGATTCTCATTGTCCTAAGCCCATTTAAAAAACTTTTGTGCTTCTTTCTTTTTCCTCACTAAATTTTTAATAGATTTAAGCAAAAAGGTTCCATCCGCATTGGGCATCCATTTCCATTCACTTTTGGTATGTTTAGCATATTTTTCCACTACTCCCTTTGTTTGAGCATTTGAACCCAAACTTGTGATTTCTTGCTCCTATTCTTTTCTTTATTGGGGTTGTCTTCAATGCAATATTTTGATCTCATGAATTCTGCCCATAGACTATCATTTTATTTTAGCCTACACCATCTTTAGTATGCCCATGCCCTAGCTAGTTCATTGAGGTTGGTGAATCCCAATCCTACCTCTTGAACTAGATGACATAAGTCATTCCATTTCTTCCAGTGAATTTTATATTTACCTTCTTTCTTACCCCACAAGATATTACAAAGTTCTTTTTCTATACTTTTTATTAGTTTTTTGGGGGGTTTAAATATCATTAAATTATGCATTAACATGCTTTGTAGCACATGATTTATTAAAGTTATTCTTCCCCTTATATTTAATATTTCTCCTTTCCAACCCACAATCTTCTTTTTTAATTTATCCATTAAGAAATCTAGATATTCCATCTTGAGTCTGCCTTCATAGATTGGGCAGCCCAAGTATATCTTTTATCCTTTTTTATGGGAGAATCCTGTAATGTTTTCAATTCTAAGATTCAGAGTAGTTGGAGCTTTAGCAACTACCATGTATTGACATTTTCTTTTATTTAATTTCTAACTCGTTTCCTCTTCTATGCATCTTAAAATATCCATAAGGTCATATAATGATTTACTACTTCCATTGGTGAAAATAATATCATCATCAGCATATGCCAAGCAAACCACTATTAGTTAGTTTTTTGGTTGACTAAAGGTTTCTATCCAAACTTTACTCATTTTGTCTTTTATATTAACTATGAGGAGTTCTAAGTAAATATTAAAGAGTGAAGGTGAGAGTAGATCTCTCTGCTTCAGCCCTCTAACTTATTTCATCTCCTCTCCAATCTTTTCGTTAATGAGAATTCTAACCCATGTGCTAGATACACAACTGTATATCAAATCTATCCAAGCTTCTGTGAAGCCCATTTTTCTCATAGTAAAACAAAGCATGTCCCATTCCACCCTATCAAAAGCTTTAGATAGATCTAATTTAATCAGTACATTATGACCCCTTGTTTTCTTTCCTACGTCATTAATCATTTCTTTGGCTAAACATATGGTTTCCATAATTAACCTAGTTTTCATGAAACATGTCTGTTCTATTGAAATTATTTTGGGTAGCATTTGAGCTAATCTAATTTGTAAAATCTTAGCTAAAATTTTATAGAATGAGGTACACAAACTAATAGGTCTATAATCTTCCCCTTTATGGGGATTCTCCATTTTAGGAAGAATGATCATATAAAAGCTTTTCCATTTCTTTCCTATGCTCGAACCACAAAATATAAATACTATAGAATTCAAAAGATCCTCTTTTATTATGGGCCAGCATTCTTGAAAGAAGCTATTATTCCATCCATCTGAACCTGGTGCGCTATGTTTGTTCATGTTGATTACTGCCATTTTCAGCTCTTATTCTTCCGAAAACTTCATTACCATTCTATTATCTTCTAAGGTGATTTTATTTTCTTTGTTTTGTATGAGTGAATATCCTGTGTGATTACTTTTTTCACATAGATGATTTTCAAAGAAACATACAAAGTGTTTTTGTATATCTATTTCTTTGTTAACTGATTCCCATTTATCATTCTTTATACTGTTTATTATATGTTTTTGATTTTTTATCTTTGTTATTTTTTGAAAGAATTTTATATTTCTATCTCCTTCCATAAGCCATTTAATTTTAAATTCACTACTAAAAATCACCATATTACCGACCAAATATTTTGTCGGTAATTAGGTGTTTTTTGGTCGGTAAACCAATTAGCAACCATTTACCGACCAAAAAAAATAGTCGCAATTTTGCTCGTCGCTAACTTTTTAAAAAACGGAAAAATAGTTGGTTGGTAATTTACCGACCATTTACCGATCCTCTGACGACGATGATTTACCAACTAAATTCCAACAATTTACCGATCGAATAAATAATTTCGGTACATGATCTCCAAATGGTCGGTAATTAACGATCATTTATAGACTAATCATCGAAAAATAATTATCGACTATATTCCAACTATTTTCTGACCAAAAGAATTAGGCAAGTAAATGATCTCTAAATGGTCGTTAATTATCGACCATTTAAAGACCATTTAAGGACAAATAATTTCCGACTAAATTCCAACCACTTTCCAAGCAAATTAATTTGGTCGGTATATGATCAAAAATGGTAAGTAAAGCCTTAAAAAATTGCGACAAAGAACCAACCAACATCTTTTAAAATCATTGGTCGGTAATTGATCTCCAAAAGGATTACCGACCATTTGGTGACCTTTTACTGACCATCGATAATAAAAAATTTTGGTCGGGTTGGTCGCAATTCAGTCGGTAATTACCGACCAATTTTTTTAGTAGTAGTTCTATAGCTATTGCAGAAACTAAAATAGAAAAAACACAAAAAAACAACCATTTTGCTTCTAGTTTTGATTTAGTACATGCAGAAACATTTAAAGATAAAACAACAAAATAAAAATCCAAATAACTCAAGAAAACAACTATATATACGGCATTTATATATTAAAAACATCAAAATAAAATAAAAAATTAAATATCCAAAATCAAAGTTTAAGGAATTAAAAAAAATTGTGTAATACACTCAATCATTCAACCTAGTTTCATAATCATTATGCTGTGATATTTTTGGTCCATGCGATGAGATGTCGGGTACTAGGGTAGAGCTGTCTGTTGTTGTTAGTCTTAATGTGGTTGCTACAGGTGCTGCTGTAGGTAAAAGAGTAGATGTTGTAGCTGGAGTATTATGCCAAACAATCCGAGGTAGATCATCAGGGTTGAACTACAGTCATCCCTCCTAAAACTTCTTTGTAAGCCAGTCAAAATACATACACAACTCATCCTTATCATCCTCATAGTCAATCAAGCATCACTCGGTATCAGCCAACTAAAACTGTATCGAATTTCACATCTCATCCTCCATCTTTGAGACCAAATTCGAAACATGTCCTAAAAATTCAGCTTCATAGTCTGGTCGTCTATGTGAGTAGAATGATGATGTTGACAAATCAATGTCAAAGACGAGCATCTTCTCCTTGCCATCAATAGCCGCATACCAAATCTGATTCACATCAATTGGTGAAACCGATGAATGAGAATTACTTATTGCACCATCACATGAACCTAAAGTAGACTGTGAACACAATTCACATATCTCACCTAATAAAAAAGTACGAAAAGTTTTACAATTTATAATCAAACAAAAAAAAAGAAAAATTAATTTTTTTATTTAAACTTACATTTGCTGCACGAGATCTCTGATTAACGAAGTCTGATAATCATGAGCCTTCGTGTACTTGTATCTGAATAAGCAAGGAGCACTGGGCTTCTTATCCTCTTTGCGTGTCTATAATTACACACAATACATACTTTAATTATATTGAAAAAAAATTCCTTATGAGAAATGAAATTTAGGCATAATTGAACACAATTCACAAAGTAATAAACATTAAAAGTATAAATTAGAAATAATACCAATGCTCGTTCGTGCTCACGCATAGAGCGAGATCTACAAGTGTGTGTAGACATGCCACTACCCTCCCCAGCCCGCTCTAAATGATGATTGCCGCTCTGTTTATCACACCTCTTCCTATAATCTGGATCTTATCATCTGCTCCACCACTTCTCAAAAATATGATCTTGGACATTCGAATCTTTTCTTTTCTTCTTCAACCATTTATCTTTGATCTCGTATATGGTGTCTTTATATCAACTAGCAGCATGTTTGTAGAACACACTTTTGACCAATTCCTTTGGTTGTTTCCACCTGTAAACTTTCTGAAATTATAAATAAATAATTTTTAATCAGTGAACAAAAGAATATATAAAAGATGTAAAAATTTTCAGGTAGTAATATTTACCTTAAATTCTCTCCAAATCATCAATTGGTCTCTATGTGTGAGTGACTTCCAATTATGGCCATTAGGTTTAAATGACTTCTTGAAAATTATCCTCAAAACCAAAGAATAAAACCATATGACTCTAACTTCATCATATAATAAAAAATTTATTAGTAAGTAAGAAATAAATTAATAAATTGATAAATCATTTGTTAAGTTTTATATCTTACAGATTATCAATTGTCGGATCAAAATGAGCAATAGGGAGAGTCACGTCTGTAGGGTGCTCTAAGGAAGATTCTCCAACATCTCCATCTTTTCCATCCTCTCCCTCCCACATCTCTTGATCATTCATCAAAATTTAATGACCATTATGTGGATCAGTCAGCTGATGTTGCTGATGTGGTGCATTCACAACCCTTTCTGTCTGCTCTGGAGTCTCATACACCCAGGACCCTCTAGCTATTTCAGGCATACCTGAGGCCGTGCTGCCTATACCATAACTCGTACGACCTTGCAATGTGCTACCTCTACCTCTTCCATGTGCCATACCTGTAAAAAACACATAAGACAATGAAAATAAACAAAGATGAATAACAATTAAAATAACATAAAACTCACAGTCTACCCATTCTCATCAAAATCATCCAAATCTGGTTCGTCTTCTTCTTCAAATGTAATAACATTATTTTCAAACTCATCTTCATCACTTGTTTCTTCTTCCTAATTAATTAAATTTTCATCAACATCTACATCACCACTTGTATCCATCTCGGAAGATGTGACTGAAAGGATATCTTTGTCCCCCACCTTAGCTTTGATAATAACATCATTGTCATCATTTTGAAAAGCTAGTTCTATGAAATTAGTACTTGGTGATGCGAGGATGTCAATTTGAGCCTTTGCTTTGATCTTGCACATATCTTTCCAATCATTTCTAGGACCAGTCCGACCCAGATATTCACAATAATAAACATGTGATGCTGGTACTGCTAAGACAAAAGGTTCATACTTGTTGAATTATGTTTTATCATGCACATCGACAAGTTTATTTCAATGATGGACAACAATAGAAACATGTGGTGTTGGATCGAACCATTCACATTTGAATAACATAGTTTTTTTAACCGATAGGGCTTCAAATTCTAACTCGATCACTTCGACAAGAGTCCCATAATAGTCATATTCAATTACATTGTATATGGATCCTTTAATGCATATCCCCGTATTGTCTATTGACCGATAGATACCATACGATTTAGTGTGAAATTTAAAACCATTCACACAGTAACCATTATACATTTTAACCTTTATTAGGTGACCTCATGCTATACTTCAAAGATAATGATTGGAAATTTTATTTGCACACTTAAGAACCTATAATCAAAATTAAGTAGATTGTTTAGATTACAATTATAAATTTTTATTAGACAATACAATTATTTTGTTATTTTCATTATAAGTAAATATACATATTTTTCAAAAAATGATGGAAATTCAATCTTCGTTACGACATTGATTACTTCTTCATTCATGTTTGGAAACTCTTGCGTATATCTGTGACAAAATCACTAAAAAATGAAATAAAACATTATTAATACATTGATAGGAAATAGTAAATTATAATGCATAATAGATATCATTTGACTATTAGGAAATACGTACTTAATGAATGGTTGAACCTCTGGACAATTCATTAGGACATATAGATGAGCTATAGTATATTCATAGACTACTAGATACCTTTTCCCTTTAGCACCAATTGCTTTACCTGGAGGCTTGAAAATTTCAAACATATTATTATCCATATTGTCATAAAGATAAACTTCATTCCACTTTTCCTTAAGTGGAAGAGTTGGACCTCATTCTTTGAAATAGAATGATGTGAATTTTGCAGCCTTATCCATAATATAACCAATTGATATAGAACAATCAACCTGAGCCTTATTCATTATTGTATGCTTTATTTTCCTCAAGTATCTAAAAAATATTATTATAATTTACAAGTCATTTTTGTGCATATATATATATATATATATAAATAATTGGTTTAGTGAATTAATATTCCTTTTTGGAGGATACATCTAATGATAATGGACTGAACCAATAATCCCAGCTTTATAAGCCAGGTGCACTGAAAGATGTTACATTGAGTCAAAAAAAAACTAAGAGGAAAGATTTTTTTAAGATTGCATAAGATAACAAACATTTGTTCATCCAGATTCCTCGACTCCTCATTAGTCAATGAAGAAGAAGTTAGTTGCTTGAAGAATAAAGAAAACTCAGTTATCGGCTCCAATATTCTATTAGGCAGTAATTCTTGAAAAGAAATTGATAATACCCATTGAATTAATACATGACAATCATGACTCTTCTTGCTAAACATCTTATATTTGTTCGCATATACACATCTCCCAAGATTAGAAGTATACCCATCTGGAAATATAAGTTTTTTTACCCACTCCAACACAATCTTCTTCTGTGATTTATTTAGAACAAAAGGCACAACAGGGTATTTATTGGTGGCAAGATTTTTTGCAAATTGAGGATGACAATAATATTTATACAACTTATCTCTTGACTTGTAAGTGTCCTTAGTTTTTCCTGGAATGTTAAATACTATATTGAAAATATTTTCAAACACATTCTTCTTGATATGCATAATATCAAGATTGTGCATGATCAAGTATTCACACTAATAGAACAAATCTGAGAAAATAGTTCTCTTATTCCACCTACAAGTCATAGATATAGTTGTATTCACAACCTCATCATCAATATCTATCACCTTCCTCAAGCCTCTGTTATTCAATTCATGCAAAATATCATCCCCATATCTAACCTCTAGGAATTGTTTAGTAACCTTTCTATTCTTAATGAAGTCTTCGGTTTTATGTCGATATAGATGATTAATAGGCAAAAACTTCTGATGGTTGTTGAACCATGATTGTTTTACACTCTTAATTAATCTAAAAGTATCAGAATCTTTCATATAATTTGGATATGCCAATATACCAGGTATAGTCTACCCAAACATCATAGAATACGCTAGAAAGTCAATTAAGGTCCACATGAAGGCAGCGCGCATCTAAAAATTATGTAGTTTGAAAATATCATAAGTTTGAACGCCAACACCCCAAAGACTTTTCAACTCTACTATCAATGGCTGCAAGTATACATCTATCTTCCCCTTTGGATTCATAGGCCCCAGTACTAACACAATCAAAAATATAAATTCCTTCTTCATACATAAGTCTGGAGACAAATTATATGGGGTCACCACCACAGGGCACAAAGAATATTGCTATCCAGATTGACCAAACAGCTAAAAACCATCAGCAAATAAACCCAGCCTAACATTTCAAACTTCAAAAAAAAATCAAGAAAACATTCATCAAAATGTTTTCATGTAGGGGCATTAGAAGGGTGATACATCTTATCGTCCTTCATATGATGCTCTAAATGGCACTTTATTTCATTAGCTGTTGCAGTTGATGCATACAATCTCTGCAACCTTGGTGTTAATGGAGAATAGTGCATCTTCATATATGGCACTTTCAACTTACGTATATAAAATCTATTTCCAGAACCCCTAACCTTTTGCTTGTACCGAGCATGCCCACGTATTTTACTACTATTAAGGTCACTATCATCACCCTAGTATATCATACAGTTGTTCACACAACAATGAATGACCTATATGAGTAATCCTAAGCATCTAACTAACTTCTTCGTGCTGTAGAAATATAATGGCAACAAATTATCTGTTGGCAACAATTCTTGAATGAATTTAGACATATCATTAAACCATGCTTGCAAACACATGTGTCTGCACTTTATTTCTAACATCCTCACGGCTACAAAAATTTGAGTATGCTTAGAATTTCCATCATATACAGGTTTGGCTCCGGCTCGAATCATGTCATAGAAATTCCTTGCCTCGACATTGGGTTTCTCATTCGGGTTGAATTCAAGACCCACGGCATCAAAAACCATTTTAAGGTATGTAGTATGATTAATATTATTCGAGACCATCTGATCAGTTTCACTTACTGACACCTGTACTAAACTAAAACACCTCTAGTGGACTTGCTTCTCACCATGGTATATCCAAACTTAGTAATCTACCACAAAACCATTTCTATACAAATGCATATTAACGGACTCAACATTCAAAAACTTTTTATTCTAACATTTAACTAAAGTGTAATGATACCATATATATGTACCACCATTCATAGACTCGGGATGTCTCAAAGCAAACTCAACAAATTCATCAACTTTATCCCCCCATTCATTAGACAACATTCTATTCACTATTCGACCCTTGTACATCAACTTCATCAACTACTTATTCTTATTTTTCTTATTCTTATTATTCTTCTTATTCTTCTTATTCTTCTTATACTTATTTTTATATAATTCTTATTATTCTTCTTATTCGTTTTATTCTTCTTTTTCTTATTATTCTTATTATTCTTATTATTCTTATTATCCTTATTATTCTTCTTATTTTATTATTATAATTATTATTATTCTTCTTCTTCTTCTTATTCTTCTTATTCTCTCATTCTTCTTATTCTTCTTATTATTCTCATTCTTCTTATTCTTCTTATTCTTTGTTTCTTATTATTATTCTTTGTTTCTTATTATTATTCTTATTCTTCGTATTCTTCTTATTCTTTTTATTCTTCTTATTCTTCGTATACTTCTATATCTTTTTATTCTTCTTATTCTTCTTGTTCTACTTATTCTTCTTATTCTACATATTCTTCTTATTCTTCTTATTCTTCTTATTATTCTTATTATTCTTATACTTATAATTCTTCATATTCTTATTATTCTTCTTGATCTTCTTATTCTTCTTATTTTTCATATTCTTCTAATTCTTCTTATTCTACATATTCTTTTTATTCTTTTTATTCTTCTTATTCTTATTATTCTTCTAATTCTTCTTATTCTACATATTCTTTTTATTCTTTTTATTCTTCTTATTCTTCTTATTTTTTTTATTCTTCTTAATTTTTTTATTTTTCTTATTCTTCTTATTCTTTTTATTCTTATTATTCTTATTATTCTTTTTATTCTTTTTATTCTTTTTATTCTTTTTATTTTTTTTATTCTTTTTATTCTTTTTATTCTTTTTATTCTTTTCATTCTTTTTATTTTTCTTATTCTTCTAATTCTTTTATTTTTATTATTCTTGTTATTCTTCATATTCTTCATATTCGTCTTATTCTTCCTATTTTTCTTATTCTTCTTATTCTTCTTATTCTTCCTATTTTTCTTATTCTTCTTATTCTTCTTATTCTTATTATTAATCTTATTCTTCTTATTCTTAATATTAATCTTATTCTTCTTATTCTTCATATTCTTCATATTTTCTAAATCTTCTTATTCTTCTTTATCTACTTATTCTTCTATTCTTCTTATTATTCTTATTATTCTTATACTTCTAATTCTTCATATTCTTCTTATTCTTCTTATTCTTCTCATTCTTCTCATTCTTCTCATTCTTCTCATTCTTCTCATTCTTCTCATTCTTCTCATTCTTCTCATTCTTCTTATTCTTCTTATTCTTCTTATTCTTCTCATTCTTCTCATTCTTTATTTTCTTATTATTTTATTCTTCTTATTCTTCTTATTCTTCTTATTCTTCTTAATTTTCATATTATTCTAATTCTTCTTATTCTTTTATTCTTTTTATTCCTCTTATTCTTTTATTCTTCTTATTCTTCGTATACTTTTTTGTTCGTATTCTTATTAATGTTCTTATTCTTCTTAATCTTCTTATTCTTCTTATTCTTCTTATTCTTCTTATTATTCTTATTTTGCTTATTCTTTTTATTCTTCTTTTTCTTCTAATTCTTCTTATTTTTCTTATTTATCTAATTCTTCTTATTATTCTTATTCTTCATATTTTTCTTATTCTTTTTATTCTTCTTATTCTTTTTATTCTTCTTATTCTTATCATTCTTGTTATATTTTTTATTATTATTCTTTTTCTTCTTATTCTTCTTATTTTTCTTTTTCTTCTTATTCTTCTTATTTTTCTTTTTCTTCTTATTCTTCTTATTTTTCTTTTTCTCCTTATTCTTATTATTCTTCTTATTTATCTTATACTTCTTATTCTTCTTATTTATCTTATACTTCTTATTCTTCTTATTCTTCTTATTATCTTTATTCTTTTTTTTATTTTTATTATTCTTATTATCCTTATTTTTCTTCTTATTCACCACTAAAATTTATTGAATTACCGACCTATTTTTAAGTCGCTAATTCTGTCTTTTTTGGTCGGCAAAAAAAATACCAACCAATTACCGACCAAATATTATGTCGCAATTTTGCTCGTCACTAATCTTTTTACCGATAAACAATTAGTCAGTCGGTAAATTACGGACCATTTACCCACTATCTACCTACAAACAATTACTGACTATATTCTGATAATTTTTTGACCAAAATAATTTAGTCGGTATATTGTCTCAAAATGGTCAGTAATTAACAACCATCTACAGTCCATTCACCAATAAATAATATCTTACAATATTCCAACCAGATTCTGACAAAAAGCATTCGGTAGGTAAATGGTCTCCAAATGGTCACTAAATGGTCTCATCAGAATCATCCAAATCTAGTTAATCTTCTTCTTCATATGTAGTAACATCATTTTCTAACTCTTCTTCATCACTCATTTCTTCCTCATAATCAATTAAATTTTCATCAACATCTACCTCTCAACTTGTATCCATCTCAGAAGATGTGACTAAAAAGACATCTTCATCCCCCACCATAGCTTTGATTATAATATCTGTGTCATCATTTTGAAAAGCTGGTTCTATGAAATCAATACTTGGTGATGCGGGGATGTCAATTTTAGCCCTTGCTTTTATATTGAGCACAACTTTCCAATCCTTTCTAGGACCAGTCCGACTCGGATATTCATAATAATAAACCTATGATGCTTGTACTGCTAAGACAAAATGTTCATACTTGTTGAATCATTTTTTATCGTGAACATCTACAAGTTTATATCAAGGATGGATGATAATACCAACATGTGGTGTTGGGTCAACCATTCACATTTGAATAACATACTTTTTTTAACTAGGAGGGCTTCATATTCTAACTCAATCACTTCAACCACAGTCTCGTAATATCATATTTGATTTCATTGTATATAGATCCTTTAATGCATATCCCCATATTGTCTGTTGCCCGGTAACTACCATATGATTTAGTGTGAAATTTAAATCATTCACATAGTAACCGTTGTACGTTCTAACCTCTCTTAGGGGACCTTGTGCTATACTTCGAAGATAATGATTCAAAATTTTATTTGCATGATTATGAACCTTTAATCAAAATTAAGTTGAATATTTATATTATAATTATAATTTTTTATTAGAACAAAACAATTCTTTTAGATTTTCATTATAAGTAAACATACGTATTTTTCAAAAAATGATGGAAATTCTTGCTCCGTCACAGCATTGATAGTTTCTTCATTCATGTTTGAAAACTCTTTAAGTTTATCTATAACAAAATCACTAAAAAAGAATTTAAAAATAATTGATACATTGATACAAAATAGTAAATTATAATGTGTAATAGATGTCATTTCACCATTAGGAAATACTTACTCAAAGAATGGTTGAACCTCTGGACAATTCATTAGGACATATAGATGAGCTTCAGTATATTCATAGTCTGCTAGATACCTTTTCCCTTCGGCACCAATTGATTCACCTGGAGGCTTGAAAATTATAAACATATCATTATCCACATTTTCATATAGATAAACCTCATTTTGCTTTTGAATTGATCAGTAATTACCGACTTATATATATGGTCGGTAAATGATCGGTAAGTATGAAGTTATAAATAATTTGAAAACCGACTATACCGACCAATTTTAATGGTAATATATTTTTGGTCATTAAATAGTTGGTAATATTTTGGATAACCACTCAACAGACTAATTTATGACCAAAAACATTTGGTCGGTAATTATGGTCGGTCTTTGGTCGGAAATTTTGCCAGAAATTTTTTTTTTGATACCCTTTTTTGGTCACTAAATGGTCATGATTTTGACAACAATTATCGACCAAATTTTTGAGTCGATAATTTGGATGCTATTCTCGTAATATTTAGTAGTGATTTTTCTTATTCTTCTTATTCTTTTTATTTGTATTTTCTTCTTATTGTACTTATAATTTATATTCATCTTATTTTTCTTATTATTTTTATTATTCTTATTATTCTTATTCTTCTTATTCTTCTTATTCTTTTTATTCTTCTTATTATTCTTATTCATATTATTCTTCTTTATGTTCTTATTATTCTTATTCTTCTAATTCTACTTATTCTCATTATTCTTTTAATTCTTCTTATTCTTCTTATTCTTCTTATTATTCTTATTGTTCTTATTCTTCTTATACTTCTTATTCTTTTTATTCTTCATATTCTTATTATTATTATTATTATTTTAATTCTTTTTATTATTCTTATTCTTTTTATTCATCTAATTATTCTTATTCTTATACTTCTAATTCTTCAAATTATTCTAATTCTTTGTATTCTTCTTATTCTTCTTACTCTTCTTATTTGTCTTATTCTTCTTATTCTTCTTACTCTTCTTATTTGTCTTATTCTTCTTATTCTTCTTATTTTTATTATTCTTCTTATTTTTTTTATTCTTCTTAATCTTCTTATTCTTAATATAATTTATATTCTTCATAGTCTTCTTATTATTCTATATCTTTAAATTCGTCTTATTCTACTTATTCTTTTTATTCTTATTATTAATCTTATTCTTATATTTCTTTTTATACTTTTTATTATTCTTATCTTTTTTATTTTTTTTATTCTTCTGATTCTACTTATTATAATTATTCTTCTTATTCTTCTTATTCTTCTTTTTCTAATTATTTTTATTATTATTTTTTTCTACTTATTCTTTTTATTCTTCTATTTATTCTTATTCTTTTTATTATTCATATTCTTCTTATTCTTCTTATTCTTCTTATTCTTCTTATTCTACTTATTCTTCTTTTCTTTTATTACTTCTTATTCTTCTTAATCTTATTATTTTTTTATTCTTCGTATTTTCTAATTCTTATTATTCTTCATATTCTTCTTATTCTTATTATTCTTCAAATTCTATTTATTCTCATTATTCTTAATATTCTTATTATAATTTATATTCTTTTTATTCTTTTTATTCTTCTTATTCTTCTTATTTTTCTTATGTTTATTATTCTACTTATTCTTCTTATTCTTTTATTACTTCTTATTCTTCTTAATCTTATTATTTTTTTATTCTTCATATTTTCTAATTCTTATTATTCTTCTTATTCTTCTTATTCTTATTATTCTTCAAATTCTTTTTATTCTCATTATTCTTAATATTCTTATTATAATTTATATTCTTTTTATTCTTCTTATTCTTTTTATTCATCTTATTCTTCCAATTCTTGTTATTCTATTATTTCTTATTATTCTACTAATTCTTCTTATTCTTCTTATATTTATGATTATTCTTATTCTTCTTATTTTTATTATTTTTCGTATTCTTCTTATTTTAATTATTTTTCTAATTCTTTATATTTTTCTTATTGTTCTTATTCTTCTAATTCTTCATAATTCATCTTATTCTTCTTATTCACCTTTTTTTTATTTTTCTTATTATTCTTATTCTTATTATTCTAATTATTCTTCTTATTCTTCATTTTCTTTTTATTCTTCTAATTCTCATTATTATCCTTATTATTCTTTTTATTTTTATTATTTTTATTCTATTTATTCTTTTATTCTTTTATTCTTTTATTATTTTATTCTTCTTATTCTTTTTACTCTTCTTATTCTTCTCATTCTTTTTATTCTTCTTATTCATCCTATTCTTCTTTATCTTTTATTTTTTTTATTCTTTTATTCTTCTTATTCATCTTATTATTATTATTTTTCTTATTCTTTTTATTATTATAATTCTTATTCTTCATATTCTTCATATTTTTCTTTTTCTTTTTATTCTTCGTATTCTTATTATTTTTTTTATTTTTTTAGACTTATTAAACTTATTATTCTTCTTTTTCTTCTTATTCTTCTAATTCTTCTTATTATTCATATTCTTCTTATTCTATTTTATTTTATTCTTTTTATTATTCATATTCTTATTATTCTACTTTTTCTTCTTATTCTTCTTATTCTTATTATTCTTCTTATTTTTTCTAATTTTTCTTATTCTTCTTATTCGAATTTTTATTTTTATTGTTCTTATTCTTATTATTCAAATTATTATTCTTATTCTTCTTATTATTTTTATTCTTCTTATTCTTTTTATTCATTTATTCTTCTTAATTTTTTATTCTTGTTATTCTTTTTATTCTTTTTAGTCTTCTTATTCTTATTATTTTTTTACTTTTATTCTTCTTATTCTTCTTATTCTCCTTATTCTTATTAATCTTATTATTCTTATAATTCTTTTAATTCTTTTTATTGTTTTCATTCATTTTGTTCTTCTTATTTTTTATATTCTTTTTATTCTTCTAATTCTTATTATTCTTATTATTCTTATTATTCTTATTATTCTTATTTTCTTCTGATTTTTCTTATTCTTTTATTCTTCTTATTATTATTTTACTTGTTATTCTTCTTATTCTTCTTATTCTTCTTATTCTTCTTATTCTTCTTATTCTTATTTACTTTTTTCCTTCTTATTCTTTTTTTCTTCTTATTCTTCTTATTGTTTGTATTCTTCTTTTTCAAGTTATTTTTGTTATTCTTCTTATTCTTTTTATTCTTATTATTCTTCTTAATTTTCTTATTCTTTTTCTTCTTATTTTTGTAATTCTTATTATTCTTCTTATTTTTCTTATTCTTCTTATTCATTTTATTCTTCTCATTCTTCTTATTCTTTTTATTCTTCTTATTCTTCTCATTCTTTTTATTCTTCTCATTCTTCTTATTCTTATTATTCTTCTTATTCTTCTCATTCTTTTTTATTCTTTTTTATTCTTTTTATTCTTCTTATTCTTATCATTCTACTTATTCTCTTTATTCATATAATGTTATTTTCATCTTATTCTTCTTATTCTTATTATTTTTTTTATTTTTTTTATTCAATATTATACTTCTTATTCTTAATATTCTTCTTATTCTTCTCATTCTTCTCATTCTTCTTTTTTCTTACTCTTATTAATCTATGTATTTTTCTTATTCTTCTTATTCTTCTTATTCTTCCTATTCTTTTTATTCTTCTTATTCTTCTTATTCTTCTTATTCTTTTTTATTCTTCTTATTCTTCTTATTCTCCTTATTCATCTTATTTTTCTTATTCTTCTTATTCTTATTATTCTTATTATTCTTCTCATTCTTCTTTTTTCTCATTCTTATTAATATACGTATTTTTCTTATTTTTCTTATTCTTCTTATTCTTTTTATTCTTCTTATTCTTCTTATTCTTTTTATTCTTCTTATTCTTCTTATTCTTTTTATTCTTCTTATTCTTTTTATTCGTCTTATTCTTCTTATTCTTTTTATTCTTCTTATTCTTCTTATTCTTCTTATACTTCTTATTCTTCTTATACTTCTTATTCTTCTTATTGTTCTTTTTCTTCTTATTTTTTTTATTCTTCTTATTTATCTTTTCTTCTTTTCTTCTTATTCTTCTTATTCTTATTTTCTTCTATTCTTCTTATTCTTCTTATTCTTCTTATACTTCTTATTCTTATTCTTATTCTTCTTATTCTTCTTTATCTACTAATTCTTCTTATTCTTCTTATTCTTATTATTCTACTATTTCTTCTTATTCTACTTATTCTTTTTTTTTCTTATTCTTATTATTAATATTATTATTATTAGCCTTATTATTCTTATTATTCTTATTGTTCTTATTATTCTTATTTTTCTTATTTTTATTATTCTTCTTATTTATCTTTACTTCTTTTCTTCTTATTCTTCTTATTCTTCTTATTCTTATTTTCTTCTATTCTTCTTATTCTTCTTATACTTCTTATTCTTATTCTTATTCTTCTTATTCTTCTTTATCTGCTAATTCTTCTTATTCTTTTTATTCTTCTTATTCTTATTAATCTACTTATTCTTCTTATTCTACTTATTTTTTTTTCTTATTCTTATTATTAATATTAATATTATTCTTTATTATTCTTATTCTTCTTATTTTGATAATTCTTCGTATTTTTTTTCTTATTCTTCTTATTTTCTTATTCTTCTTTTCTTCTATTCTTCTTATACTTCTTATTCTTCTTATACTTTTTATTCTTTTTATTCATCATCTTCTTCTTATTCTTCTTATTCTTCTAATTCTTCTAATTTTTCTTTTTCTTCTTATTCTTATTACTCTTATTATTCTTCTTATTGTGACACCTCATTTCCCCGGGGTTCTTATTCATTCCATCACAAAATACAATGTGTGATAAAATATAAATTTCTCAAATGTACAATACATTTGTTTTCCTTTTACATTTTATTTGCTCAGCGGAAGAAAGAAAACACCCATCATATTATTTAAGCCACAACCGGCTTAAATAATTTCTTATTCCACAACCGGCTTTCCTTTACAAGTGTGATTCCGTATGTGGATCTGCCATCTGTCCTTGACCCGTACCTGAAATTGGGTCCCACAACGAAGTGAGCAAGGCTCAGTATGGTAAATTTTTTTAGAGTTACTCTTTACCAAAGTGCACGTAAAATATCATGAATATACCTCAACACCCATTCATGTAGAATATTTATATGAATGCAATTATGGATGAAATGTTTATATGCCTATATTCCTGAGTCTCAATGACTCCCTCACAAATGCCAAAGCCAAGTGTGATATATTATATCTCTGGATATGCATATATATATATGTATATATATCTATAGAAATATTTATTTTCTTAGAATTATTCCGAAAAATATTGACCTCCTCCAAAAAACATATTGGATATTTATCCGAATAAGATATGATTTTCTTAGATTTACTCCGAGAAATAAACACCGTCGTAACTCTGCTAGATCTTATCCAAATTCGAGTTCTCGATCCATAATAACCATATACCAAATAAAATTCCGCACAACTCAGTATGGATGTTGTTCCAATTCGAGTTCGCTAAATACCATCCATATACCTTTATAAATAAATAAATAAATATATATATATATATCATGCACCCACCCATGTATATGGAATGTTTTTGTGCTTATGAAATGCAAGTATGTTATTTCCAATTTAAGCCATGTTTCAGACACAATTATAACAATCCAAATTCAATTCGTCCAGCACTAACAATTTCTAACAAAATACCGAAACTTTTCACCAATTAATTATTTCCAATAAATTTTCCAACAATTCGATTTATAATATAAAACATGATCATTTCAGGCCATTAAATAGAAAGAAATTCTGATAAGAGAAAACCATTAACTTCCAGAAAAATTCACCGAAACTTTTTAAATTTGATATCAGTGTGAAGATCTCGTCGTGTAGAGTAACTTTAGTTCTTCGACTACTTTATTCTAATTCCAAAATAAGCTGTTATGATTGATTGAAAGTTAATAGATTTTTTTTTCTATGTACTCTCTCTCTCTAGCACCGAATTTGTTTTCAGCTTCTCCCGTTTTTTCGGATTCCTGATGTTTTTATTTATTATATATATATATATATATTTATATTTATTTATTCATTTATTATTATTAATTAATAATATAATTAATTTTTTTAACACCTGTACAGCCATCGGACCGCTGCGCAGTCACTACCACGTGCGGAAGACTTGACGCAGTCTTTTGGTTACCAGAAATTTTTCTTTTCATAAATATTCTAATAATTATTAAATAAATAAAACTATAACTAAATTCTGACTTTCTCAGAATTTAACAAAATTTGATACCGTAGTTATATTTTCCAAAACGAATTCAATAACGACATCCATTATATCAATATAGCCCTAAAATTTTCAGGTTATTTTCTCTTATTGCAAAATTATCCTTTTGCCCTTTTTCCAGAAATTAAATTATTTTAGTTATTTTTTTTTTCAGGATTTCACATTCTCTTCTTAAAGAATTTCGTCCCGAAATTCCCACAATTACACCTTTACACTTATAAACATATTGTAAAGTTAAATAATTTTTTTAAATTACTAAAATACATATCTTAAATTTTCAAATAATAAAAGGATAAGCAACACGCATCGTGCCTTCACGTTCCCAGGTTGTTTCTTCTATTCCTTGATGTTGTCATATTATATTTACTAGTCTCACAGTTTTGCGTCGCAAACCTTGATCTCGACTATCAATAATTCGCACTGGCATTTCTTTAAATGTTTCATCTGCATCAATAACTAGATCACCCCAATCCATTACATGAGTTGGATCAGGAATATATTTTCTAAGCATAGAGACGTGAAATATCTTGTGGACACCAGATAAATGTGGTGGTAATGCCAATCGATAAGCAACCAACTCAATCTTTTCGAGTATTTCGAAAGGCCCAATATATCTTGGTGATAACTTTCTATGCTTGTCAAATCTGATTTCTCCTCTTTTTGGCATCCCTTTCAAGAAAACATGATCTCCCGCTTCAAATTCTAGGGATCATCTTCATTTATCAGCATAAATTTTCTATCGACTTTGTGCTGTAAGAAGACATCGTATCAAAACTACTTTCTCTAAGGTATCTCTAATCACATCTGTACCCGTGATGGATCGGTCTCCCACCTCAGCCCAACAAACTGGAGATCGACATGGTCTTCCATACAATGCTTCATATGGTGCCATTTGGATACTTGCATGACAATTATTGTTATAGGCAAACTCGACCAAAGGAAGATGTTCTTCCCAGCTACCCTTGAAATCTAGACAACATGCTCGTAACATATCTTCCAAAACTTGTATGGTTCTTTCCGACTGACCGTTAGTTTGTGGATGGAAAGCAGTGCTCATTATCAACTGTGTTCCCATTGTTTTCTGAAAACTCATCCAAAAATCAGCCGTAAATCGTGGATCTCTGTCCTATACAATAGATACTAGCACTTCATGTAATCGGACAATTTCTCGTATGTATAACCTACACAATTCCTCGCGTGTGAAGGTCATTTGCATTGCTAGAAAATGTGCGGACTTTGTAAGCCGATCCACAATTACCCATACAGCATCATGTTTTCGTGATATCAGTGGCAAGTGAGTCACAAAATCCATTGTGATAAGTTCTCATTTCCACTCTGCTACCTCCAAAGGCTGGAGTAGTTCTATTGGCCTCTGATGCTCATCCTTTATCTACTGACTCATGAGGCATCATCGAACAAATTCCCCAATATGTCTCTTCATCTCATTCCAGTAATATTGGCGACGAAGATCATTATTTATTTTTGTGCCACCTGGATGTACTGTAAAACGAGAACAGTGAAATTCCTTAAGGATCTCCTCTCTCAATTCCACTATCTAGAGAACCACAATCCATCCCCTAAATCGAAGACTACCATCCATATGAATAGCCCAACCTTCATCGCACGTACTAATCTCTACTCAGTTCTTTATAGATAATATTTCTGCATCTTGTTTATGCATCTCAATTACCTTATTTAATAGTGAAGGTATAGCTACTAAACTTCTGATAATACCCTGATTTTGACTACTATATTGTAAGCTGAATTGTCCCATAGTTTTGAGCATATCCCATTCCTACGGAGCTATACTAGTTAGTGCACCTCGTGACTTTCGACTAACTGCATCAGCCACCACATTTGCCTTACCTGGATGGTAATGCAAAGTAAAATCATAATCTTCCAGATACTTCAGCCATCGACGTTGTCTCATGTTTAGATCTCTTTGTGTAAAGATATATTTTAGACTTTTATGATCTGAATATACCTCAAATTGCTCTCCATACAAATAGTGTTTTATGATCTATAAAATTTCATACAAACATGAGACGTTGTCTCATGTTTTATGATTTGGATATTTCAGACATTGCCATATTTTTAAAGTAAAGACTATAGCCGCCAATTCTATATCATGTGTGGGATAATTTCTTTCATGATTCTTTAACTATCTTGAACCATAAGCTACCACTCTCCCAGATTGCATCAGAACACATCTTAATCCATCTTTCGAGGCATCACAATACACTGTATATTTCTACCCTCTATCCGGAATTATCAGAATAGGCACTGAAGTAAGCTTCCTTTTTAATTCTTGAAATGTCTTTTCACATGAATCAGTCCACTCATACTTGACTTCTTTCCTTGTCAATTTTGTTATTGGAGCAGCTAACCATGAAAAATTCTCAATAAACCTTATGTAATACCCAGCTAATCCCAAAAAATTATGTATTTCAAAAATTGACTTTGGCCTCTCCCGACTCATGACTGCCCTGACTTTTTCAGGGTCCACCGAGACACCTGTAGCTGACACTACAACTCCCAAAAATTTTACTTCTGCCAACCAAAAGTCATATTTACCAAACTTGGCATACAACTTATGTTCTCTCAAGGTTTGAAAAATAATATGTAATTGATTCGCATGCTCTCTTTTGGACTGAGAATAAATCAAAATATCATCCACAAAAATCACAACAAAATAATCTAAACAGGGCTGAAATATTCTATGCATAAGCATGAATGATGCTGGCGCATTTGTTAATCCAAAAGATATTAATGTAAACTCAAAATGCTCATACAGTGTTCTAAAGGCTATCTTAGGGATGTCGGCCTCCCTAACTCGCAACTGGCGTTATCCAGTATGAAGATCTTTCTTGGAAAAGACATGTGCCCCTTTTAACTGGTCAAATAAAGCATCAATCCTTGGTAATGGATATCGATTCTTTATCATAACCCTATTTAACTGTCGATAATCAATGCACAGTCGAAGGGTTTTATCCTTTTTCTTTGCAAATAAAACCAGAACACCCCAAGGTGAAGTGCTGAGTCTAATAAAACTCTTGTCCAACAAATCTTGTATCTGGACCTTGAGTTCTTGTAATTCAATCGGTGTCATCCTATGTGGAGTCATAGAAATAGGTGATGTACCAGGATGTAACTCAATACAAAAATCCACATTCTTGTGTGGGGGTAGTCCTGGTAATTCATCAGGAAAAATATTCTCATATTCACAAACTATCCGAGGAAGATTCATATTCAATGTCCCTTCTTCTTCTACAGTGAGACATGCCAGCCAACCCATTAGTTGTCCATGCCATTTAGAATCATACGTAATATTGGGTAAATCATCAAGCTTATCCCCCTGAAATATAACACATATATCGTCGAGTGTGTGGATAATAATTCTTCTACGATCACAATCAATAATGACCCGATGTGCTGTTAACCAGTCCATGCCAAGAATTACATCAAAATCCAACATGTCCATGACTTTAAGATCTGCCATGAATATAATTTCTAATATTTCTAACTCACAATCTCAACATATCTGACTAATTTTCACCCTAGACCCCTAAGGAGATGTCACATGCAATAACTTGTCCAAGTTTTTAACTCTTAATCCAAATTCTTTCATACATAATGTAGAATTAAATGAATGTGATGCACTGGAATCAAATAGAACTCTTGCACATAAATGAAAAAGCAAGAAAGTACCTTGTACTACTGACTGATCAATCCTCTCTATATGTGGTGTAATTACATAGACATGGCCATGGGTCCTTAAAGTTCCGGTCTGTGAGCTCTCACCTCGACCTCAACCCATGCCTTGGCCTCCCTGATATGCTTGTGAAGTAGGAGATATTTGTTGAGTACCTCGAGATTGCAGCCAATTCCTTGGACCCATACTAGAGAAAGGAAGAATAAATAATGTTTGCGTATCTCCCACAGATGTGTAGGACTGTGATGTCTCATAATCCTGGAATTCCTACTTCCATGGACATTCCCATTTCCAATGTCCAGGCTGATGACATAAAAAAACAAGTTTTTTGTCCAATTTGGCTAGAATTTCCAGTCTTCCTTTGGCCTTGATAATCACGACCTTGTCCATAAAATCTTTGTGGGATAAATGGTCTCTACCGCTTTCCAGAAAAATATTGATTCTCTTTTCTTTTTTCACCAGTACTTCTACTCATTTCCCGGATATTTCATGCATCCTCAACCTTCCGCTCGATGGCTAAAGCTATCTTAACCATAGAATCCATATCTTGGATAAGAAATCTCACAATCTTGCCTAGGATGGACAATTTTAATCTATCTTCAAATTTTCGAACCTTAGCCACATTAGTAGCCACATAATCATTCCCAAAATATGCCAACTCGGTGAATTTGGCCACATAGTCCAACACCGTCATATTTACTCGTCTAAATTCAAGGAATTCTCGTGCCTTGACATGTCTAGCTGAAGTCGAAAAATATTTTTCCATATATAATTTTTTGAATTCTTCCCATGTCATTATCTCTATATTCTTCGAGACCTTGATCCAATCCCACCAAATTTGCGACTCACCCTCCAGCTGAAATGCTGCTAGCCGGATCTTGGTAGCATTGGAAGTGATTTCCATTACATCCAAGATTTTATCAACTTGTCGAAACCAATGATTTGTCGTCATTGGGTCTCCTCCCGCCATAAATATTGGAGGATGATGTGCCTTGAACTTTTGGAGGTTACTTGATCCTTCTTGACCTCCAGTTGCACTAGTTTGTGCAACCCTTGCAATAGCAACACCCACAGCCTCTATCAAAGTATGCTGATTAAAGAAGGCTGGGGATTGATCCTCATTTCATGAATATCCCTGGTGTCCTCGTTCTCTACTTGCCATCGACATAAGTCAAATAATAATATAAGAATCACATTTATTTCATATTATTAGTGCACATGCAATTAATAATAGTCTTTTCATTTAGAAAATATCATTTCATTTTCTAAACCACTAAGGTTATATTTCTTTAACCTAGTATTTTTTCCCCCGAGTATTAGATATTTATATATCTAAACTTTCCTACCACATAATGAAACTTGTACCAATTTCTGGGTTATAGGTAACTGTATACCTAACCTCTAATACTAAGCTATAACACCTCATTTCCCCGGGGGTCTCATTCATTCCAACACACAATACAATGCGTAATAAAATAAAAATTTCTCAAATGTACAATACATTTTTTTCCTTTTACATTTTATTTGCTCAGCGGAAGAAAGAAAACACCCAACATATTATTTAAGCCACAACCGTCTTTCCTTCACATGTGTGATCCCGTATGTGGATCTGTCATCTATCCTGGACCCGTACCTGAAAAGGGGTCGCACAACGAAGTGAGCAAGGCTCAGTAAGGTAAACTTATCCAGAGTTACTCCCTACCTAAGTGCACGTAAAACGTCATGAATATACCTCAACACTCATTCAAGTACAATATTTATATGAATGCAATTATGGATAAAATATTTATATGCTCATATTCCTGAGTCTCAATGACTACCTCACACATGTCGAAGCCAAGTGTGATATATTATGTCTCTGGATATGCATATGTATATATGTATATATATCTATAGAAGTATTTATTTTCTTGGAATTATTCCAAAAAATATGGGCCTCCTCCGAAAAACATATTGGACATTTATCCAAATAAAATATGATTTTCTTAGATTTACTCCGAGAAATAAACACCATCATAACTCTGCTGGACGTTGTCCCAATTCGAGTTCGCTAAATACCATCCATATACCTTTATATATATATATATATATATCATGCACCCACCCATGTATATGGAATGTTCCCGTGCATATGAAATACAATTATATCATTTCCAATTTAACCCATGTTTTAGACATAATTATAACAATCTAAATCCAATTCGTCCTTCACTAATAATTTCTAACGAAATACCGAAATTTTTCAACAATTAATTACTTTCAATAATTCCAACAATTCGACTTGAAATATAAAACATGATCATTTCAGGCCATTAAATAGAAATAAATTCTGATAAGATAAAACCATTATCTTCCAGAAAATTTCACCGAATCTTTTTAAATATGATATCAGTGTGAAGATCTCATCGTGTAGAGTAACTTTAGTTCTTGAACTACTTTTTTCCGATTCCAAAATAATCCGTTATGATTGATATCTCTATCTTTCTCTCCCTCCAGCACCAAATTTTTTTTCAGTTTCTCTCATTTTTTCGGATTCCTGGTGTTTTTCTTATATATATATATATATATATATATTCATTTATTATTATTAAGTAATAATATAATTACTTTTTTTAACACCTGTATAGCCGACGGACCACCCACACAGGCACTGCCACGTGCGGATGATGTGGCATGGTCTTTCGGTTACAAATTTTTTTTTTCATAAATATTCTAATTATTATTAAATAAATAAAAAAATAACTAATTCAATAACAACATCAATTTTATCAATATAGCTCTAAAATTTTCAGGTTATTTTCTATTATTGCAAAATTACCATTTTGCCCCTTTTTTCCAGAAATTAATTTTTTTTGTTATTTAATTTTTTTTTCTGGATTTTACACTTATTCTTCTTATTCTTATTTTTATTCTTATTATTCTTTTTCTTATTCTTCTTATTCTTTTTTTCTTCTATTCTTTTTATTCTTCTTATACTTATTATTATTATTATTATTCTTCTTTTCATTCTTCTAATTCTTCTTTTTCTTTTTATTCTTCTTATTCTTCTTATTCTTCTTATTCTTCTTATTCTTCTTATTCTTCTTATTCTTATTATTCTACTTATTTTTATTATTATACTTATTTTTTCTATTTTTCTTATTCTTATTTCTCTTCTATTCTACTAATTCTTCTCATTCTACTAATTCTTCTCATTCTTTTAATTCTTTTAATTCTTTTAATTCTTTTAATTCTTATTAATCTTCTTATTCTTTGTATTCTTCTTATGCTTCTTATTATTCTTATTGTTCTTATTGTTCTTATTCTTGTTATTCGTTTTATTCTTGTTATTCTTCTTATTATTCTATTTCTTCTTCTCGTTCTTAATCTTTATTTTCTACTTATTCTTCTTATTCTTATTATTCTTTTTCTGTTTATTATTCTTCATATTCTTCTTATTCTTTTTATTCTTCTATTTTTTAAGATTTTATTTTATTAATATAACCCTCTCTTTTGGCATAGGAATACCTTTTTTTTACTATCTAATTAATTCTATGCTTTCCCCATTTACAACCATACCCATCCACTAAGCTAGAAACAAGTTTTGCTTTATCTAACTAGAAAAAGTTTTTCTTTGTTACAGACTTTCTCTTTATTCTGCATATTCTTTGATTAAGACTGTTACCATACCCATATTGTATTCGCTATATAAATCCTTTCCGCCTCTGTTTTGGAGTTTCTTTTATCTTAAAACTATTCTTTCCTCATCCTTCCTCTAGCTTTAAAAGTTCCCCTCTAATTCAGTTTATACATGCTAAATAGCAAGATAAGAAACCACCCAAATCAATTTACTAAACCCTACCAATTCTCATATTGATCTGCTTGACTACCTTGTCAATCTCGCTTCCTTAAAAGCTCTTCCCTGCAAAATAGAAAACTACAAACATATCCATGCCACAACCATTCATCCTACCCATTACCCCTTCCATTCCTTTATAATTATCCAATACAAACTAATATTCTATATCACTAAAACATTTGGCTTTTCTTCTAATATCCATGCTCTACTATGTTGATATGTTGCAATCACATCATTTGTCGCTCCTCCCACCATCATCCTTTCTCCATCAGAATTACCTTGCCTCAAGATTTGTATCCACTATCTTCTGACTTTTCTGTAAAAGAAATATACATATATCCATTCGATCACCACACCATAACACCCCATTTCCCATATCAAACCTTGTTACATAACCAAAAAATTTCCAACTCCTTTAGAACCCTTCCCTTCATTTCTAGTTAAAGCAAAGGCTACTCCCTGCTTCCTTTGTTTTTGTAACTATGCATCCAGCTGCATTATTTCCATATTTGATCATGTACAATAAGTTCAACAAATCCATGCTTCCCATGTTTGTTACATGCATACAAATTCAAAAACATAGCAGCTATTCCACTAACTTCCTTTGCCAACCGTATGTATTTCCACCTAACCTTATGCCCTACAATTTATCAGAAAATATAGTCAATGACAATAAAACTAAGTAATGTGTTCATCTCACAGGACCAGAATGTACTATGTATGTAATCACCTATTTTCTTTATCCCTTCTTACGTACGAACAGACTATCTTATCTAAATATGCTAGGCCTTTTATCTTAGCCAGAATATCTTTAACTATCAATTCTTTATCCCCTTTTTTAAAACCCTCTACTACTAATTTAATAGCAACTATGTTTGCTTCCATGTATATATGTACTATGGTACAATTTAATTCTTTGAAAAAATATCTAATATTATCTACTTCACCCTCATACTTCTACATGACAAAATTTCTGTAGCAAAACCCACCAATAAGTTCGAATCTACTAGAATCTGAATATTATGCATATGAGCATTTTTACAGATTCTAAGCCCTTGCTGCAGCACCAAAATTTTTGCATGTAGTGTTGAATATGCCTTACCTCTCATAGTAAAAGCTTTAATTATTCTACTTTCTATGTCTCTCAACACTCCTCCTGCAATACTCATTTCCCTATTGAAGATACCACCCATGTTAAGCACGGTAATGCCTTACGGAGGGTTGTTCCATTAAATTATTTTAATACTTTGAATTTTGGACTTTTTTAGTTTTAAATCTCATACTTTACCCTTGTTATAATCTGTTTCCCATTTCCCGACCTTAATCGGATATATCTCTGATAATCTTTTAATTTCTCTCTTCACCTTTGCCAAGATATCCGTAGCTTTCATTTGAATTCCCTCAAATCTAATCTTATTTCTTGCCTTCCATATACACCAAATTGCTATATGTTGGATATTCTTCCTAATCAACTTTAATACACTATTCATCTTGCTTTCATTACTCAATTTTAATAATCTATCTTTTAAAAGGTCCTACCAATTTTTAATTTGTGCCTCTTTCTCCAGGAATTTCCAAACTTCTAATGCAACTTTTCGTATAGATAGCAAATGATCTATTATTTAAAATGGCAAATCGCAACATTCGCATCTTGAAGCCAATGCTATGCTTTTTAACTATATCCTATCATCTACCAGCGAAGCCTTTTTTAAAGTTTTCCGGATAAAGATTTTTATTTTATTTGCATTATCACCCTCCCAGCTCCATTTATAGAATTCTTGTGTTTGTCTGCTATTTCTCACTAAGTCTTTAGCACTTTTAAGTGTGAATATCCCTTGAGGGTTTAATATCCATTTCTAACCACTCTTACTTTGTTTCGAGTTAGATTCTACTATTTGTCTTTGTTTAAAAATTTGTTTCCATGTCTTTGATGTCGTCCTTGTAACTATAAATTCATTATTACCTAGGTCATATTTATCCTTCTTGAATTCCTCCTAGATACCTTATTATCTTGGAGGTGGAGGAGGTAGGAGGAGGGGGAGGGGGAGGGGGAGGGGGAGGGGGAGGGGAGGGGGAGGGGGAGGGGGAGGGGGAGGGGGAGGGGGAGGGGGAGGGGGAGGGGAGGGGGAGGAGGGGGAGGGGAGGAGGGGAGGAGGGGGAGGAGGGGGAGGAGGGGGAGGGGGAGGAGGTGGTGGTGGTGGAGGAGGAGGAGGAGGTGGAGGAGGAGGAGGAGGATGATGATGAAATATTAAAAATAATAATATAAATATAATGTAAAATAAATCGAGATTGTTATAGATGAAGAAAAAAAAGAATAAAATAAGTTATTAGAAAAAAATAAAAAAATATTTTCATTGTTATTGTAATAATTAGAAAATAAAATTATAAGAAAAATGAATTATCTATTTAATCAACATGATTTTTACTTTATGACAAACCATTTTTTTTTAGTTATTTTTGTGTTAATTCCCTCTTTAGTATTTCTCATATCTCATTAAAAAAACAAATTCTTTATGGATTATCATGGAGCTTAATATTACACCACCACTCATGACTAAGTCCGTCACATTAAACATTTTTGTGATTAATATTCACAAGAACCTATATTACTTTGTGAACTCGATTTATTCTTCATCTCATTCATTAAATCTTTTTGTAAGAATTTTCGTGCCTTTTTTTTAAATATAATTATGTTTCAATCTTACATTGAAAATATAATTATGGCCTAAAACCTAGACATTTTTTTTTATATGATTTTGTACATCAAATTCAAAAAAAATAAATTGTTTTGGTATATTGAATAACATCAATTCTATTTTACTCTTCTATTTCATGTCAGATTAAAAAAATACACCACCCAAAAATAAACTGCATGTTGAATCCTTTCCTGATCTAACTAATGGTCTTTGAAAAAAAAAAAAAGGTATAAGTGATTTGAGTTTGACTCTCAGACTTTTTAAAAATTGAGTTTTTCATTTAGTTTTTTTATATATACATATAAATAAATAAATAATATATATATATATATACATATGCACAATATATTTACAAATAAACTATATATATATATATATATATATATAATCTATTTATATGTAATATAAAAATAAGAAAATTAAAATAAAAAATATATCAATTTAAAAAAAAAACCATGCATATTTTTTATTTATGCCTAAAATTAATAAAAAAATTGCCAATGGGATCCCTATTTGATCTGACGCCAATCTTTTTTTTTGGGAGATCTATGTTTGGTACATTATTTATAAAATAATTTAAAAATATAACCAAATTTTTAATATTTAAAAAAATAATGCACCAAACTCTTAACTAATTGATTTTTATTGCACTCAATTATCCTAATATCAAAATACCCTTACCTAATCCTAATTACTTAAGTTAATAAATAATACCTCACCCCTTGCCCTTAAATTCCTCGGGCTCCTCAATGGAGCACGATGAAGCTCACCGAGCTCCTTGCTGGAGCACGATGAAGCTCACCGAGCTCCTTGCTGGAGCACGATGAAGCTCATCGAGCTCCTTGCTGGAGCACGATGAAGCTCATCGATCTCCTTGCTGGAGCACGATGAAGCTCATCGAGCTCCTTGTTTGACCTTGATTTGTTCCAGCAAGCTCCTCATTGGAGCCCTCGAGCTTCTCGATGGAGCTCTTCGATCGTGCTCGAGGAGCTCTAGCAAGCTCCTCAGTGGAGCTCACTGGAGGTCCAGTGAGGAGCTCCTCAAGCTCTAATAAGGAGCTCCATTAGTTTTCTAGAGCTCCAGCGAGAATCTCCTCAAGCTCCAAAGAGGAGCCGCTAGAACTCATCAAGCTCCACCGAGGAGCTCGGTGGAGCTCAATGGAGCTCGAGGGGCTCCGGTAAGCTCATAAATCTCTTTGTTGGAGCTTGAGGAACTCTTCGGTTGAGCTCGCTGGAGCTCCTCAATAGAGCTTGATGGGGTTACGAGCGAGGGAAAATGGGTGAGGGGCTAGGTATTATTGATTATCTTAAGTAATTAGTTAGTTTAGGATATTTTGATATTATAATAATTTAGAACACTAAAAATTAATTAATTAAGTGTTTAGTTCCCATTTTTTAAATATTAAAATTTGAATTATTCTTTTTCAATTATTTTTAAATGATGCACCAAAATATAATTCTCCATTTTTTAAATGATGCACCAAAATCCTTTTTTTTTAAATGTAATGCATAAATTTTTTTAATGTTACTAAGAAGGGTATAATGAAATTGTACTTCTAACCAACAAAATATTAAAAAGAAATTTGATCCTAGCATAAATATTTTTGAATTACAATACCCAACTCTGCCACTTCTCCTTTTTGATGATAAATATTAATGAATCGATATGAATAATATTTTTCACATTAGTACAAATTGTTTATCAACCACTTAATCTAGCTTTTTCTCCACATATCTCAATTATCAATTGATTCCTTGTATTATGCTATATGATTATAGCTTCATTATATAATTAATGATAAAATTATTTTGGAAGATAGCTTCATTTATACTTATATGAATATCATAAACCATCCCATGGGCGTCCAACCCAGCATTCACACATCTTAATTATTTCCCATGACCTCACCTCCAAGTATAGGTACAAATGGATTTGGGATTCAAACGAGAATATGTAGCAAGTATTCAAATGAAATGTTACTAATTAGAAGACCAGTATTGCTGAATTGAGCAAGCTCAGCAAACCAATATATATGCTTATCACCACCATAGTACATCAAAAGAATATTGATTTGAACTCGCTTGCTATAGAAGCCACAGAATGATGTGGATGCCTAAACACATGCAACCATCTCTATTAGCAGGCTTGACTGCAGAAGAAATCTCTAGGAATTACCGGCGGGCAAGGCTTCTTTGCTACAAACTTATACTGATAAAGCAATATCATTAGAAAACATGTTAGATTTAGGATTTGGATCATACATTTGCAGCAGATTATTCTCAAGATGAAGTTAAAAGAAAATGACAAACCATTTACCTTATGCCGACTATATTTTTCCCTGATTGCATATAGCATACAATTATTTTTGTTACTGCATAGATCATGAAGATCAATAACACATTCAAACAAATCTGAGGCATGATAAAGTGTGTAGTACTGCAGGGTACAGTTCTGTGCCGAATGGAACAAAAAAACATATTTATCAACATCATGCCACTCAATACAAAGTTGATTACTTTAATTTATCAATCAAATACATACCCATGGTCTCTTAGAAGGATAAATAATATATTTGGCTAAAAAGATAGCTGAGGCAGCAACTAATGATGGAGGAAACCGTAGCATCTCATACTCTAGTAGAGACAATTCAGTGATGTAGCTTGCTAAGCATTCCAACTGCATTGAAGGAACCTTGAACAAAAGAAACAGTTTAAAACATGGAGATTTTTAAGATGAAAAAAATCCATAAATATGAAATATATTGTATAGTGAAAAACATCTCACACCTCATCATCAATCCCATGACCAGCACAAATGAACTGCCTGTGTATGAGTTGAAAATACTTAGAATAAACATTGATGGCCAAAAAAAAGAAGAGATGAAAAATCATAAGTTGGAAATTCTAATGTTGAATTTTACCTTAAAAAGCATTTGGCTGTTGGTGATGTTAGTTCGAACTTCAAGCAACTTAAAACAGCATATTCCATTTCCAAGACCTGAGTGCATGTCATTAAGGTCAATTTCAAATGCATGTAGGTTAAGTAGACAAATACATTAGCTATGAAATATTCATTGATCTATAAAAATGAGTTTTGCATCAAAACCTTTAAAAACAGGGTTTTCATATGAAAAATAATAAAACTAATAAACAAATTACCTTAAAGTAAGTCTACATGATACTAACTACCATAATATCTTCTAAAAATCTAATCGAAATATTTATGATCGTAGTCAATTTTATTATGTATTCCCTCCCAAAACTCATTAAGATTATGAAGGGAACAACAAAACTAAACTTAAATTATATCGAACTTGAAAAATCCCACCAGTCAATTGGATTTACCTAGGACATAATATTTCATATTTTTAGGTAAATTAATCAGCATGCATCTTAAGATCGTCACATTGACTACAACATATATATAGAAATGTATGTGAAACTATATTTTTTATTTTTTTTACTTTTTTAAAGTACATTCATATATACTATTAGAACTTGTCTAATTTTTTATTTTTTTTGTAGCAAATAAATTTGAGTCAGGGCAATTGAAAAAAATCTAGTGTTGACATTTAATATATCGATAGGGTTACTATTATTACCTACATCTACATAAAGTTAAAAATCATTATCATTATATTCACAATTTACCATTTTTTTAAATATTTCTATTTATTAAAAAAATTATAAAATTAATTCAAAATAAAAACTCAAAAAAAAAAAATATAAGTATATCATAACCTTCTTTGTTGTAAAATATTATTCTTTTTATTGCACTGCACTACACTTCTAATCTGAAGGCTTAATTAAAATTTATAAATTCCAATACATGAAGGAAGGTTTGTCAAATCTTAAAAAAGCAAGCATAAAATAAATATTACAACAATAAATAAAAATTACAAAAAAAATATCATATTTAGGAGAAAGCAGAGAGAACAAAAGAGTCTAAGAATTAAAAAGAAAAAATTTTAAATTAAAATTCTAAATTTCATACACTTTTTATAGAGATTTAAAAATAATAAAAAATATATATTTTTTATTTTTATTTATTTATTTAGACAAGAAATCCGACAATCATCGAATTTCTGGCTTGTAGCCATCGAAATAATATGATGACTATGAATTTTTATAAAGGCAATGATACCATCAAGACGTGTCTATCATTGTCACTGATAGGGCTTGACTCACCCATGCCAGGTCATGGACTACTGGACCAATGAACCATGCCATCAGACCAGGCATGTGAGTCATGATTGGTCCAGCAAGAGGCACGACCAACTTCAGCCCAGCATAGCACTAACCATGCCTCTGGTTAGCACGATCTAGGACTAGACACGGGTCTAAACCATGACGTGTCAAGCCTGCAATGACCAAATTCATGTCTCATATTGTCCCCGAGCCACTTGACACCTATAATTGATGACCATAAAAATTATCAAAATTTTATAATTATATTATTATTTGTGACCAAATTTATTTTGGTCATTATCCATGACTACTTTGTGGTCACTCAATTTACTATATTTGTTAGGCCTTTGGGACTCATTATCTATGACCATTTTGATGTGGTCGCTCTATATAATATAATGACTATTTTTGATGGTCATTATTCAATATTTAAAATATCAAATAATATTTACTATTCGATGTGATTTATATGTTGAGTTTGCTTGAAAGATGACTTTAATTATAACGATTGCACAAAAACTATAATTTTGAAAATTTTGACAAATAATTATGAAATTAAGAATTTTTAGAATAAAACATACGACTTGTTTGAATTGATGACCAAAAAGTGAGCAAAAAGTCTATCTTTAGTTGAAACTCAACACACATAATCATGATAATCATCATATGTCACACCTCAAATACCTTACTGACATTTTCCTTTCATTGTATAATAGATACTTTTGGCTATAAAGATTTCTTTAAATCACAACCGAACTAACTCAAAACAACTTAATGACTATGACATTGATTTCTCTCAAAATAACTAGTACTAAAAATCCTAATAGCCTCCCGATCTTATAATCTTTTCTTTATTAAACCACAGAATACTCAAGATAAAGTTATGGCTTATAACAATGACATGGTATCAAAATTTTTGACTACATGTTATTACAAAGTCAAACTTAAGTCGCAACTAAAACAAGTATTGTGATCACACATCAATATCGTGACTTTGTATTACAAAAATTAAATAAGTTATCATGACTTTCCCAATATCATGACCATCAAGTAAAGGAGAGAAACAAAAATCATGACTTATACCTATCATCACAATTTTTCATTACATAACCAAATAATCAAAACTACAACTTTTCTCCAATACCAATACTTTTTAACATAAAAAATACACATCATATCCTCAGATATATAAAAAAAATCCTAAGAAGCCAAGAGAAATCCACGCAAAATATGAGAAAGACAACCTAAGGGACTCCACATCTTCATTATCGAGATGATCCATATACAACAAGAATGATATAAGACACAAACATGAATCCTAAAATCTATCATACATCTGACCCCTTCCTAGGTGCAAATACATGTATAATAGAACAAATTTTGAGGAAATTAGATTTTAAAACTTAATTTCTCCATATAATTGTAATTGAGCAATCAAATTCATACGAGATATATTTACACTTATCTCATATGTAATTTTTCATAATTTCAAGAAAAAAATATAATGATAGTTTAATGTATCTATGTATAATGGATGTTTATTTTATTATTTTAATATTTTAATATAACATTTTGTTATAAATTTGTTTGATTATGATTGGTTTGGTAATTAAATAAAATTGAGACTAAATTTTTTACTATTCAATGATTTGTACATGATTTAAGTGGAAACAATGATAGGCAAGCCACAAAATATACTCATGCATAAAGAAGAAAAGAAGTAATAGTCCTTTCAATCATAATGCACAAGACAAACTTATATATTAAAACTCAAAATTAAAATATATTTAATTATTACGAGTATGATACTTAGAAAATCAAAAAAATAAATATTTTTTATAAGTGATAAAAAATATTTTTAAAAAAATTAATACTCAAATTTATGATAAGTGATAAAAAAAATATTTTCCCTAAGATTTAACTTTAGTGTATGAGTCACCTATCATAATGAGAGATGGTGACAGATAAGTTATGTGCCAGATACATTCAAAAGTAATTAATATGGTGATAACAGTCTTGTGAGTGAGTTTCAAGAGTACAGTTTTCATTGATAAAACATAATAAAAATAAAATGGTAATTACATGAGTATAATACTAATTACTAACAAAAACAAAAATATAAATATTTTTATTATCACATTTATTTTCATCAAAAAAGATACTAGAGATCAAAAAATAAGAATACATATTATAAGCAACTATTAAGAATAGTTAACAAATCGTCTAAAATGTGTAAGTTATAAATAACCTCCAATAAAGAATTTTTATTTTAATATTAGCGTATCAAGAGAATAACTATTAGAGAATCATCATGGTAAACTTGTTAAAAAAAATATATAAAATAATTAACTATACAAACTACATATATTATGTCTGATCTGGTCATAATAAAATAGTTAATTTTTCCTATGATTTTCATATAAATAATAGAGTCGACTAAATGGCTTACATCAAAAATAAAATTAGTACTTTGAACAATAAAAATATCTACTAAAGAACAAATCAAAAAAAAAACTCTAAAAATATATTAAGTACATATCTCATCTTTTCTAGAAGGAAATCTTATTTTAGATCTCTTCAAAATCTTCATGAAGATATCCACTAGTTACACTATCATATGAATATATATTTTAGTATAAATATCTCATTCAAAACCTTCTCCCTCATGAAAAAATAATCATTTTATATATTTCGTCAACTTATTAAATATTAGAATCTCATTATGTAACTATCATAGTAAAAGATATTATGAGAAGAGAATACATATTTGATCTCAAGTAGATAAGGCATCAATAGTATATTACAAGTAATTATTATCATTACTCTAAATTAAATATGTACTAAATCTCAAAATAACTGTATATCTCTTACTTTTTTAGAAAATAAGAATGACTCCAAGAAAAAAGCAAAACACTACCATAGGGCCTTCTCTCAATACATATTGGTGCACAACTTAAATCTTAATGTCCAAACAACGACAATCATTCATGATCCCTTAAAATTATTACAAAACCTAAACTTATTCAAATATCTTTGTATGCAAAAAGTTTTATATATATACATATATATATATATATATGTATATATTTATGTATATATGTATGTATATATATATTGATGAGAATCTAAGATATAACAAATTATATTAACTATGTATATTATATATGATCTTATCATAGTTAAATATTAATATTTCTTATTAATTTCCTATATGTAGCATAGTCAACAAAAATGGCATATCAGTACCATCATATTGAGTATCAAGATGCTCTGAAATAATCAATTGAAAACTCTTTACTAACTAGTTGTCTAAGAAAAACTACAAGTAAGAAAGTGTAATAGAATCAAATGTAACATTTAGATTCATATTCTCCCTAGACTCGTTAAAAAATAAGTCATTTATCAAAAGAATAACATCAATACTCACTAAAATATTTGTACTAAAGTATCCATGAAAAATATATCTCAAATGTGGGACCAAGAAAAAAAAATCAGATAAAAAAAATTTAAAACATTGCAAGCCAATGCACGTGTCCTACAATAAAAGTGATTACTGTCGCTATCGAGAAGATGTGAGTGTTCGAGTTTGCCCAACACTACAACACATTGGCAGAGGCAGACACACACAATCATGCATGTGGCACACACACACTCTTTAGTTGTTGAGGTTTCTTTCCCAATGAGCCAATCCACCACATCAACGTGATAGATCGGGTTTAAATAAAATTTTAAAAAACCAACCACATGGATGTGGTGGATACAACACTTAAAAGAATACCCAATTTTTTTAAAATGGATTTGGGCATGATCCAAGATTATGGTGACCAGTGACGCGTCCCCGGGATGTGGTCCTAGATCACTATCATTGTGTTGGTGTAAGGTATCAATGGGCCAGAGCACGAGGAAGGGCAAGTCCAACATGGCTTGAATCATGCCTCATGCTGGTATGACCCAGATGTAAGTATGATTCTAGACCATGTTATATTGGGCTAGGCACAACTCATTCAGATTGTTCCCCATGTAATGTCTGGGCTTGCCCAGCCCACTTGACACCTTTACTTGAGTAAAGGTGTCAGATGATTGAAATACTCTTACGATCTAATATGTAAATAAGAAGCTCTAATAAGCATTCCTAACAGACATATCTCATACTATATGATCGAAATACTCTTATGACTAAAGTAAAATATTATTAATTTAATTATACTAATTGACTAGATTAAGAATACATAAGTAATGAGTATAAAATATTTAAATATCTAACCAAAGATTTTATTGTTAAAGAAAACTTACAATAAACTTAATTAATCTCAAATAAAATTTTTCTCAATCTTTTAATCCTACAAATAAATATTTGAAGTGAAGACAAAGTCAAAGTTAAGAAACTTGCGATATGTTCTGAAAGAGAAATATTTATATATATCTCGAGTAATCATCAATAAAAATAATCAGATATCAAAATCTCTATTAGCTCATATCTCTATTATATCCACATACATCTGAGTATGTTAGATTGAATGATCTCTACTCAATCCAAACTAATATGTAAGATAAAAAGCTCTGGTAAATTTTCCTAACTAACTTGTCTCATGTTTTAAGATCAAAATATTTTTATAATTAAAATAAATTATTCTTAATTTAGCTAATAATAATTGACCAAACTAGACCCCCAAAAGGGTAGCTCGTTTGGCTTAAGGCTCTGGGCAATGTCCCAGAGGTTCCGCGTTCGAGTCCTCCCGGGGGTACTGGGGCATTTACCTGGTCGGCAGCTCCAGGGCCCCGAGGGATTAGTAGGGGGAATGGGCCCTGAAACCCTCGGTATCAAAAAAAAAAAAAAATAATAATAATAATTGACCAAACTAATATTAAACAAGTAATGAGTCAAAAATATTTAAATATCTAGATAAATAATTTAATATGGAAGAAAAAACATATAATACAACTTGTCCAATCTCAAATAGAGATTTTCTCAAAATCATTTGATCGTATAAATAAATATCAGAAAAAACAAAAAATAAAGTCAATGTTGAGAAGTCTGAAGACAACTTGCTAAGAAAAAACTAATAGAAAAATCAAAATAAGCATTATACAAAAAAATAATATTCAAAGTTAGATAATATCATATTCAATAAATTTTAAATATTTGTCATTAACTAAATAATATTTTCAAAATAAAAAAAGAATATATAATTTATGATATGATTATCAATGATGTAAATATTTGTTTATATATTAATACACAAGAGTCTGATGTGAGAGAATGAGTAAAACAAGTAACATGTAAAAGAAGAAAAAAATGTTACTGCCTTTGACAAAAAAATTGTATTGATAATTTAAAAGTCTGATTTGAAAGTATAAGTTAAATAACCAATAATGCCAAAAAAAAAGATATGTGACAATTGATAAACTTTATGAAAACCTTGAGATGACTCTGATAATCAACATATCATTTAAACTACTGCGTAAAATTATCGGTCACCTCCCTGAAAATAAAAACTAATAACTATGTTTAGTGTGATCTATCCTCCTAAAACAAGTACACTTAATTACGACTCCATCTATTTTTGCTATAATAATGCATACTAATTCATCAAAAAACAAAATTATATTAAACCCTAATTTCTATCAAACCAAGTACACTTAATTATTCTCTCGTTTTCTTTTTTGACTTATGCTAAAAAAAATCCTATTAGAGTTCTATCTCATGTTACTGTGCACACCACAACACGCCTTTGCTCAACTCAGATGTACCACTATGAGTGCCAACTATGTGCTTGTGTGCATCACTATGTATGTTTTGTATGCATGTGCATGCCTATAGTGTGCCCATGCATGCTTGTACACAAAAAAAAATCAAATAGTACACATACTTTCTCTCTAAGATTTCAAATATCGCTCTGATACCATAAAAAACTAATAAAAGATAAAAAAATAATAACACTCAATATAAAAAATATATATCAAATAATATTGTATAATAAATAAAAATAATTAAGATAACTCATGGATTAGATTTTTTCATCAAAAATACAAAAAAGAAATATTAAGCTAAATAATAAGAAACTATTAATATTATCTATTGAGCATTATTATATTTTATTTTCAACATTAATTTGTAATATAGTATAAGAGCAAGGTTACATACCATATATAGAGATATAGAAAGAGTATCAATGATAAAAATTTCCGATATATCCACCGATATATCTCCAATATATCCATAAATTCTAATATCGATATATTCTTTAAAACCGATATATCTATTTTTGATTGGTACTCATATACAAATACACACCGATATATTTTTGATATATCCAATATATCCGTAAAATACAAATACCGATATATCTGTAAAAACTAAAAGTTTAATCCTTAGAAAGTACATATATTATATGATCACAATAAATATATACATACATGCTATGATGCTTGCATGCATGGATTGAAGGAAAAAGGCACATATCATTGTGTGCCTCCAGAATCCTCGTTACACATCCACTATGTGTGATGGGCATCAATGCCCACTACATTGATGTTGATAGTAGAAAATATCATTGGAGCATTGACAATGACACAAGTCACGGGGAGTAGGTGCACGTAGTGATTGTGTGTGAATCAAAGTTTTTTGCATCAATTCCATGATAGAGTTTGATAGGGCTCCAAAACCCTAATTTTTTAAGAGTTGTTGCACATGAATTCCATGATAGAATTGGATAGAGCCTTAAAACCCAAATTTTTCAAGGGAGTTTGGGAATTTTTAACAATTAAAGGTTCAATTTAAAAAACCATAAATTATAAATTTTACTAGAGGCATATTTGTCAATTTAATGGTTCAGAATTATAAAACCATAATTTCTATGGAGGAATTGAATTTAGAAATTCTAACTTGTGATCTGACATCATTATAGACACATAGGAGACTATTTCTACCATGTATATATTATAGAAAGAAGAGTCATACCAGAGAAACTTATTGAGCATTATTTCTAGAGATAAGTCCAAAAGTTTTATGCAATACTAAGATGGAGGAAAAAGACTAACTACCAAAGCTATCCAAGATTTTTCATAGAATTTATTTATCTTGATATTTATATTTAGTAGAAAGAAGTATATAAAAATTATCTTTAAGATAATAATAGATTCTTCCTTTCTTTTATGTATTACTAATTATTTTATTTATACTCTTATTCCAGATTCTTAAATTATTGGTATATTAGCTAATAATCATATTGCTAGTAATTATACCAATAAAATATTTCGGTATATTATTTTTTCTGTTGATAATTATTTATAATATTATATCTTTTACAAGATAAATCACAATTTCTTTTTAATCTTAAGGTTTTTCATAAAATAATAAAAAAACAAATTAATAAAAATATTAAAAATTATAAAAATAAATATGCATCAATATATATATATAGTAAATATAATTAGTCATACAATTAGTCATTATGAGGCAATATGGCTCAAAAGGACTATTTCCTACCTAGAAACTTATTTTTCATGAAATAGTTTTCTATCAATCAATCAAGTTATTAATTATATTTTTAATACAATACTTATTGCTAACTCTACTAGTTATAGAAAAATCATAAGAAAGATATAGTTTGAATATTATCCAACCCGATCTAACATATGCAATTAATATAATTAGACATTCTTTAATTTTTTTTTGCAAATTTACCTAGACACAACTTTTTTGCATACTAAGATTAAAGAATCTCTGAGACCCAATGATCTAGATATTAATTTTACTCTTGATATAGTACTTATAATTAACTTTGCTAGTTATAGAAAAATCATAAGAAAGATATAGCTTGAGTAATACCCGGCCAAAGCTAACATATGCAATTAATATAATTCGTCATTTCTCATAGGAAAATCACAAGAAATATATAGACAACTTTTAGTAGTCATGGATATTTGCAATAAATAGGATATTTAAATTTTCATAAAATATATTTTCTATCTATCAATCTAAGTATTAATTTTATTTCCAATAAAATACTTACAATTAACTCTGCTAATTATAGAAAAATCATATGGAATATATAGTTTGAGTATTACCCGATCATCTCTAATATATTAAAATTAATATAATTAATCATTTTTTAAAATTTCTCTATAAATTTACCTAGATACAACTTTTCGCATACTAAGATTAAATAATTTACAAGACCCAAGATCTAGGTATTAATTTTACTTTTGATATAATATAAGTATTACTCAAACAAATCTAAGACATGCAATTAATATAATGTCATTTTTGATAGGAAAATCATAAGAAAGATATAAACAACTTTTAATAGTCATGAACATTTGCAATTATCCGAATATTTGGATTTTCATAAAATATATTTTCTATCTATCGATCTAGGGTATTAATTTTATTTTTAATACAATACTTACAATTAACTCTACTAGTTATAGGAAAATCATAAGAGAAGTATAGTTAGAGTATTACCCGACCATCATACATATGAAATTAATATAATTAATCATTTTTAAAATTTCTCTACAAATTTACTTAGAGACAACTTTTCACATACAAAGATTAAAAAATCTACAAGACCTAGATCTAAGTATTAATTTTACTTTTGATATAACACTTACAATTAAATCTACTAGTTATAGAAAAATCATAAGAAAGATATGCATGAGTATTACCCGATCATATCTAACATATGCAATTAATATAATTCATTATTTTTTAAATTCTTCTCTACGAGTTCACAGACACAATTTTTCATATAATAAGATAGAAAAATCTAAGACCCAAAATCTCTTTTAGTAATCATGAATATTTATAATTGCCAGGACATTCAAATTTGAGTTGGGTACAAACTTATATCAAAATGAGATTTATAACAAGATTTTATATTTTTTTTTTTTGAAAATAATATTATTACTTTAAAAAGTAAGAGATATGTAATTATTTCTAGATCAAGATTAAAACTAGAATTCTAAGTGATGTAACTTTTACATATAAGATACTAGGATATTTCTAAATTTATTTTTTCCACTATATTTTATTGTGATAATAAAGTAGTGAAGTATATATTCTCATGTTCTATATTTCATGAATAGATGAAGTACATAAAAATATATTATTTCTTACTCGTGAAAAAAATAAAATCATTACTATGATATATATCCAAATAGTAACACAATCAATGATCATCTTCATGAAAATCTTATAGATATCTTTAAATCACCTTCTTTTCTTTCAAATTTAATGTTTTAAACTTGTACACATCAACTTCACGGAAGATATTATAATTTTTTTTATTTTTTATTGTTTATTATGTTATGTTGATGAGAATAGCTATCATGTGAGTTGCTCCAAAAAAATTTACTCATTATATAAAGACATTATTTATATGTATTTTGATTATCAAGTGTTATTTTTTCCAATGTTCTTGAATTTCTACAATTTTAACTACCCCATCATACGTAAGGTTGTTTCATTGTGTTTTAGTGATGAATCATGCATATTTCAATTTTGCCTCTCCCATATCCTTATTTTTAACAAGAATTTTCTTGGTACACATTTATGATGCTTTTTGATTGTTTTACATTTCACAAAAAAAAAAAAAGAATATTCTTATATTAAAGATACACCATTTCAAACACCATATAATACAAGTAATATAGGAAGTAAAAAATACAACTTACAAATACAATTATCTCAATAATACATATAGACTAAGATGCACACACACAAAGCATACCTCTTCTTTAAAATATGTGTTATCTGTAATGTAGCAGAACTCTTCCACGGGAGGTGCACAAATCTCTTCATATTTACTGGCAATTTAAAATAGTGACTCATCAAGTGAGGCTTTGTTAATGTTTGCTGGAAAAATTTGGGACGGTGCCAATAAATAGAAATGTTAACAGTTAGAAGAATTTACGCAGCAATTAACATGCATGCAACACCAAGAAGCTGCAATCTTTGTCTATGGATCACATTTTTTGAAAGATAACGATCTATGTAGTTCACAGTCAAGTACAGAGTATCAGGTACTAGTCTATATTCATCGGCCACCTACAGTTACAATTAGCAGCCAACCTTGGAATAAGAAACAGTCATTGCCAACTAAAAAATAAACAATGTTGCCACAATTACCTCTACTAGCCAATCAACTAATATAGCACGCATACTTGAATTTACATCATCTTGGATCTGTTCCATGAAGTCTGGGGAGGGCCTTTTCTTTATCTGCATTCCAAGGAATTGCATATACATAGAGAAGAAAAAACAAAGAGTAGTAATTCACGAATAACTGTAGATAACCATAAAATGCAAGTAAATCTATTAACACCACACACCAGGAAAGCTATAGAGATAATGATTTATTCCCTACAAGTGGCTGGACTGAAAGCAATTATCGTTGAAGCATTAAGATTTTTTTAACGAGGTATCCCTGGGCCCAGGGCAATCCACCCATTCCATAGGAGGCACAATTTTCTATTCCAATGACTGTTGATAGCTCGTAATGATTCAACTCACAACCTCTAATATTAAGTGAATTTAGCATCTCAGCAATTGGACTATCACATCGTTGGAATCATTGATGAATTAAGTTGACCAAAATGTTAGAGGATAGAATTTATATTCAATTAATATTCATATGTAATTAATATTCAAATAATTGATATAAATAAATTATGGATCAAACAATCAATTAGTATTTATGCTCGAGTGATTTTAGAATTGATTTTCTGTATTCCTACAATATCTCTTTTACACTTGTATGTAATAGCTAATACAATCTGCCACAAACAACATGGTTGAGACCAATAATAATATGATCAAAAATCCAGACATTACCAAATATGATTTCACATTAAAAAACATAGAGGACAAGGAAGTAACATTACTTGATCCTTTGATCACACAACATTCGGACATGGTGAGACTCAGTGCAATACAGTGTTGGATGGGCACAACAATGCACAACAATATCAAATAGGATTCCACATCTAAAATTCTTGATGTGACTTAGCCTCAACACTAAAAATAAGCTTGGGCTAATTGACGAAACTATGATGTATTTACCATCCTCCGATGTGAGATTCCTTAGGGCAATGCTCAATGATTTAGTGACGAAACTATGATGTATCCCATAGCATCATATTTTCTTATATGGAAGCAACAGTTTGGAGCGACCTCCATGATAGATTCGCTCAAGAAGACCATTAAAGAATCTATCAAATTCAACAAGAAATAATTGAATGTTATCAAGGATCCTTCTTTGTATTCACATATTACACAAAACTCAAGGGGCTTTGGGACGAACTTGCATCCTGCCAAGAACCCAATGTGTCCTCGTGTAATATGATTTTGAAGATTGTCAATCAAGAAGAAAATGAGGTGATACGATTTCTGATGAGGCTTAATGCACATTATTTGCAGGTTCATGGGGTAATTTTAATGATAAACACACGTCCAAACACACAGAAACTCATTTGTTGATTCTCAAACATGAAAGGCAAATGATAGTTGGAATCTGCTAAGAAGTTCAATTGGCCTCCCATGAGATGTAGATCACTCAGTCACCAACCCCAAGACAATGACTCTTGTCAATGCAAATAATGCATTTATTATGTCTAGGAGGGTCATTTAATTAAGTGGCGATATTATTTACTTGGATTCCCAGTAGGTCAAAAAAGACATGAAAAGAACATCAAGCCAAAAAATAAGGCAGTAGCTCATAATGTTGAGATAGAGAGGGGACTAACCAATACGAGCTTAACCTTTGCAAATGAGAAATACAAATATATCATGGTATTCTTTCACAATAAAAGTAGTAACGATCACCTTCTCACAAATATGACAGGTATATTTACACAGCATTGGAAATAATATAGAACATGATACACATTCAATGTTTAAACCCAATTATAATAATAAACAACCCTCATGGTTTTGTTGGACTACTTAATGATAAATAAGCTACCATTGAAAATATTAGATCTATTCAATTTTGCCAAATTTGTATCATAATGAAGTTCATGTGCTTTAATTTCATATGAGTTTGATATTTGTAAGTAAATTAACTCAAGTTTGGTACATAATGGTATTTTATCATAATTTTTGTGATGCAGAGAACATGGATATGAGGAAGATTGGACTTGGCAAGCATTTTAATGATCTCTACTATCTCACACTAAACTTATATCCTTGTCTTGTTAGTCACATAGCCCACAGCTCTGATCTCTAGCATTGATAACTTGGACACCCATCTGATGCACCTCTTCACACCTCATCTTAATCTTTTCCAGAAATAATATTTCATCCTAATAAAGTTTGTGAGGTATGTTTCTTGGCAAAACAAACATGTTTTATCTTCTATTTCTAGTTCAATAAAAATAGTTGTACCATTGATTTGATATATTGTGAGATTTGAGAAGCACAAAAAATTTGAAACATATTCTAAGGCCTATTATTCCCTAATCATTATTGATAATTTTACTCATTTTATTTGGTATCATATTATGCATATTAAATCCTTAGTGTGATGATAATTATCTTCAATTTGAAACATATTCAAATTGAAGACTCGTCTAACACATTATTACAAATTTTCATAAATAAAACTATCAAGATATTAACCTCTTACAAACATCACATAAGATAAGAACCTTATGCACTTGATACAACCTTATGCAAGATTCTAACATACATGTGCTCATACCCCTAAACAAAATGAGGTAGTCAAGTGTAAACATCACCACTACCTTTTAATTGTAGCCAATGGCCTACAATTTCAAGTTAATTTATCATTACAATTGTGGGAGTGTCTATGCATCATATTAACCTTATCAATCATCTACTTACACATCTACTTTCCTACATATCTTCATATGAACTCGTATACAAAACTCCACCAATTTATTCAAATTTAAGCTTTTGATTGCTTATGCTTATGCCACAAATCTAATTCCCAATAATAAAGTTTATCATGGATGCTATTGCATTTTTATTGGATATCCTCTTGGGCAAAAAGATTATTGTTGAAATATAATAAAAGTAAAAATAACATCTAAAATCTCGATTCAAATTAACGTGTATATGCTAAACTCTTGTATAATGGACTAGTTGGATTGGGGCAACCCACAATTCTATTGTAGGTAGCCCTATTATATGAATATAGACTATAACAATAGTTTTATTATATATTTTCTCCCGAGGAAAAAAATAATTCATATCAATTTATTTTGTTCGCTCATAACATATTGAATATGATTTTATATATATTATTGTCTAACTATCATAGTAAATAATAATAATAAAATATTATATATATGTGTGTGTGTGTGTGTGTGTGTGTGTGTGTGTGTATTTCTTAAATAGATATCAAATTTAAAATATGTCCCAGATAACAATCATCGCTCTGAAATCAACTTTTACTTTAAATTTCAAAAAAATTCTCTCTTTTTCTGGATCAAAATTACCTCTAAAAAATACAAAAACTTATCATATATCATTTCAATACAAGCTGATATCCAAATAGAATTTGAATATCAAACTAATTTCAAGTGTCAATGATTGCTAAAAAAATATCAAACCTTAAGATTTTTTCTTATGTCTCAATACACAGAGTTGTATCTGAATAAATTTATCGAAAAGAATTTAAAAAATAGTTAACTTTACTAATTACTAAAGCTAAATATGATCTTGTAATAATTAAATAGTCAACTTTACTAATTAAAATCATCTCTAAGCTTTTTCTGGAAACAAAATTACCTCTAAAAAGTATAATATCTAATTGCATATATCCTTTCAACACAAGCTGATGTCCAATTAGAGTTTTGAATATCTAACTAATTTCAAGTGCCAATGGTTACTAAAAAAAATCTCAAGCCTTAAAATTTATTCTTATGTTTCAATATGCATAAAAGTTGCATCTAAATAAATCTACCGAAACGAATTTAAGAAATAGTTAACTTTACTAATTACAAAAACTAAATATGATTTTGTAATAAAGCAACATGATTTTCCTATAGAGCATAACACAAAAAAATAATTATTTGAGATAAATGACGTACTGAGACACAAAAAACTTTTAAAACTTTGAGGCACAAAGCATAAATATAAGAAATAATTTTGTTTTCTGAGTCACACTTTATATTACACACACACCCACACACACACATACATGTATGTATATATATATTTTTTATTTTCACTAAATATTACATGTAATTTTTATTTATTAATAAAAAATAATCAAATAAACGACATCAAAAATATAAAAATTTAATATCAATAATATTTTCCAATATCACAAGTATTTAGAGATCTAAAGTAAAATAATAAAATTTTAATAATCTAATATACACAATTTTAAGACATCAAACATATTATATATACTTTTCAAATGTGTGGGGCTTTGAAAATAATATAATTTGTAAATGAGACTATGGGAATAATATATTTTATGGGAGTGCACTTGAGACGAGGCAAAACTAGGCAAGAGGCTTTTACCTAGGCTAAGTGGAACCTGAGCTTTAGGCACAATTGAAGTGTATGCCCAAGAGACCAACTCATAAAAGAGTATCAATGCAAGCTAGTATCCAACTAGAATTTTAATATTTGATGAACTTTAAGTGCTCTTAATCACTAAATGAGATCGTGAATCATAAAGACTTCATATACCCAAATACAAAAGAGTCGCATAAGTAATTCTACCAAAAAGAATCTAAGAAATAATAAATTTTACTGATTGTAATAAACTAAATATAATCTGATAATAATAAAATAGTTAACTTTTTGATAAATAACAGTGTTAAATTAAAATAATCTCGTCAAATCAAAAATCTATACTTAAATCAATAAGAATATTTGCTATAGTATAATCCAATAGACAACCCATCAAAAGCATACCTCTTTTTTAAAAAAGAAATTCCTCTCCTAAAAAAGATCACATTTATACAAAAAAAAAAAATCTGAGCATCCTAAGATTCTTTATTTGAAACTATAATAAAAGATTCTTTGAGTTAGGTGATTCTTAAAATGTAATATAATATCAGAATCAATCAAAAAAGATTAACCCTATGTTTGTATACACTTAATATAAAAACATGCATGGTGGTGACAACATAAAGTCATAAACACATTTGATGTTGATAGTAGGGCATTCATGGTTGGTGGGAATAGGCATTCACAATTGAGGGATAGTAGACATGCACGAAATATTTTAGCATAATTATAAAAAAATAGAAATTGCAGTTTTATTTTTTATTTGAAGCAACTAATTTTATAACATAGAATAAAAAAGATTATCATAATACAAATCGTAGAAATAAAACCTTGGTTCAATGTATCCACTATATAAGGATAAATCATATCTAAGATAATTATTATATATTATATCCAAAGATAAGACTAAAAATTTTATATAGTATTAAAACAGACAGACTAACTAACAAAGTCATCTACTATGAAGAAGATTATCATGATAGAAATAAAACCTCAATTTAGTATACCTACTAAAGAAAGATAAATCATATCAGAGACAATTATTTAAAATTATATCCCAAAATAAAACTAAGAACTTTACATAATATTAAAAAAGATAGATTGACTGCCAAAATCATACAAGAGTACTCACAAAGTTAATCCACAATGATATTACATTTAAAAGAGAGGAGAATAAAGAATTCCTCTCTAAGGTAATAGAAAATTTTTCATTTTCTTCAAACTCTTACATTATTAACACAGAAATTAATATTCATATTATTGATAATCATATTATATTCATCATATTATTTTCTTGTTCTGAAGATATTATTATAATAGATAATAAATATTTAAAAATCATTTGATATGATAGTATTTAATATGAGTCTTTGATATTTTCTTATATATTGCATATTGCCAATTATCATGTTACTTTACTTTTTATAAGTTATTTTTCTAGATAATTTAACTATAACTTTATTTTTTATTCTATTAATATTTTTTGACAAGATTAAGAGACTCGAAAGAATACTCAATTTGGGATTGAATCGGGTGAATTGTATGATCTCTCTTTAATGGTAGATTTTATTTTAGATAGTTAAGTATATTAGATATTTTACTTGTGCATTCTCAGTTTGATCATCTATCACTAATCAAATTAAAGAATATTTTATCCTAATTTTAAGAATATTTTAATCCTAGAATTCGAGACATATCAATCAGGAAAGCTTACTAAAGCTTCCTATCATACATGTTAGTCTGGCTTAAATAATAACACATGTGATTTGATATATTCAAATATATGAGAATCTAATAAAAATACAACTAAAAAAATATTTAGATATATGATCACTTTTATTGATCATTGAACGAGATATATATGTCAAAACGAAATAAATCATAGATTTTTTCTATTTTTTTTAGATTTTTTATAAAATAATAAAGAATCTTTGATAAAATTATTTAAAAAAAATTACAATGCATTAAAATATATGTCAAAGGGATTCATCACTTATTATATGGATCATGAAATTATATATTATATTTCATACACCAATATACCCCAATAAAATGAGATTACTAAAAAAATAATTGATATTTAATTAAAATAACTCGGTCAATTCTAATAACAAATAGCATATCGAAATACTTTTAAAAAAGATACATTTTTAATTATAATTTAACTTATCAATCATATATTCTCTGTTGACATTTTCCATTGTATACTCTTTCAGATCCTACATTCTTGAAAAAAAACTATTTAGCTTACCTCTCATAATTTTGAATATTCGTAATTTGTCTTTGATCACTTTCTAGGATAGGAGACATTGGTATCTAAGACTTTAAAATATATTTTTCATATATACTTCAATACACAAATAGGATACAAATATTTTTTACCAGAGGTACAATATTTTTTTTTAGTATAGGATATGTTAGAGAAAATATTTATATTTTTCTTAGATATAATTTTATCTCCTAAAAAAATAAAAGATAATTATTTCAAGATCAAGTATATAAGTAGATTTCAGAATGATGACGATAATTACTTGAAAGATATCTTGAATACGTCATCTACTCAAGAAAATCATGCATACACTCTATTCTCATACTATGCTTTACTATAATAGTCAGGATATGAAACATATGATCTTTTAATCTAATAATTTATGAGTAGACAAAATACATATAGGTGTATTACTTTCATAGATTTCATGAGTATATAAAATACATAGAGACTTAATTGTTTCTTCCTATGAAAAAAGATTCAAAATAAAATTATTACTACAGCATACAATTAAACAATAAATAGTCGATAAATATTTTTACAAAAACCTTAAAGAGGTTTCAGAGTTGATAATTGGTGGGAAGTATTATAATTTTCTCATTATGATTTTTTTTGCTTCTTTCCTACAAGCTTAGTATAATGGACTTTTATGCATCAGTTTAGTGGAGAGTATTATAATTTTCTTATTATTTTTTTGTTTTTTATAATTTTGATATTTTTACCAGACCTATGGGTTATCTCAATTATTTTTACCCTATTATATAAAAATATTTGTATGAATTTTATGAGTATTATTTATATTTATTTTTCTACATTAATCTTTGACAATGTTGATATTTTTTATTTGACTTATTTGTTATTTCTCTACCATAAGCAATTATAATACTTAGAGTATATATTTAATAACTTTAATACTTAATACACTAATCATATAATTATTCATACTTTATATGTTAATATACCCTATAAAATAAAATTATATAAATAAAAAATAAATATTTGATTAAGATGACTAAAATATTTTTCAATAGTACAAATTTTCCAATATATTAAAAAAAAAGATTTTAATCATAAACAACCTGATCAACAAAATAACTTATTCAATTAATTTCTATGATGTTCCTTTTCAAGTACTATATCCTTGAGAAAAATTATTTAACATACCTTCCAAAATATTTGAACATTAATTTTATTGAGGTTTCTTCATATAATATCATAAGATGACAATTAGGTAAATGTGTTAAATGGGCCGGGCTGGCTCATTGTTAGGTGGCATGTCGTGTCTAGCATGGCACAGCTTCACAAGAGCTGGCCGGCGTGGCCAATCAACCTATCTATTTAGTTTTTTGGGTCGGGTCGTGCCCGCACTAGCCGAGTATAGCCCGTTCCGACCAGGTTTGGGGCAGGGTTTGGCTATTTGAGCTGGGTTTGGGGCAGGGTTTGGTTATTTGAGCTGGGTTTGAGCCATTTGCAAAAATTTTAATCCAAAATAAAAAAGAATTAAAAAATTTTAATTTTAATTATTTAATACTTGAATTAAAATAATTATTTATTTATTTAATTTAAAATTTATTAAATTAAGAAAATATAAGCAACTAAAATTTAAAACTAACAAGAACTGACTCTAAATCAATTGCAGTAACAGTGTCTAAATTAATAAAACTAAAACATTAATATAATCTAATACAAATCACAAAAACATAAGTGTCAAAATCAAATCTCAAAATAAAATGACAAAAAAATAAATAAATAAAAACAATCCAAATATGATAAATTAAAATAAAAAATATAAATCTCGTCAACGTATTATCAATGATGATATTAGTATTAATGTATAAATAGCAATAGACTGTAGACAGAAAAATAAGCTCAAGTGATCAGCTCAATCATCAATATCTCAATCTCATATAAGTTCTCAATCATCATCAACATCAATGTCTCATGAATCATCATCAACAACCAACTCCACCACTTTTACTGTAATCCCAGCACAATCCTAGATATTCAATCTCGAATTATCTCAATTTTCATTTATGCTAATACCTCAATAATATCTGACCGTAATCTTAATCTCCAATCTAAAATTATATTCACTACAACAGAGAAAACAAACTATAATGTTACGCTCGACACCGTAGGAGTCAGTAGTTCCCGTCTCATTTTAGATAGCATGGAATAAGTGGACTCGTATGAATTTTACCACTATAAAATATTATGATTTTTATTATCAAAATGGTATAAGATTGAGCAATAATCAGTATCTAAGTACCAAGACAGCTCACACCTATTCGACCGTCCATCTAAAAATGTCAAACGAGGACTGGCTTGGCCCGAGACACGGCACAATTCAGCTGTGCCTTACCAACACAGGAATGACCAGTACTTGGCCCAGCACAAGAATGACTCATACCCATGCTCGTGCCGTGCTGAGGCTAACCGGGCCTCTTGAAAGGCTAGGCACAGCTTGGTACCGAGGCTCGTGAGCACGATATCTCGGCAAGAGCCGAGAAACAACCCGAGCCTGACGGATCTGAAAAATCTATCGGGGCTACGGGCCCCAATCTAGGCCCATAGTTTTTTGACCCAGGTCCAAGTGCCCCCCAATCCCCGACGATAAAAAGTAAAAATAAAAAAGAATTAAAAATAAAAATTTTGAATTTAAACTGTTAAATTTCACCTCAAACGACTGTGACAAAATCTGACAGCCCACATGATTCTGCCCCAAATAATTGAATAAAAGAAATCAAAACAATCAAAAAAAAAATAATTTTTTTTTAAAAAATTAATATTATTATTCAATAATCCTCCCCCCCACCCCTCCCCCCTCTAATATTTATGTTATTCAAAAACATACATATCTCAAATCTCATTCTCTCTCTCAAATCTTTCTCCTAAAATTTTCTCTCAAGATTTCACCTCGGCTTTTCGAGACTCACAACTCAAGCTCGGCTTTAGTTAGTGTTTGGATTGAACATTGAATTTGTGGTGCACATGCTTTACGCTACTTTACTAACATTACATTTTTTTAATTAGTTAACTCGTAAGTCTTCACTTTAATTTTAAAAATAATTAATATTTAACTCTCTCTACTCTACAATCTACCCTTTTGTCTAAAAAAATCAAAAAATAATAAATACTAATGAAATTAATTTAAATTTAGATAATAAAAATCCTACGCAAAAGTCCGAGACTGCTAAAACTTTAATTTCTCTGGTCATATCGACCCAAATATCTAAAAAATAAAAAACTAGAGACTTCTGTAATTTAAACTCACTTTAATATAATAAAACAAAAAAATATTAGGGGAGTAAATAAAAAAATGACATAATACAAATATTATAAGAAAATTTATACTTGTAAGAGTGCGTGTGGGAATAGACATCTTAAGAGATATTCCAAACTATGCACCAAAAAATATGGTGCTTTAGATCCTAAGCAAATCTAACTTGGTGGTGGATTTTTTAAGGATAAATTCAGTTCAATCTCAAAATTTACCCACTTCATATACTGCAGCGAACTGAGAAGGAAAGTCCTGGCCAAACTTATCATCACGATGAATCTTCAAATCAGATTTTTAGAAGATTCAAAAATAGTAAATATCATGCAGACATATTTTCAGCTTGCTTATCGTAAGATTTTTAGGTCCACATATAGGAACGACATACTAAAATATTATAAGTTAAAAATATAAATAATAATTAATAAATTTATGACATATAATGGAGTGAGGTTTGTGATATCCGATATCTGGACTAGTCGCAATAATGCATATTATGCATGTATCACCGCTCACTATATAGATTCAAAATAAATACTAAATAAAAAAATTTTAGGATTCTCTGAGATTCTCTATCCTTGTGATAGTCCGATTATTTTTGAGTGTATGATGAAGAACTTTAGAGAATATAAAATTTAAAATAAAATTTCTAGTATCACATTCGATAACGTAGCTAATAATAAAATAGCGATTAACATATTTGTTAGAAATATTAGAGACGAATCATGTGAAAAAATTTTTTCACGTCAAATGCATGTGTCACATGATTAACTTGATTGTACAGGTAGGAATGAAGGTGTGTTCACCCACTTTGAAAAATATATATAACTCACTAAAATATAGTTGTACGTCTCGTAGACAACAAGAGTTCAGTAGTCTAGATTTGTCTACGAATCTTAAGAAGAAATCCCAAGCAGATGTGAGATACCGTTAAAATTACACTTACATGATGTTGGATTCATGTGTTAGATACGAACATGTGATATCCAACTATGTCAATAGTAAAAGTGATAAATTTATTATTAACGACACTGACTAGGCTTCAGAAATTTCATTTATGAATTACTGAAGGTTATTTATGATATTATAAATATTTGTTCATCAATTTATACTCACACGACTTGCATTGCACTCATGTGTATGTGCAATATTAGTAGTATGTTTAGGAAATATCAAGCAGATCTGATATTTAGTCATATGATTGTAAAGATAGAAACTAAGTATTTAAAATATTAGTCTACTATTTCATCTCTTTATTATCTGGCTGTCTACATGGACTCTAGAGTTAAGATGAAAGGGGAAGATAATACTATGACTTATATTTTCTCGTGCATGAACCTGAAAGATCCACCTGAATGATTCATTCATCAAAAATTGACTGAGCTTTTTACTTACACAATATTATGTATGATGGTGGTAGTAGTGAGACTCTGAGTACATATATAAATACCATATTCGGAGACAATGACTTTTTCATTTTATTAGCAAGGAAAAAATGATGGGATGGACAGTCGAATTGGAGCGAACTGTCTCAGTATTTAGATATTGATTACTACTCAATCCTATTACATTCTAATACTAAGAATCTTGATATATTACAGTTATAGAAATCATATGAGTCCAGTTTTCCCGTGCTAACTAAAATAGCATGGGATCTACTGACTCCTCCAGTGTTAAGCATAGCATCAGAGTCTGTTTTTTCTATTGTAGTGAATGTGATTTCAAATAGGAAATCAAGATTACATCCAAATATTATTGAGTCTTTAGCATGCATGAAAGATTAAAAGGATTAGAGTTTGGGCATTCAAGATCATGCTGAGACTAGGACTACAACGAAAGTGAATGAGTTAATTGCTGATGATAATCCATATGATAGTGATTTTGATATTGAGGTTAAGAATGATAATAATACGACGATGGGCAATTGAAGACGTTGTCACTTGATGTCTGACGATTGAGGATTGTAGGTTTGCGACACTTATGTTATGCTTATAAGTTATTCCTGATTCTAATTTTTGATTTCGATATATTATACTCATTTTTATTTACATTGTATTTGGTTTGATTTAGCTTTATTATTTGTGTTAAAGAATTTTTGTGTTAATTTAATTTTGGTTGTAACTTGTGAATAATGCTTGAAAGATAAAACTTGAAGTTAAATATTTATTTATTTTTATTTTCATTTTTCATTCGAGTTGAATTTTTATTCATATTTAAGTTTTAATTATTTAATATTTTATTATTTCACATATAAATTCCAATTATAATTAATACAAAATTAAAATAAATAACATAAAAAATAAGAATTTTTAAACTATTAAAAATTTACAATTTAAAAATTTTTAAATATTATCTAATTTATATTTACATAAAAATTAAAAACAAATAACTTAATCTAAAAAAATTAAAATTTTATAAACTGGCCCATACGAGCCTATTCTAGACCGTATGGGCCTGACCCAGCATGGTTAAAAATTGGTCATGCCTATGAGCCATGTCAGGCATGGCCTGAATAAACCATGTCGGGCCGGGCACAACATGATTATTGAACCGTGTTGTGTCTGGCCCGACACAGTAGCCCGGTTGGGTGGCCTAAAACCAAGCTGGGTCGGGTCATTCTAGCCCATTTGACACCTATAGGTTCATCCAATAATTTTATACTAGCTACCTGAATAGAAAAGTTATCGTCTTCGAATATAGTATTCATGTTCATACTAGGAGCCTCAGTATTACTATTATTATACCTAATATCGTAGTGTATAAAAAGCTCAATCAATTTTTCATGAATAAACTCTTCAAGTTGGTTTACCTGGTTCATATATGAGGATATATATATATATATATCAAAATATTCTCTACTCATTTCACCTTAACTATGAGTCCATGCAGACAGTCAGACAATAAAAAGATTAAATGGTAGACTAGTACTTTAAGTACTTGGTTTCCTTCTCTACAACTATATCTCTAAGTGTCGAATCATCTCTAAATTTCCTAAACATGCTACTAATGTTACATATGCACATAAATTCAATACAAATGATGAGAGCATAAACTGACGAACACGTGTTCATCGTGTCATAAAAAATCTTCAGTAATTTCATAAATAAAATCCATATAGCATAGACAGTATCGTCAATAATAAGTTCGTCACTCTTACAATTGACATAGTCGGATATCACGTGTTCGTATCCAACACATGACTTTAATATAAGATATGTATAATTCTAACAGTGTCTCATATTCAATTGAAATTTTTTCTTCGTTAGATCCGTAGACAAACAGAGAACTAAACTTATGTTGTCTACGAGGCATAGGAAAAATTTTAGTGAATTATGTATATTTTCTAAAATAGAAAAAATAACTTTCATCCCTGCTTGTACTATGAGATTAATGACGTGACACATACATCAACATGAATAATCTCTCTTATAGTCCATCTCTAATAGTCCTAACAAACATGTTAATAGCTGCTCCATTATTAGATGTATTACCAAATATGATACTATATATTTTATTTTAAATATTATATTCTCTAAAGATTTTTATCATACACTCATAAATGATCAGACAATCATGATAATGGAGAATCTCTGAGAATCCTTTTTTTTTATTTTGTGTTCATTTTGAATCTATATAGTGGGCGGTGAGGCATGCATAAGATACATCATCATGACTATTCTAGATATCGGACGTAACAAATATCACTTTATTATATGCCATAAATTAATTAATTATTATTTATTTTTCTAACTTATAATATTTTAGTATGTTGTTCCTAGATGTTGACCTAGGAATCCTACGATAAGCAAACTAAAAATAGGTCTGCATGATATTCACTACCCTTGAATTTTCCTGAAATCTAATTGAAATACTCATCGTGATGATTAGTTTGGTCATGTCCTCCCTTCCCAACTCGCTGCAGTATATTAAGGGGGTCAACATTAAGGCTAACTGGAACCAGCCTCAAAAAACTCACCACTATGTTAGATTTACCTAAGATATAATGCACCATATTTTTAGTGTATTATTCGGCATACCTCTTAAGATGCCCAGTCTCACGCGAACTCTTACAGCTTAATTTTTTTATAATATTTGTATTGTATTGATTTTTTTTCATCATCCTTAATATTTTTATGTTGTATTATATTAATTCAAACTATTGATTTTCTTCTACTTTTTTATTTTTTTGATATTTGAGTCGAGGCGACAGAAGAAACTAAAGTTTCAATAGCTCGGACCTTTCCGTAGGATTTTCGTTATCTATATTATAATTATCTATATCTACGTTTAAATTAATTTCATTATCATAATTAAAATTAATATTTATCATTTTTATTTTTTATTTGTTTGTTAATTATATTGTATTTAATGTTTTAAAAATAATATATTAATTAAAATTTATTTAACTAAAAATTAACTCTTAAAGTTTAAACCAATGTTAACTAAAATTTAAAAATAAAACTTAATTAAATAATTAAAAAAAATATAAGTAAATCATAATGCGTAAAATAACATTTACCTTTTGATGTCCACATTGCACCATAATTTTGACAGGTCACACTTACAATCCACACCCGAGTCCCGAAAGCCAAAATAGAGAAAAAAACAAGAGTCAAGAGAAAAGGAGATGAAAGAAAAATATGAGAGAGAGAGAGAGCAATATTATAATTTATGAATGAGGGGGGGGTTATAGATTTGAAAAGTTTTTTTTTAACAATTTTTTTTAAAATTTTTTAAAATAAATGGGGTAGAATCCTTAGGACCATTGGATTCTGCCCCTTAGCCATTGAGGCCAAAATCCAATAGCCAAAATTTAGATTTTTTTAGACCTTTTGGATAGGTTCGACCATCGAACTGACCCAAACGATCACAAGTTTCAAAAGCTTCGGCTTCTAGAACATGTTGGGCTTAGGCTAGGGCAACAGGGACCAACATGTCAAGGTCCAGGTCGAGTTCGGGGTGTCAGGGTGGGGGATGGGGCATAGTTCAAGTCATGCCAAATTCCCATGCGTGCTAGGATACCTGGCCATGCCTAGCCCAGCACAAAGCCTAGTATACCTTGGCACAACACAGCATGAGTCGTACTATGAGCCAGCCCAACACAGGCACAGGAACAGCTTTGGACCGTGTCGTGCCGGGCTAGGCACAGCCGAGTCGAATCGTGCCTCATGTCGAGCCCGGGCTGCCCTGTCCATTTGACACATCTACAATTAGGTTGATAAAGTACATCTTTCTTGTTACCCCAATATCCAAAAAAAAACATACTATTCTTCTGAGAAAGATAAAATAGTAACCAAAGATAATATTATATTTTTAAAACAAAATTCATGGTCAACGACTTGTTACACATGCGCATGTGTATGAGAGGTCAAAATATTCTTTTAACACACGGATCCATGCCCAATCATCGGATTTTAACCCTAATGGTCTTGAACAGAATACAACAAAAAAAAGGTTATATCTAATTAAAATCAAAAAAATTTTAAACAGAAAATTTTAAATTTTAAAAAAGTTTTTAAATTTTAAAAAAGTTTTTAAAGTACTTGATATTTTTTATTTTCCACATCAACAAAGATTATTATCTCTTTACTCTCATGCCATAATTCTCCATCTCTATAAATTTTAATTTTTAGACTTTTTTTATTTAGCTAGAGGCCATTTAATCTAAGAAATCATGATCTATGTTCATGGAATTGTGGTAGCGATAGCATATATTACAAAAAATTAGTCTTAACTCTCTAAAAAATTAGTCTCAACTCCCAATCATGTCGACCTAGGTATATAAAAAACATATTACAAACATGAACAACTCAAGTTTGAAATAATTTAACATAATTAAAAATAAAAAATATTAGAAAAATAAAAAAAAAATCAACCGAATGTTAGCATTATAAAAAAATTATGTCTACAAAATCAGAGATGGAATTAGAGAAGTTGAAAGATATGTCAAATAATGTTTTAATAAACATAGCATATTTGATTATGAGCAAACTCAACTTAATAGTTGAGTTATTTAATTTGAATCAATTTTAGGTTCTGTGATCTCTTTCATACATCCAAAATCAATTTATTATATACAAATATACATCCAAATATCTTTTTATAAGACCCTTATCTATGTTAACATATAAGATAAATATAATAAAAAATATAAAATTTAAAAATAATTAATATTTAATAAACTTAAAATATATTAAAATAGTATCGATGGTCTTCAACAAATGAATTGATCATGGTGATAATTTTTTGCATGTATCATTATTTACTTTATTAATTTTAAGTTGAGAATATACAAAAAAGATATTAGAGTTTCATAGAGATGTCAACTAGACCGAACGACACAAGAACTACATGAGGCATGACATTATTCAACTGTATCTGGCATGGCATAGCCTAATTAAGAGCCATGCCTAGATGTATTATAAGCATGTCCATAGCACGGCATGGCCCACTTAAGAGCCATGCCTCGACGTATTGCAGGCTTGCCCATAGCATGGCTGAGGCTATGTCAAGCCAAAATTCATGGCATAAGAGACAAGACACGGCACGATCCAAAATGACAGCTCATGTCATGTGTACAAGTTTCTGCCCAACTGGACAAACAGTCCAATCTAATTTTGACCCATGCTAGCCTGGAATAAACTAGACTAACCTAACTTGACATGGGTAGCCTAGAATAAACCATACTAGCATGAATTGAAACCAAACTAGCATGATTTGAACTCAAGCTAGCCTGGAATGAACTAGGCAAGCCTAGACAAAACTTAGGCTAGCTTGGAATGAATCAAACTAGTCTGGCTAGGATTGATATGACTTGTATGACCCATAATGACCCAACATGCCTCAAGCAAAAGGCATACTAATAGATCATATTGAGCTACCTATTTTTAGAGTCATAGCAGCACAACATAAGTAGAAATGTCAAGTGGGCTGAGCAATTCGAGCATGACCTAAAATAGTCGTGCCTGACCCAACATGGTATGATCTAGAACCATGCATGGGCCAAGGCCATGTCTGCCAAAGGCATGGCTTGTACTGTGTTGGGCCAGAGCCAACTATGCCTCGTGATAGGTGAGGCACGACCCACGTTCGTGACCCATTGGCATGGTCCAGAGGCACAAGGACCCATGACTAGGCACGGGTCACAAGTAGTCACAAAACCAAGTTTTTTTCAAAAAAAAAAAGCCTTTACCCCATCAACATTCAGCACTCAACTGAGTCAGCACCCTCATGACCATGGATCATGACCAATGACCTTTACGTTTTCATGTAATGGGAGCTGACATAGAAAGCGACAAGTCATGTCTGTCATTTTTCATATCATCAAATTTCTTTCAAATGACTATAGAAAAAAATGTAACAACTATTAGATTTCTACCGATTTTTAATTAAAAAAAATAAAATATATTTTTTTATATTGAAATTTTTTATAAATAGAGAATAAAAATTTCTTGAATTTCATTCTTATTTTTCTAATCATCCTCTCATATTCTCTTCATTTTTTCTCCTCTTTTGAGTTCTATGTTGTAACACTTAATGCAATCCTAAATTTTATTATTATTTATTAATATCAGCCTGAGTTTAGAATAAAAAAAATGAAAATTAGACTACGACAACGAGCTATTACTCAAATAAATTTATGTGGTTATGATGCACAATTTTTTTATTTATTAGTTTTATAATAAAAAAATAAAAAATATAATAAATAATAATTTTAATAATAATAAATTAGACATATATATAAATAATAACAACTTGACTAAAATATATGAGATTGAAGCTAAATTTTCTTCAATGATTTCACTGATTTGTATAAAAAACCTAAAGCTAAACAAACTTTAATAATATAAACTCATTTTAATATAATAAAAAATAAAAATTATATAAGTATCAAAGAAGAATCAACATAATATATATATATATATTATAAAAAAATATATACATATAAGAGCATATGTTGAACTAATCACCTTAAAAAATATGTCGATCAATACACCAAAAAATATAATACATTAAATCTCAAACAAATTCAACTAAGTTGTTAAGCATTTGAAGTTGCATCAAATTTTATTTTATTGCCCCTCTTCATTTACTACCATGTCTTTGGAGAGAATACATTGTCAAATTGATTATAATTATGTTTTTTGATTAAATTTTTAAAGAATTTTAGGATAGTCACTATTATATAAACTTACTTTCAACCTGCTTATCATATAATTTCTAGGTCCACTACTATAAATAACATAATAAAATATTATAAATTAAGAAAATAATTAATAAATAATTAATTAAAAATATATAGTTAAGTAGTATTCGAGATATTTGATATCTGAACTAATTGTGATGATACATCATTCATATATCTTACAGCCTACTATTTTAATTCAAAATTAAAAATTTAATAAAAAATTTTAAATTTTCTTGAAATTCTTCGTCCTCATATGTGAGTTATCGGCGAGAATTTTTGCTGAATATAACATTCAGAATTAAATTTTTAATATTATATTTAATAATACTTCAAATAATAAAATCTTTATTAATATATTTATCAGAATCATTAGAAATGAGATATTAATTAAAATTTTCATGTTAGATATATGAGTCACATAATCAGCATGGTGATGTAGGCATAAATGAAATTTATTTCTCTCACATTAAAAAAGATAAAAAAATACTAAAATATCTTAGGACAGCAAGTAAACAACAAGAGTTTAGCAGTCTCTGTTTGTCAGTGAACTGAAAAAAATAAAAATTTTAAATAGATATAAAATACTATTAATATTATATTTATCTAATGTTAGAGTCATGTATTGGCTATAAATACATAATATCCAACTATGCCAATAATAAAAATAATAAACTAATTATTAATGATTCAAACTGATATAAAAATTTCTTTTATAAAATTCTTAAATATTTTTTGACAAGACGAATATGTATTTGTTTGTATATATTCTTATCACTTACATTGCATTTAGGTGCATGTAAAGTATTAATAACAAATTTAGTAGGTATAAAAGAGGCCATGCATTTAGTATCATGACTATTTAGATAAAAAGCAAGAATTTAAAACATTAATCATTCATTCCAACTCTATATTACTTACTTCCTATATGTATCTTAGGATTAAGATGAAAAAGATGAAAAAGATAAAAAATATATTAAAATATATATTTCTTTGCATAAACTAAGCAAATAAACTTTTAAGATTTTATTTAAGAAAAATTAACTAAATGTTTATATATTATAATACTACATATGATAATTATTATGATGCTTCATATACAGACATAGATATTATATTTGGAGATAATAACTTTTTCATTTAGTTAGTTAGGATAAACGATGAAATAATTTATTGAATAGGAGTGGGTTATCTCAATATTTAGAGATTGATTACTATTTCATCATATCATACAATAATAATAATAATTTAAATATTTTGAATTGGTTAAATACAAAGTATTTAAAATATTAATCATTCATTCTAACTCTATATTATAATATTCATTTACATAAACCAGACAAACAAACCTGGAGATTTTATTTATGTAAAATTAACTAAATGTTTACATATTATAATACTACATATGATAATTATAGCACGACTTTAAGTACAGACATGGATATCATATTTGAAGAAAATAACTTTTTTATTTAGTTAGTTAGGATAAATAATGGGATAGTCTGTTGAATTGGAACGAGTTATCTCAATACTTAAAGATTAATTAATATTTTATCCTATCATACGATAATAATACAAATTTAAATATTTTGAGTTGATTAAAATCATATGAATCTACCTATTTGATGCTATCTAAAATAACATATGATTACTGACTCCTCTAGTATCTAATATAGTATCAAAATTTACATTTTCTCTGAAAACCAATGTTATTTCATATAAAATATCCAAACTATAATCATATATCATACAGTTACTTGTATGATTAAAGTACTAAGAAAATTCAAAATTAAACATTCAAAGTATAACAAAAAAAATTGAGTAGATAATAACTCATGGGACATCAAGGCCAAGAATCTTAGGTCACCATTAGCATTACCTTCAAACACATACGGAATGATGGTGGTATGCAACCGCACTATCATACTACATATACAAATTGATGACTCGTATAATTTTGGATTATTTTGGTTTCATATAATATTGTGGTTGCTTTTGAATCGTTGCAAGTTGTTATAATTCATCGTATGTCATATATCATATTATGAATTATTTTTTTCATAAAATATTTTTATTTGAGTTAAATCAACTGAATGTCAATCTATATTTTAATTATTGATTTGATTTTAATTTATTTTAATTTCTAATAAAATATAAATATGTAACATACTTTTAATTATATTATTTTGATGTGTACATATAATATTTTGAATAAAAATAAATCAAATATTAAATTTTCAAAATATTTTAACTGAGCACATTTAGGCTACTCATAATCAAGCTGCCAAGCTGCCCAGCATTATCCGACATGATAATGCCCAACTTAGAGGTGTCAAATAGGCAGGGCCGGGCCGGCCGTGCCCTGCCCGGATTATTTTTTTCAGGCCCAACCAAGCTGCCACGGCATGCAACAGTACCATGTCATGTCTGGCACGGGAAGGTTCTATGGAGGACAAACCTGTCACGGACCCATGGCCCAAAAACCACATGGGTTCGAACCAGTTCAACCCTGTTTGGGTTGTCTTGTTCGGGTCGGGTCGGTCTTATTTTTAAATTTTTAAAATTTTGGCGCTACACCACGGCATCGCAGTCGCATGTCATGCATGTCGAGCCATCACCACGTCATCCCCCTTCAGGCATCACTCGGTGCATAGTCACCCGTGTCGTACCCACGTGCTAAGCTCCCGTGCGTCCCTGGCACGGCACACAAGCTTAAAATCCTCGACACGACATGGCACAACTCATACCGAGGGTGCGCCCAACACGAACCCGAGCATGCTACAGTAGCATGTCGTGCCGGGCCAGGCACGCCTGAAACGGGTCGGATTTGGGCCGAACCCGAGTTGCCCGACCCATTTAACACGTCGAGCCAACTTATTTTGACATCAAGCCATGCATGGCACGATATGGCAACCTGACTAGACCACAACAAAATGGGCCTTACTGACATAGCACAACCTATTTTACACCTCTAAGCATAACCCTTGCTAAAAACAATATCATGTCGAGCACGACATGATAGCTTTGATGGACCAAAAAAATTGATCATATCAATATGATACATCATGTTTGACACCTATAAAGTTTCATGAGAAGCTCTATTCTTATGATGATCATGTTATATATAAGATTCTTATAATAATTTTTTAAATATATAGAGTGCAAAATAAAATTTATAATATATAATTTAATAATATTTCAAATAATTATATCATTATTAATATATTTTAAGAATCATGAAAGATTGTATCCTAATTTAAATTTTACATATTAAATATATGTATAACATATTAAACCTAATAGTATAAGTACAACTTAAAAATAATTTTATTATCACGAGATCAAATTAAAAATATATTAGAATATATTAGAATATCTAATTAATTACAATAAATTTAGTCTATAAAAGTCGATGATCTTAAAAAAATTCTAAATAGATATCAGATATTATTTATATTCAATATATCTACTATTAAATTCATGTATTAGTTACTAATATGTTATATCCAACTTTATTAAAGTAACATTGATAAAATAATAATTAATAAATCAAATTAAGATATAATATTTGGTGTATTAATTTTTTTTATTAATACACCAAATTTGCATTTCTCTATGTACGCTCTCACATCTTACATTGCAAATAGGTTCATATGTAACGTGAATAATAAATATATTTAACCAATATAAAGAACACTTATACGTTAACATCATGATTATTGAGATAAAACTAAAAGTATTTAAAATTATAAATTATCATTTCATTGTTATATTACTAAACTATGTGAATAGATTCTAGAATTAAGATTAAAAAAGTAAAAAATACAATAAAATTCATATCTAGTTAAATTAATAGATCACAAGAACCAAAGATAAAATTTATAAATAATTAAAACTTATTTTAATATTATTAAATAATTTTAGCAAGCCTCTGAGTATGAAAATTAAAATCACATTTGAATACTATAACTTATTTATTTAATTAGCTAGAGATAAATAATAGGATGACTTATTAAATAAATATGAGTTATCAAAATACTTAAACATTAATTATGACTTTCTATCTTATCTTGGAGAGAAATATATAATTTAAACATATTGAATTTGTGAAAATCATACAACCCTTCAAATGTCTAGTATATATCAAAATCTATTATTTTTAATTGCTATAAATATTATTTCAAATAAGAGAATAAGATTATAACCACGTATTATTAAAGTTATGACATGCTTAAAGAATTAGAAGGATATGTAAATGAGTCTCTAAGATTAAGCTCAAACATGATAATTTATGTGGATAATAAGTTAAACGATAAAACTTAAAGCTGCAAAAAACAAAATCAATCAGAATAAAGGACAATGATTCAAATCATTTAATTATTACCTTTTTATGACTTTACCATTCATTATGTTTTTTATTTTTTCTATTGAAAAAATATATTGTCAAATTTTATTTTGCAAATGTCAGAGTATGTATATTTATTATTTATGTTATTATGCTTATACAATATTTTTTAACAAATGATAATTTACATTTCAATTTTAAATTAAAAAATTTTTGCAAATATCATTTTATTTTTTTTTAATTCAGAATTTTAAATTTCATATACAATTATATTCTAGGTATATACATATATGCGCTAGATATAATTAGTGTATATACATTCTATAAACATTGTATATGTGTACATATATTGTATATGTGTACATATATTGTATATGTGTGCATATATTGTATATGTGTACATATATTGTATATATGTATAAACACAATATTTTTGTGTACATATATTGTGTATACATATAAACATTGTATATATACTTGGTGTATATACATTCTACAAATATTGTGATTATATAGATATACATAATATATTTTTGTGTACATACACTATGTATATGTATATACACTATATATGTGTAACATTCTATATACATTGTGTATATATTATGTATATTATATATACACAATGAATATATTATTTTTATATATAGAAACACAGACTAAATAATTAAAACATATATTACATGATAACATGTGGATAATTTACACAATAAAACATTGAACTGTAAAGATCAGAATCAATTAAAACAAAAGACATTGATCTAAATCCTTTAGTTTTTACCTCTTTATTATTTTATCAATTATTATATTTTTGATTTTTTTCTATTTAAAACTTTTATTGTTAAATTTTATTTTGCAAATATCAAAGTATGTATATTTATTATTTATGTTATTATGCTTATATATATACTTAGTGTGTCTACATTGTATAAATATTGTGTATATATGTATATACATAATATATTTTTGTGTACATACACTATGTATATGTATATACATATTGTATATATGTAACATTCAATATACATTGTGTATATACTATGTATATTATATATACACAATAAATAAATTATTTCTATATATAGAAACACAGACTAAATAATTAACACATGTATTACATGATAACTGATATGGATAATAATTTATACAATAAAACTTAGAACTACAAAGATCAGGATCAGTCAGAACAAATATCACTAATTCAGATCCAAGTTTTTACCTCTTTATGATTTTATTATTTGTTATATTTTTTATTTTTTTTATTTAAAACTTATATTGCCGAATTTTATTTTGCAAATGTTAGAGTATGCATATTTATTATTTATGTTATTATGCTTATATAATATTTCTTAACGTATGATAATTTTAAATTTCAATTTTAAATTAAAAAATTTTTGTTAATAACATTTAATCTTTTTTTTTAATTCATTATTTCAATTTTCATTATACAAATACATACTAGGTATATACATATATACACAAATTATATACATATATTACATACATAGAGTGTGTATCTATATACATAGAAATAGTATATTTCTATATATGCATTATATATACATATATAGTGTATATACATAGTGTATATACATTCTATAAACATTGTGTATATGTGTGTATTGTATATATGTATATACACTATATTTCTGTGTACAATATATATATTAATGTATATACATAAATATATTATGTATATACATATGTATTAACAGAATATATTTCTATAAACATTGTGTATATATGTATATACATAATATATTTTTGTGTACATACACTATGATATATGTACATACATATATTACATATACATAATAAATATATAATTTCTATATATAGAAACATATAGATAAAACAATAAACACATATATTACAAGTAATATATTAATACTAGACAGCCTGCAGGAAGCCCAGCACCTGCCACCTATACACACTGCCCATAGGCCATAACCCATAAGGTTGTTGACAGGTTGCCAATCAGGTGCACATGACTCGCTTAGTTTAGACTCAGGCTAGTTGTTGTTGAACTGTGTCGCACTCAGGCTAGCCTGGGTTAAGTCATGCTGGACCAGGCATAAATCATGCCAAAAAAGTTGGATCATGCCTACATGGAAGACATGACCCAGTTTAAGATCGAGCCTGCATGCCATGTCGGGTTGCCCTATTTTTTTACTATGTTTGCACAACATAACTGAGTAACCATGCCAGAACTGGAAGTTGGCACACATGGTGACGCAAATGGGCCACCCTAAACTGATTCATGTCAGCCCGACATGACCTATTTGCCAACTCCTAATCTTAAATCATTTCCAATCTCAACTTTAAATGATTTGGGAGCCAAGAGAGCAGATCACCAAGGACTATAAGTTTATTCTAAGAGAAGAGAAGACATGCAGCCTGTATAGAATTAAAAAAAACATCCTGAATAGCCAAATGAACCTAAAACCGACTATTCTGATCCTACACCTCTCCTAAATCCAAAATTTTAAACACAATTTTTTAAACTTTAATTTTATTCTAATGATATAACAATTGTTATCAATAATAATAATAATAAAATTATGTTCGATACCCTATTTTATAGATTGTCATTAATGTTTTCCCCTTTTTTGACTCTTTTAATAATACATAGTTTTATTCGTAGATATTATCTCATTAATAAAAGTAGCATGTCATGGTAAAAAGATAGATATCATCCACTCAAATATAACTTAACAACTAATATCTTAACTTTCAAAAGAATATGATATTAAATGCAAGTAAGGTTTCACCATGAAGACTAATCTTAATAATAAGGTAAATTACTTAAAAATAAGAGTTATTGAGAGAGAATTCACTATAAATTTTAGAGTTAACTAACAAAATATTTTTTTCTTTTGTAGCCAAGATAGTCCTTGTATGGATATTTTGATGTAGTTCTCACGTTGTATGGTTATTTTATCTTACTTTATATTGTTAATGAGGGCATTAATTTATAGGTTAATCCAATCACTCACTTTTATTTTTTAGAGTATTGAATGTATGACATTTAATCATTGAGAGTTATTTATATTATTTATTATTTATATGAATTTCTACATAGTATCAAAGATAACACTAAAGAAAATTAAACCCTACATGGATAAATTAGAATGGTAAACTCTACGAGAATGAGGCACATTTACTGTACACCAACATCTATTATCGCACAACCATTGTATGTGAGAGAAAATGGTGAGATACCCCAAGTCACCCGATACTAGAGGTGTCAAACGGGCCGGCCCAGCACGGCACGGCACGGTTTTTTAAATTCGGGCACGGCACAGCCCGTGGGCACGGCAAGGCCGTGCCGTGCCGTGCCGGCCCGCGAGGGCACGGGCGCACGGCAAGGCAGGGCAGGCGGGGCGGGTCGGGTCGGGTCTGTTTGGACCCGACCCGCGGTCTTTTTACCGGGGGCGGGGCCCGGTTGGGTCACGAGTCACGACTCAGTGAGTCGTGACCGTGAGTCGTGAGTCGTGACTCGTGAGTCGTGACTCGTGACTCGTGACTCGTGACTCGTGACTCGTGACTCGTGAGTCGTGACTCGTGAGTCGTGACTCGTGAGTCGCGACTCACGAGTCACGACTCAGGCACGCGGGCCGGCGTGCCGTGCCGGGCACGGCACGGCCCGGCACGTGGTTTGTTCGCCCGGGCCCGGCACGGGCCCGGGCACGTTTTTTTATCGTGCCGGGCCGGCCCAGGCACAGCCGAACCGTGCCGTGCCTCGTGCCTGGCCGGGCCGGCCCGGCCCGTTTGACACCTCTACCCGATACTCTCTCCAAAAAAGTTAATAATAATAATATATCCCCCTCATACCACACTTTTTTTAAAATGATAATGCTTCCATCAAAAAGTGAAGATGGACAGCTCGATATTTTAAAGAAACATGATTAGCGCTCCTTTTTCCTTCCTTTAGTAGTACTGGATCTGGAAGGTTATGTCATTACGTACACGAACAGGCCCATAGCAAAGAATACCAAAAACAAGGTCCATACTTTCTTCATATCTTCCAGAGAAACTAACAAGAGTCCTTCCTTCTCCCGAGCAAGATACTAACGATTCAAGATATCTCCTATGGCTGGTGATTTGTCATTGTTCCTCCTTGCATAAGTCACCTGGATCCGGGGCTTATCATTACCCGCAACCTAAATAGTAACCTTGTCCTCAAGGTTAAAATTAGGGAACTGGGACTGGACTACCTCAAAAAGGTCCCAAGAGTCTTCCCAGACTGGTAAGTCATGTCAATGGATGAACACTCCCATTCCAACTACACCTAGAACTGTGGAAGGGCAAATACCCAAGATAGCTGCGGGTTGTACTATAAGTTCCATGCTTGCCAATAAAGATGTAGAAATAAATGGCGAAACAACTTGAGAACATACTGCCTTTTTGAGGAGTGAAACATGAAAAACCAGATGAATGCAAGCGGTGTCAGGTAGCTCCAATTTATACGCCACGAGACCAATTTTCTGAAAAATTTTTAATGGACGATAGAAGGAAGCGGGGGGGGGGAAGCTTCTCATTTACCCTTCGTGCTAGAGATGATTGTCAATAAGGGCACAACTTGACATATACTGATTCCCCGATTGACCATTGTACCTCTCAATGCATAAGAGTCTTCCCTCTTTTTCATCTTTTGTTGAGCATGGTGTAGGATGCACTTGAGCTCTGCGAGGATAGCATCTCACTGGAACAAAACTGACTCCACCTCTTAATTGGCAGTTGATCCCCATTCATAGTGTAGGATGTAATGTAGTTGTATTTAGCCCATGCTAACCAATTTAACCAACGAGAAAGTTTATCTGCTGAAAAACATCTGAGGTAAGTTTCCACACAGCGATTGACTACTTCAGTCTGGCCATCCATTTGAAAATGATAAGCTGAACTTTGCCGAAGGTCTAATCCCAACAATCTGAATAGCTCAGACCAGAAAGTGTTCAAAAAAATATTGTCCCGATCTAACACAATGTTACGGGGGATGCCGTGTAACTTGATAATCTCTGTAAGGAACAACTGGGCCACTTGCGGAGCTGAGAAAGAATGTGATAGGGAGAAGAAATGCATGTACTTAGACAATCTATCCACCACAACTAGAATAGTGTCGCATCCCTTCGACTTGGGAAACCCTTCTATGAAGTCCATAAAAATGTCATCCCAAACTTGGTGAGGAATAGGCAGCGGCTGCATTAACACTGCTGGGGAAGTAGAGTCATACTTATGGAGTTGGCATATATCACAGTTAACAACAATATTTTGGACGTCTCCCTTGATACCTCTCCAATGAAACTCCGAAGAAAGACAATTATAAGTCCATCGAACACTCCCGTGCCCCCTAGGGGACTGCAGTGGAATTTTCAAAACAAATAGGGGATGAAAGGGGGAGGTGGCCGACAGGACCACCCGCCCTTTGTAACGCAGTGTAGTCCCCATTCTACATAAGTGAGGATATGCAGCAGGGTTTTCACTGATTACCTTAATGATGATGGTCAAATAGGGGTCTTCAGCTACATGATTGGTGATACCCTCAAAATCCAGAACAAATGGGTTGAGATGGTGACAAAAGTCATCTCTGCCGGGAGTCTGAAGAGAGCATCGGCTGCCGCATTGTCTTTGCCCGGCTTATATTGAATGTCGAAGTTGTAGCTAAGAAGCTTCAACAGCCATTTGTGGTGTTCCCCTTCTAGAACCTGTTGCTCCAACGAGTATTTAAGGCTTTTCTGGTTAGTACATACCAGAAATTTTTGCCCCAATAAATAAGGTCGTCACTTCTTTATTGCTAACACCATGGCCATTAACTCCCTTTCATGTAATGATTTCCCTTGAGCACATGGCCCGAGTTTGTGGCTAAAATACCGAGTGGCTTTTCCTCCTGCATCAATATTGCGCCCAGACTGACACCTGAAGCATTTATCTCTATCACAAAGGGCTTAGAGAAATCCAGCAGGGCCAGCGCTGGCAAAGAAGCCATAACACCCTTCAGCTGATTGAAAGCTTTCGTAGCCTCCTCGGTCCATAGGAAGGCATCCTTTTTTAACTGTTGAGTCAATGGCCAAGCAAGGCGACTGTAATTAGCAACAAAACGGAGATAGCACCCGGTGAGGCCAAGGAATCCTCTCAGAGTTTTAATTGACTTGGGGATTGGTCAATCTATCATCGCTTGTATTTTACTAGGATCGGCAGAGGTGCCTTTTGAGTGATTAATGTGGCCCAGATACTCAATCCGATGTTGCGCAAACACACATTTTTTTACATTAACAAATAATTGGTGCTTCTGAATAATCCTAAAAACTATTTGTAAATAATAGAGATGCTCTGATTCCGAAGTGCTATATACCAAAATGTCGTCGAATAATACAAGGACAAAACAAAGAAGGTGCTCCCGAAAAATATCATTCATAAGAGACTGGAATGTTGCTGGGGCGTTGGTGAGGCCAAAAGGCATCACTAGGAATTCATAGTGTCCGTCATGTGTCTGGAACGATGTTTTCTGCACATCAGTAGAATTGAACGTGATCTTGTGGTGCCCGGACTTTAAATCTATCTTACTAAATACCTTCGCCCCATGCAGCTCATCCAAGAGTTCTTCAATGACAGGGATGGGGAACTTATCTGCTACGGTGACCTTGTTAATTGCACTATAGTCTACACAAAATCTCCAACTGTCATCCTTTTTCTCTACTAACAGCACCGAGCTGGAGTAGGGACTAGTGCTGGGCTGGATAATTCTTGCTTGTAACCTTTCTGCCACCAACCATTCAATTTCATTCTTTTGCAGCTGTGGGTATCGGTAGAGTCGTATTAATGGGTGGCAGTGTTTGCACTGTTCTATGTGAAGTTGGTACAGCAGTCACGTGGGTTTCCTGCTGGCTTGGGAAAGAAGTTTTTGGCCACAAAGGCAGAGTCCCAGCATTATAGGCCTCCAAGGTCTTCTGTTTCTAATCTATCCTCTGTACCGCCTTCATCTTCCCCACTAAACTTGTTGGATCCAGTTGGCAGAGCTCTGCCCGGATATCTGGTCGTAATCCGTTCACAAAGGCAGCTTCTAGCACCGACGAAGGTAATTCTCAAAGGGGAGCCAACAACATCTCGAACTGTCGTCGTTATTCTCGTACAATGGAGGTCTGGAGAAGGGACATTAGTTGCTCATAGAGATTCCCCTCTTGGTTGGATCGAAACTGAAGAAATAGATGCTCCTTAAACTCCTCCCACCCATTGAATGATGCTAGGGCTTCGCCCTCCATACAAACCAACATGGCTTACAATCTTTCATCGGCGCGATGACTGTTAACCTCCAAATACCTCTTGACTCTAAAAATCCATCCGTCGGGATCACTGCCTTCAAAGATGGGGAGCTCAATGCATAGGGAACGGGGCTCTGAGATCGACGCTATAGGTGTGATTCAATGCATGACATTCTTCCCACCTTATCCCCTAGCCGTCATGATGATATTTTGGAAGGACTGGATTCGTTTGTGGCCGTCGACGAGGAGACAGGAGTCTTACCCTTCTCTAAGAGTAGGTATTTGATTTCCCAAATTCCTTTATCAAGGGCACCGACCATATTCTCAAGATGAGATATCTTAGCCATCCTCACTGCTAATTCTTTTAAATTCAGCTATTGGACTGTGAAATTGATCCCATCTAGTTCCTTCCAAAACCAGGCAGGTTCTCATACCTTCAACCTGAGTCTCCAAGTCCTTTAAGGTAACCATGGTCCAAGAAACGAAGGGCTCTGATATCAAATGGTGAGATACCCCAAGTCACCCGATACTCTCTCCAAAAAAAAGTTAATAATAATATATCCCCCCCATACCACACTGTTTTTAAAATGATAACGCTGCCATCAAAAAGTGAAGATAGACAGCTCAATATTTTAAAGAAACATGATTAGCAACTTTTTCCTTCCTTTAGTAGTACTGGATCTGGAAGGTGATGCCATAACGTAAGCAAATAGGCCCATAGCAGTGAACACCGAAAACAAGGCCCATATTTTCTTCATGATCTCCCAGAGACACTAACAAGAGTCACTTCTTCTCCCGGGCAAGATACTAATGATTCGAGATATCCCCTGTGACTAGTGATTTGCCCTTTTTCCTCCTTGCATAAGTCACCTGAATCCGAGGCTAATCAGAAAACTAAGTCTGCAAAAAATAGCATTGATGACCATAGTATCAACACCATGAATGTGAACACACAATGAGGCACAAAAAACCCACAGTAAATTTTGAGGCAATTGTATTTTTTTGAGGCAGCTATCAATTTTTATAGTTTGTGAATTTGTATAGTTTTTGGTGACCTTACACTTAAGGTTTAGGATTTTGAAAACCATAATTTTAATTTTGAGCTGAATTATATTATTAAGGATTCATACTGGTAAAACATCCAGTTCAATTGACAGCTTAAATTTTGAAATTGTGATATGGTACCAATAAATATATGTGAGGATTTTCTTTATATTTCACATTATTAGAAAAATTATCACATGATTTATACTAGAGATAATGATTAAGTTTTATTTACATAGAATATGCTAATATCTTTACACAATACGGAGAGAAATATACGAATGATCAAAACTATTCAAATATTCTCATAGAGTTCACCTACAGTTGTACTTACAAAGCTCCTCTCTAATGCAACAGCAAATTCTTCTATTCTTTTAGGTATCATTAATTGTTTTAATTATACTTTCACTTGACATTGATCACTTATTGATACATAAATCAATATTCATATTACTGAAAATTATTTCATATTACAGCTTATGATGAATATTATAAAATTATTGAATATGATTATATTCAACTAAAATTTTTGTTATTTCCATGTATTACACTTAATTTTAATTATCTTGTTAGTTTCTTTTTTGTGAGTTTTCTTTTTATGAAACTTAAATTCGATTTTATTTTTACTTTTATTTATATTTATTTATATGATCAAGAAACTAAAAAATACTATTTCAATTTGAGTATGTTATACCCTTTATTTGAGTGTCTTTACTTCTATGATAGAATTTTTTTCTAAATATTTAAGTGTGTTGGATTTTTTAATTACAACTTTGGTCACCCATAATAATTTATCATAGTCTTTGATATTCCACCCTAGAGTATGACATGTGAGTTAAGAAACCTTACTTGAGATTCTTTTCCTACATACTAGTCTAGTTTATATAAGGACTCATTAGATCTAATACACTTCGACAATCATGAGTTGTACACCAACCTTCTTATAATCCAACTCCGTAGCACCATTTATGTATATATTCAAAACACTATTAATTGTTCTTGAAAACATATTCCCAGTGCTTACAACATAAGAACAAAACTAACGTATAATTCAAGCGATCATCTTCGTGCGCTTCATTCTTTTATAAGTTTCTTCCCTCGCTTTAACAGGATCTCACTCACTCTTATACCAAAAAATAGTTTGCTTGGCTATAAAAAGAGTTCCCTAACTGCTTGCCTTTCTTTTGAAAATTTTATTCAAATATGTGAGTAAGCAGATATTAATACTTGATGCCTCTTTCTCTTTTATAAAATCATATTATGGGAAAGACTTTGTAGATTAACTATGTAACTTATGCTTGCCTTTCTTCGGTCATATTCTCATTAACTCTTGAGTAAATGTTTCACAACAGGCGAGCAGCTAATTTCCAACAAAAATGTTAGTAATAGACTTGACAAAGCAAAACAATTACAAAGTTTCTTTCAAAGAGCTGACATTTCTCTTTCAAAGGTTGCAAGAGAGTATGGGAGTTGGTTTTACTAATGTTCCTTCCCTATCCTATTTTATAGGTGTGTAGGGAGCACATTATCACTCTTACCATTTTCGAAAGCAAGGTGAGTGTCTTCCCTTCTTTGTTTCCATTCTTTCTTACATGGATACCTTTTTATCATAAAGTTGTTGATTTGTCTATCCTTGAGTGGTTGATTGAACGAAAACTAAATTGAATCATCACAAGTTTAACCTTAATATCTCTTTCTACTCGATAAAGGAGGGTTGGACTCCTCTGATCGATTTTGACAGTCTTTTCTTCACCTCATCTCCTCGGCATGATCCAGGCATTCAAGCAAGCAAATCAAATCAGAAGTTTTCCACCCAAGATCAATTTGTTTAAATGCAATTATGTCATGTGGACTAAAGACAAGTAAGAGATAGTATCGTCTGATCCTATAATAGGAGCAGATCATCTTTTAGCTCTGAATCATTGATTCAAATCCTTCTTTCCTTTTTATGTATGCTTGCTGCTCTAGAGCTTTATTTTTATTTTTCTTTTCCCATGGTTTGCTAACAATACTCACCTTCAAAAGTAATCTATGACCGCTCTTCGGATCAATCAGTAGAAATGGCTCATGTCATTCTTTTAGAACCTTGAGAACAATGATCAATGGTTGCCATAAATAAATATATGAGTTTGATTCAGACATCCAAACAAAAATGTCAACTAGATTTAGATATCTCAAAGCCACAAGAAACTACTAAAGATCTTGCCAAGGGACAAAAGAGATATTTCCAACTCTTTTATATCCTTCTTTTATGCTTGAGTTTTTAATCTTAAGAATGAGTTTCCAAACTTTATATCATTGCATGCTCTGTTAATTAGATAGAATAAATCCTATCTATCAGTTCGTGATAGCAGCATAATTTATAGATTCTCTCTTTCTTTCCTCAGCATCAACTAAAGTATTTTAGGTATCCATAATGATGAGCAGCCGATCCATGACAGCCAAACAAAAGAGATATCACAAATAAAGAGTTTTTAGATGAGAAACTACTAGTAGGTATTGATTCCCTTTTTAATTGTGGTATGTGGGAAGAATACTAGCTCTGGTTTTCAAGCATGAACCATGAAGAGATTATAAAATATCTAGACCATTAGAAAATAGACCAAGAAAGTCTGATAGGACCAAGTATGATATTAAGGGGCTAGGAAATATAGTCTTCTTTTAGTATTTATAAAGTCGTTTAATTATTCATCTTGAAAAAGGAAGGATTGAGAGCTAAAAGGATGAAAAGCCCAATCCTTAAGGATGAAAAGTTCTCACAATGGGCAACGGATCCATGACAGCCAAACAGAAGAAATATCACAAATAAGAAGCTATTGTAATGAAAGGTTCTTTTAATGAAAGCTCAGAGTATAGGAGAATATAGCATCTTCTTCTCAATCTTCTACAAAAAACTCAACAAATTCAATTGTATTAGCTGAAACAAGATAATTATCTTTTGTTAGCAGAGCTCTTGGACTTGGGGATAAAAAGAATTTTTTCACAAAGTTTCTCACTAGGGAATGGTCCCAATAAAAGTATAGATTCTCAGCCTTAGTTCTATGGGGGGATAGGTCATAGCTAATATTGAATAAGAATAGAATGATATTTTTCTTAGCGACTACCAACAAATATTTTTTCATTGAAGAAAAAAAAGATTTTTTGCTCTTACCTAGAAAAATAAAAGATAAAAGAAAGATCAACGGGTTATGCCCTTTAGGCCAATTAACTAAGAGAGAAAACTTAACTTCAAAAACTAGCAAAAATAATCTTAATCAAAGTGCATGCGAAAGAAATGCTTGCACTTAGCACGGCTTAAGAGCTATTGAACTTTACTTGGATAGTAAGCCAAGTTCCCACGTGCTAACCAAAAGTCCGATTAAAATGATATATTCACTTTGTTCTCTAAATAAAGAGAATAAGTAGAAAGTTAATAAGTAAAAAAAAAAAGATTACTTTAAGAAAAGCTTTTAAGCCTTTTATGCCCTGATTACTTTGACCTAGAGAAAGATAAAATAAAAGAGAGATCATAGCATAAAAAAATTAACTAACTAATACTCCAAACCATTGGTAATTAGTGCTTGAATAAACTCTGATTATGCTTGACCATTTCAGCTCTTAACAAGAATAGTCATAGTTGACTTAGTTGTTTACCAATGAAACCAAATCTTTGACAAGATCATTTTCGGTTACATTCTGAATAAAAGCCAATGCCTGATTATTTTACTTCAACCGACATAATTTCTATATGTCAAGAGGGAAAGAGAATCACTCCTCATTGTCTACATATCTACAATCCGAGCTAGTGCCAGAGATAACATCTAAAAAGCTAGTCCACCTTAACTCAAGTCTTCACCCTCGTACTTCTACTGATCCCAGTGAATCTATTTGATCTATTACCAATATGTTTCTTTCCCAAACTCAATAAATATCTACTTTCTGAGGAAAAGAATATACTTCCTAAGTTGTCTTACACTCCCTAGCATAAAATAATGAGTCTAATAAGCTAATCAAACACAATTTAAGGCATAGTTCGGGAAGACAAAGATAACCTTTAAAAGTAGGGAAAAGTTGGATGCTTAAAATTTGTAGAAAAAATCAATCTTTTTTTTACTTTCTTGAAAGCAAAGTGATTAGTCCTTACTTTGTTGACACCTTCTTAAATAAGGAATCATATCCAATATATTTCTGTAACTTGAGTTCATGCCCAAAAAAAACAAAGTCTGATCTATGAAGCTTGTGCCAGTCACACATGGGAGTCTCCTCACCAACTATGGTTGGAGGGTTTCCCATGGGAACTAGATGTTGAAAACTCATAAATAGCATCTTAAGAATCATTCTAGAAACTAATATTTTTTTTGATGAAAATGTTCATCAGTTAACTTACTCTTTGTATTCATAGAACTCTCTTCCCCTTATGTCTAGCCAAGGTTAGAGTCAGCACTTTTATTGCCAAGAATTTTATTTGAAGCAAAGGACAATAAAGTCATAAGGTAGTTGGTCAAATTACCCTAAATAGACTTTTTTCAAAGTAGCCAAGGCAAAGTGGCATCCAATACAAATTAAGTAAAAAAGATAACCAATTAAATCAATAATCCTGATATCTAGGAATGAGATCCAAGCAAAAGGTCAACTAGCCAAAAAAAAAAAAGAGTGTCTCATTTTACTTAAATGGTAACTGCTAAGATATTCCAAAAGATATTACAAGAGTGGTAGAGCGGTGTTTCAAATTTTTGGATCTAACTTCACTATAGATATTTGAGCTTAACACTAGCAACAGCTTATAATTCAAAGCTAGGCTACCCGAGACATTATAACAAAATGATTTCATCGCCCTCCTTTTTTCTTTAATAATCATATATAACAAATAAATAACTCTCTACTACTAATTGATAATCTAAGCAAATTTTCAAGGAAGAAAAAAAATAATGGATCTATGTATAATATTTGAAACTACTACACTATTCCTTGACTCATTAAAAAATAAGTCGTAATTAAAAAAAATTACATTGCACTCACAAAAATCCTTCTAATTTTTGATAAAAGATACTTGAATCATCTTTAGGTACTACAGTATCTAAGGAAGGCATATCCTATGACCATAGATGTTAACTTGTCTTATCCTTAAGAGTGATCAACAACAAAACAAATAAATTTAAAAACTCTAATAAACAAGCTAAATAACTTCTTTCCAAAACATAGAATATAAAAATATATGATGAAAAAAAATAAAAAAAAATAGATTACAATAAAAATTACTTTTTTTTGATAAAGTTTGTTTTATTATTATAATAGTCATTTCTTTCGACAGAGGAATACCATTGTTTACAAACTATATACTATCTTTTACCATCTTACAACATTTTCTTAAAAGTTATAAACAAATAAAATTACAACAAACAAATAACATAATATTAACTCCTTCCTTGTGCAGCTCCCGTTGTTGTCTTATGTTTTTTGTGATCCTTTTGATCCTGGACCTTCTGTTTAATCATTTCGGCTTAATCCCTCCGTATGCCTCCAATTATGCGTCTCTGATCCTTTGCTCCTGCCTAGCCAAAAGGCTGATAGCACCTCCCGAAACTTCTGTACAGCATTCTGCCTCAGATCCTTCTCTATCAAACCCTGCAAAAAACAAACCAATACTCCTACCAGGCCTAATCTGCTATAACCTCATACCCTTTACATCACCTAACAAAAAGATCCATAAAACATAGGACACCTAATTCTGCCCCAAGTCTCCTGCAATCCCCTCTACATGGTCTGCAGCATCCTCTTCCCCTCTAACCTACAATTAAGCCAACTCAAAACAACAAACAAACCACACAAGAAAACCATATAATATCAGCTTGACTTGGTCACCCCTCAGGACCAGGGTGACTCTTGCATTAAATTACCTTTCCTACATTTTCAATTATTCACTGCAAAACAACTCAAAATGTAACAAGGTAAATTAATTCAACCTCCTTAGCCCCCCTACTTCCTGACTTATTTACTCTTAATCCTTAATCTTTTAAATTCTTATATATGATAGTCCTATTCTATCTAAATTTATTAGGCCTTTAAACCTATAGGGAGTTTTATCCCCTTCGAATAATTACTCTCTTTCTCATACCCTCTTCTGCTAATCTTATTAATGTATTTGCTTCTCTAAAAATATGCATCATTGTTCCTTTTAATTTAATTAATAATTTTTTAATTATGTCAATCTCCTCCTCGAACCTCAACAGTTCTATTTTACTTTGCACTAGATTCACTAGCAAACTTGAATCTACCTGTACTTGAATATCTTGCAACTTATTTTCTTTACAGATTTGTGACTTCTTATGCAAGGCCATAATTTCTGCATGTGATGCTAAAGATGCTTCCCCTTTCATCGTGAAAGCTTTCATTACCCCTCCCTCTTCATTCCTTATTGTACCTCCTCCGCCTGCAGCTCTCATTTCTCTCTTAAAAATATCATCCGTGTTGAGAGCTAATCCACCTTGCAGAGGTTTTTCCCGACGAACAATTCTTATTTTTGGATGTGTTCCTATTTTTGTGGCGAAACCCCCAAGCCTTTTTCATATTTTCATATGACTCTATATTTCTAATTCTTATTGGGTTGGAAGCTAAAATAAATGAACTTTCTCTTTTAATTTCTTCTAGTATATTATCAAAATTCATTGGAATACCTTCAAACCTACTCTTGTTTCTAGCTTTCCATAAGCACCGAACTACTATAAGCTGAATATAATTTCTTATTCATTTAAGTATTTTATTTTTCGTTGACTTTTTACTGCTATTTTTTAATCTTTCTTTCAATTCTGTCGAACCTTTATCAATGTCCGCATCTGCCTCCAACTTATGCTAAAACTTTATGGGTATCTTTTCTGTTGAAAACAAGTGATTAATGCTTTTCACCTCTTGATGGCATCACTCACATCTCGATGCTATTTTTATTTCTTTTCTCTCTATGTTATTATCTACCGGTATCGCATTTGAGAGCAATTTTCACATGAAAATATTTATTTTTTTTGTTAACTCCATTACCTATGCCGCCTTGAATATTTCTTGTGCTGGCCTTTTCTTTCTCACTAATCATTTGGCACTCTTTAGCGTGAATTTTCCTTGTGGGTCTAACATCCATCCCCATCCACTCCTCAACAATATTGCATGCATTTCAACAATATTCTATTACCCTTGCATCAATTTCTAGCTTTTTGAAGCATTTCTTGAATCTTTGAAAGCCTTGTTTCCAAGACCATACCTAGCTTTTACGTATTCCATCCAGAGGCTATCATTTTCTTTCAGCCTCCACTAGTTCCTACAGGCCCAAGAATTAACTATATCATTTAAGTTAGAGAAACCTAAACCAGCCTCCTCCCTCAGATAACATAAATCCTCTCATTTTTCCAATATAGCTTATTTTTACCTTTTTTTAACCCCATAAGAAATTATTCATTTCTTTTTCTAGCTTTCATATTTTGGATTTTAGTGGCTGAATCAATATTAAAATATGTGCTAATGAACCTTGTAGTACATACGTTATTAACGTGATTCTTTCTGTCATACTTAACAAATCTTCTTTCCAGCCATCTATCTTTCGTCTCATTTTTTCCACTAAAATTCTAGCACCTCTTTCTTAAGCCTTCCTTCATAGATCAGACACCCCAAATACATCAGTACACCTTTCTTTTGTGTAAATTCCGTAATTTCTTTAACTTTTTGAGCTGTCTTTTCAGGCACTTTTCCAGCTAACAAAAATTGACATTTATTCTTATTTAATCATTTCCATGTTTCCAACTTGAATGTTTGCAGGAACCTCATCAAATTTTTCATTGATCGACTACCTACATTCGTAAAAATAATAATATCATCTGCATATGCCAAGCAGCTCACGTTAGCGTATGCCTTGGTTGCTTATACATCAGGATGCTACCCTCTTTTATTTTATTCTTTAAATTTACAATGAATAGTTCAAAATATGTATTAAACAAGGAAGGAGAGAGTGGGTCACCTTGTCTAAGCCCTCTTATCGGTTTAAATTCTTTCCCAGCCTGCTCATTGATAATAATTCTGACTCATACACTAGAAACACATCTATACATTAGATCAATCTAAAATTATGATAAACTCATTTTTCTCATTAGATAACACAAGATATCTCATTCTACTCTATCAAATGTCTTTGATAGATTCAATTTCAGAATTACATTGTATTCTCTAACTCTTACATTGATCTCCACTTATTATTTCTGCGGTCAAATTAATATTTTCCATCATTATCATTTTTACAAAATTCGCTTGTTATACCGATATGATGGAAAGAAGAATTTTACTAAGTCTATTTTGGAGCAATTTAGCTAATATTTTATAAGTTATGTTACATATACTTATTGATCTGAAATCTTCTCATCTCTGCGAGTTTTTTTTTTTAGGAATTAGTACAATAAAAGATTTTGCCCATACCTTGTTAATCTCCGCTCCATGGAAGATTCAGGCAGTAGCTACGACCAGCTCTTTTTTAAATTATCAGCCAGGCACATTGAAAAAATCCATTATTTCACCCGTCTGATCCTGCCGCGCTATCTTTTATTGGCGCTAAATACAGCCTCTCTCACCTCATCTTCTCCAGGTACCTCCTCTAAGGCTCTATTCTCCTCTTCTTTGATTCTCTTTTCTATCTTTTGTATTAATGTAAACTCTATGAGATCATTCGAACCACCTAAATGATTTTTAAAGAATTCTTCTAATTTTTTTTAATTTTCTCCTTCTTTTCTAGCCAAACTCCATTAGCTGATTTTAACATTTTTATTTTCTACTTTGATGCTCTTACTTTAGTCCTAACGTTTAAAATTTTCATATTTTTATCTCCATCTTTTAACCACTTAATTTTATCCATCTGTTTCCAGAAGACTTCTTCCATGTGCATATGAAGCATGAGTTCTGCTTTTGCTTTACTGACTGCAATCCTAGCAGGTTCATCTAGTCTCTCCTCATACTCAATTTCTAAAGTAGATACTTTCTGTTCTGCTTCTTGTATTTTCTTAGTGATATTTCCAAAAACTTCTTTATTCTATTTTCTAAGCGCCTAACTTAACTCGCATACTTTTATATAGAGGTGTCAAACGGGCCGGGCCGGCACGGCACGGCCCATTTTTCACGAGCACGATCGTGCTACCGTGCCGTGTCCGGCACGGCACGGCATGGTTTGTATATAGGCGGGCACGGCACTGCAAGGTCGTGTCGTGCCGTGCCGGGCCCGCTCGGGCACGCCTTGGCCATACAGGCCAGGTGGCACGGCCGGGCAGGCAGGAGCCGCGACGCGGGACCGGGTCACCGGGGTCCAGGAGGCTACACCGCCGCACGGGCTGACCGCTGACGGACAGGCAGATGGCAGATTAAATTTTTTTTTTATTGTAAATTTTTTGATTAAGTAACCGTATAGTTATAGAGTATTAATTATTAAATATAATTTTTTGTAAAAATTATAAAAATTTAAATTAAATAAAACAAACAAATATTAGAAAATTTTTTTTTTATCAAATTCAATTTAGTTTAGCTTTTTTTATATTTATAATTTATTGATTATATATTAAAATTTAAAGTTATTAATTTTTTAAATAAAATTTAAATCATAAAAAAAATAAATAAATACATTATGTTAGTAAAAATTAAAATTAAAAAAAAAATTAAACTACACAAATGAAAAATTACCAATCATGCTTTTGAAACCGATGGTCCGAACAAAACAAGTATAAATTTCAACACAACGTATGGTACAAAGTACAAACAAAGCGTATAAATAAAATAAATAAAAAAACATCGAAAAAAAAGAGCAGATGAGCATCAATCGTCAAGCGGCATATCATCAGAATCATCAGCCACAACATCAAGATCAGTATCATATTGATCATCATCATCGGCAATCAGCTCCTCCGCCATCGTAGTGGATGTGGATGCGACTGCAGTGTCTGTCACAGTCCCAGCTTCAGCACGATCACGGATGCTAAACCTCGATTCCTCCCAATCCTTCAAACATGCCAAGGCCTCAACCATATCTGGACGTAATCTCAATCTCCTATCCGAAATCACGTTCACTACAACAGAAAAAGCAGACTCCGATGCTACGCTCGACACCGGAGGAGTCAGTAGATCCCGTGTCATCCTAGATAGCACGGGATAGGTGGACTCATATGATTTCCACTACTGTAATAAATCAAGATTCTTATTATCAGAATGTGATAGGATTGAGCAGTAATCGGTATCTAAGTACCGAGACAGCTCGCTCCTATGTGATGATCCACCCCTACGTTTCCCCCTCGCTAGGTTAATGGAATAATCGTCATCTCCGAACAAGGTATCAATGTCCGTAATCATAGTCTCACCACCACCACCATACCTAGTATCGTAGTATGTGAAAAGGTCTGTCAACTTCTCGTAAATGAACCCTTCAGGTGGCTCTTCCAGGTTCATGCACGAGGAAATGAAAGTCAGGGTGTTTTCAACCCCTTCCACCTTAGTCCTAGGGTCCATGCATGCTGCGAGGCAATAAAGAGATGGAATTGTGGACCAGTACTTCAGGTACTTGGTCTCCATCTCTGCAACCATATGGCTAAGCGTCGGGTCCGCTCGATACTTCCTAAACATGCTACTAATGTTGCATATGCACAGGAGTGCAATGCAAGTGGTGGGCGTATAAACCGACGAACACATGTTCGTCGTGTCATAAAATATCTTCAGGAATTTCATAAATGAAATTCCTGTAGCCCAGTCAGTGTCGTCAATAATAAGTTCGCCACTCATACTATTGACGTAGTCGGATATCACGTGTTCGTATCCAACACATGATTCCAACATCAGGTACGTGTAATTCCAACGATGTCTCACATCCGATTGGAATTTCTTCTTCTTAAGATTCGCAGACAACAGAGACTACCAAACTCTTGTTGTCTGCGAGGAGTGCGAATATACTTGAGTCCATTGCGTATATTTTCCAACGCGGGGGAACACACCTTCATACCCGCTTGAACTATCAGGTTAATCACATTACACATGCATCTGACATGAAAGATCTCTCCTAATGGTGCGTCTCTAATATTCCTAACAAACATATTGATCGCTACTCTATTATTCACAGCATTATCGAAAATGACACTAAAAATTTTATTTTGAATTTTATATTCCCTAAATAATTTCATCATACACTCAAAAATGGTCAGGCCATCATGAGGATGAAGAATCTCAGTGAATCCTAATATTTTTTTATTGATTGTCCAGTTAGAATCTACATAGTGACTCATGAGACATGCATAAGAAGAATCATCGTGACATGTCCATATATCGGACGTCACGGACACCACTCCACTATATGCCAAAAATTCCTTAATTATTTTTTGTTTTTCTAACTTATATATCTTTAGTATGTCACTCCTAGATGTGAACATAGGAATCCTACGATAGGATGGCTGAAAATAAGTCTGCATGATGCGCACTACCCTCGGATCTTCCGAAAATCTGATCGGAAGACCCATCAATGTGATGAGCCTGGTCATGCCGTCCCTACCCAACTCGCTGGAGTATACGAAGGGAGTAAACTTTGAGACTGAACTCGATCAAGTCTCAAAAAATATAGTGCCAAGTTGGGTTTGCCTAGGATCTAAGAGTCCATGTTTTTTGGTGCATATTTCGGCATGCCTCTTAAGGTGCCCAGTCCCACATGTACTCTTGCATGTTAAAAGTCTCATACAATATTTGCACTGTGTCATTTCAAGTTCCTCACCCCTAACATTTACTTGTGTTATGATTTTAAAATGTGTCCAAACTACAGAAGTCCTCCTAATTTTTTATTTTTTAGAACTTTGGGTTGAGACGACAGGAGAAACCAAAGTTTTAGCAGCCGCATACGTCTGTGTAACACTAACATTTTCATTTTCCAAATTGAAATATGTGTCAGGTGTATTTGTCATTTTTTATGTTTTTTATTTTTTCCTAAGTTTTTCTAGAGAGAGAAGCTTTAGAGAGGGAAAGTAAATAAAAACGTAAAATAAAATACCCGGTAAAAGTAATGAGGTCAGTCACGTGCAAGGTGCACCGCAGGAAGCTCTGATGTTCAAAACTCAAGTTGAGTTTCACGAAAATCCAAGCCGAAATCAAAATCACGAGGCCCAAGAGAGAGATGCACGGTTTATGTGAGAGAGAGAAAGTATTGAGAGGTTTTATGTTTTTGAAAAACATAAATGTTATAGGGAGAGGGGTAGATTTTATAGGCTAAATAAAGTTTTTTTTATAAAAATAGATATTTTTTTATTATTTTTTTGAATTTTTTTAATATTTTTAAGGGGCAGAATCACGAGAACCATTGGATTCTGCCCCCTAGCCGTTGGAGGCGAATCCAACGGCTGAAAATCTGTGATGTTTGAAAATTTTTTTTTTTGGGCGTTGGGATTAGTTGGATCTAAGGCCGTCGGGTATCAGCAGTCGGGACTGCGGGTCGGGTCCAATCAGACCCGACCCACGGTCTTTTTACCGGGGAGGGCCGAGGGGGCCAGCCACCAGCCGGCAAGGGGACGACGGACGGCCGGACGGGTCACGCCACGCCACACGTGACACGCCGCCAGCGCCACGCATGCCTGCGTGAACCGGCACGGGACGGACCCGTGCCGGCGTGCCTTGCCAAGCACGGCACGGGACGGACCCATGCCGGCGTGCCGTGCCAGGCACGAAACGGCACGGGCTGTCCTTAACCCGGGCACGGCACGGGCCCGGGCACGCTTTAAAAACGTGCCGGGTCGGCCCAGGCACGGCCGAACCGGGCCGGCCCAGGCACGGCCGAACCGTGCCGTGCCTTGTGCAGGGCCGGGCCGGCACGGCACGTTTGACACCTCTACTTTTATAGCCATTATTTTCAAAGTATTGCCCTTAGTTGTCCTTTCCCATGATTTTTTTACTATATCATCAAAATCCTTATGTATACCCTACATATTTTAAAATTTAAAACTCCTATGACTCTCTAGACTCCTTCGAAGTGAAAGCAGACATAGACTGTGATCTGAACATGTTCTACTTAGATATTTTACATTTATTTTGTCTAGCTTATCCATCCATTTCGTATTAAATAGAACTCGATCCAATCTAGACCAAATTGTCCCCCTCTTCTTCTAGTTATTACACCACGTAAACTTTAATCCTAGAAAATATATCTCCAATAGACTAGCGCTAGCTATAGCCTCGTTAAAATGTGCTACTACTATCGGGTCTGACAATCTTCCTCCTTTTTTTTCATTTGAGTTTCTAATGATATTAAAGTCGCCTCCAATAATCCACGGGGTCTTTAATGCAAATTGATCTTTCATCTCTTGTCATAGGGTATTCCTTTCTTCCTTTGCATTACTTGCATATACTACTAAAAGGGTAGGATATGACTAAATTCATAGTCAAAAACTGACTATCTGCTCGGCTTCTGAGAATATTTCAACATTCCTTTCTTCCTTTCACTGGACCCATAATTTCCTGTTGTAATTTGAAAAGGCTTTGCCTTGTCTAGACCGAGTATGCTTTTATATTTTCCCAATTGATCTAGGTCTACCATTGGTTCAGCTAAGCAGACAATTTTGATCTTATGAATCTTAATTAATCTTCTAATCATATTTATCATTAGAGTGTTCATCATTACTCTTGTATTCCAAAACAGGCTATTAAACATTACTAAGTAAATATTGCTTGTGCTCTAGTGGTGCATTTCGACACGTATTTTATATCAAAATATTTCATGTCCCCCAAAGACTTACTCTAGCTTGTTGGAGGTGCTTCTATTTCTTTTTTCTAATATAATTTTTCCTAGACTTTTTCCCAAACTTCTAGTTACTTTCATTGCCTTCTCTCTATTTTGTGGGACTTCTCTAGCAATATTCTGCTCCTTTATCACTGAGCCATCCTGACGTGAGAGTGGAGGCAGCTTATATGCTTCCTTATTGGAGCTAATAATCTGGCAACTTTTAGACTCGGATTCTTCATCAACCGCCCAATCATAAGCTTCCATATTATCCCATTTCCAACCCTTCTAACCATCTTTTGATCTCTTCCCTCTTACTCTTTCCTAAAACTCCTTCCTCCCTTCTCTCCACCTCTCTGATCCCCTTTTCTTATCCCCTCTTCTCTTTCTCTACTCTCCTCTACTTCTCTATCTCCCCATCTCTCTCCCACCTTCTTCTTTCCACTAGCCTTACTTCCTCCCTCCCATTCTGCTCCTAGCACGTCTACCTTATCCTCTTCATCCTCCTCCCTTTCCTCCCCCCTCTTTCCTACTCCCTCTCCCCTCCCATTCTCACTTACTGCCTCCCCTTCTCTCTGCTCCCTCCTCACCCATTTCCTTCCTCTCCTTCTCTTATCCTCCTCATGAAGTTTCCCTTTCATCGTACCCTTATAATTCAAGATACAATCTACCTCTCCATACGTCAATCTGAGGCAGTGAAGACAGTCAAGGAAGCACGAACATAACTCCCTACAGCCGTGTCCACGTGTCCGACACCTAGACACGGTACGGATACGTGTCTGATACGTCATGTGGCGTATCATTGATCAATCCGTATCCAATACGCAACGTGGCAAATCGGACGGTTGCGTCGACTACCATATCCATGTCAAGAGTGACCAACGTCCGACGATGTCCAGTGGCCAACGTCGCCACATGGGCGACGTTGGGCACTCGACACAGGCGGCGGGGCACGATTTGAGGGGGAAGGCATGGGGCAGGCGCGATTTGAGGGGGAAGGCAAGGAGCAAGCACGATTTGGGGGGGGAGGCAGGAGGCAGGCATGATTTGAGGTGGGGAGGAAGGGAGCGGGCACGATTTGAGGGGATGGCAGGGGGGCGCGATTTGAGGGGATGGCAGGGGGGCACGATTTGAGGGGGGAGGCAGGGGCGGGCACTATGTGTGGGGATGCAGGGCTGGCATAAAATAAAATAAAATATTTTTATATGATAAAATAAAATATTTTTATATGATAAAATAAAATATTTTTATTTTATAAAATAAAAAATATATATTTTTATATAATATAAGATAATTATAAAATATTATTTTATAAAATAAAATAATATATATATTATCTTATAAAATAAAATATTTTTATTTTATAAAATAAAAAATATATATTTATTTTATAAAATAAAATATTTTAATTTAATTTATTTTATTTTATTATATAAAATACCTAATATTTATAAATAAAATAATTTTTATTTTTATTTTTATTTTTTTTATCATACTGTATCCTAGCCGTATCCGTATCCTAATTTTTTAGAATTTATCGTATCCCTGTATCCTGCCGTATTGTATCCTCGTGTCTGTGTCCGTGCCCGTGCTTCTTAGAAGACAGTAACTTGGCCTAGATTCTAGAATGACTTCCTGCCAGAATCCTTTCTCCAAGTCACTATCGACTCATACTCTCTTAGGGGGGAGGAGCTCGAAGGTCGACTTCTATACACAATCTAGTCATGCTCGGCCTTGTCATGTAGGCCGTGGCCTCATTGGTTAGTCATGGTTTGCCTAAGCATAGACCAATTAAATACAAAGCATGCTTATTGAAGAGATGAAGTGAGAGTTTCAGTGAGGAATACTATACCAGTACATATGGCGGTTCTTCCAAAGGCGAGAAGTCTGATGTCCACTTAAGCATACGCATAGGAAAACCCACGACGCTCCACTATCCTCTGACCCACAAGCAGAGGAAGTCATCTTCTTCCTTAAACTGAAAGAAGATGTGCCTCCCATCTTAAATTGTCATCTTCACCACTTGGCGTAATTTTAGAGCAGCAAAAAAGTCATAAATATCTTTGTAGTCGGGTCTTCCATGGGAGAACTTCCCTATTAGAGTTAGCTTGAATGGAGCAACGAGCTCCGAAAGTTCCTTTTTTGAAAAAAATACCATCGACACCTCCTCTTTCGTGTCAAACCTCGAGAATAAGAGCTCGGGCTCTTTGAATATTGTTGTAAATGATGTGCCTCCCACCACTTGCATTGCACCCAGATGCACATACAATATTTATAACATATTTAAAAAATTGAGATTATCCTATATTTAGTGACATGATTATTTAGATAAAAACTAAGTACTTAAAATATTAATCTACCATTTCATCTCTTTATTATCTAGCTATCTACATAAATTTTAGGATTAAGGTAAAAGGGATAGAAAATTTTGTAACATACATATTCACATGCAATAACTAGGAACACCAACCTAAATAATTAATTCTTAAAAAATTGACTAAGTTATTTATATATTATGACACTGAGTATGATAGTAATTATAGTCGGACTCCAAGTACGAATATGAACACCATATTTAAAGATGATGACTTCTTCATTTAATTAGCGAGATAGAAATAATAATATGAACCATCAAATATCTCAATACTTAAATATTAATTACTGCTCAATTATATAACATAACAATAATAAGAATCTTAATATTTTTTTAATGGTAGAGTGAAAATCATGTGTCCACTCATCTTGTACTATCTAAGAAAATAAAAATTCTACTAACTCCTGCATCATCAAGATAACATCGAATTCTATGTTTTTTGTTGCAGTCAATATCATTTCAAATAGAAAATTTAGACTTCAGCTAGATATCGTTGAGGCGATAGTATGTATAAAAGATTGGAAAGATTCAAAGTTAGACATCCAAAATCAAGCTAGAACAAGAGCGAAAGAATTACTAGTAGATAATGACTCATGAGACTTTGAGAATGTTGAGTTCACTACTAATTATACTATCAGATATTTACATGATGATGATTATTTACATACTGACATTGATTGATATTATAATTGAGATTAATTATGATTGATAATTATTATATTATATTATTTTTTTTTTATTAGATTAGATGATATATTTTTTTTGTTATTTTTTATTATTAAAATTTTTGTTAATTATTTTATTTTATTATAATTTATGTGAAATTATGTCGTAACTCATAATAAATAATTTTAAATTTTAAATTTGCAAAATAAATATTTAGAATCATAAACCAATGAGTGGTGACCGATAGAGTGTCGACCAAGCTGGCAGCCTCCGAGCATGACCTGGCAAAACCCAACTCAGCCAAGCACGACCCGGCCTTATTCTACCCAGATTCGGGCCACCTATTCAAGGCTAGCATAAATCAAATCATTTTATGAAAGAAATATATCTATTAATATGGCATATATTTTAATTTTTATTATTTTTATAAAATTATTTTATCATTTTATGAAAGATTTAAAAAATAAAAAAATTAAACAATGTCTCAAAAAATATATATCTATAAATATATCAAGCAATCATCAATAAAAAAAATCAAATAACTAGATTATTCTCTAATCACATCTATATTATGTCCTCATACAATTAAGTGTATCAAATAAAATCTCTACTCAAATCAAACTGGCATGTAGGATAAAAAATTCAAAAAAACTTTTATACCTAACTTATCTCACACTTAAGGGTTATAATACCATTAAGACTAAAATAAAATATTCTCAATTTTTACTGAGATAAGTAATTAAACTGAGAATGCATAAGTAAAGAATCTTCTCATCTTGAAAACACACATTTAAAAAAATCTAACTATCAAAAAAAACATACAAGCTACTCCACTAAATCACAAATAGAGTATTTCTTAGAGTTTCCACAAATAAATATCAATAAAAAAACAAAATTAAAATTAAATTGTCTAAAAAAATAATTTATAAAAATTAAATAAACAAAACAATCAAGAATAGATAACACGTTAGAAAGTAAAAAATATTCAAACAGAATATTATTATATCCAATAACTTTTAAATATTTATTTATAACTAATAATATTTTTAAAATATAAAAAATATATTATAAGTAAAATATAAGTATCAATAATATGAGTATTAGCTTTGATATCAATAATCCAAAAAACTAACATGAATATACAAATAAAATAACTAGTGATACTTAAAAGTATGAAAATATTTGTTACTACTTTAGAGAAAAAACTTTAAACTCCTTTCAAGTAAATGTAAGTATCATAATAATTAAATTCTATGAAAACCAATGAATAATTCTAGTAGTCAATTTATTTTCCTCAATATTATATAATATGGCTCATTCTTCTACAGTAGATACACCAAACTGAGATTTATTTCAATATACCTCTCAAATATTAATTTTTTTATATTATTCTACAAAATTATTATTCCTCCAAAAAAAATTTGCACCTAATTTCTCTCATAAAGGTATGGTTTTTTCTCAAAATGTCATCGTACACCACTATAGACCAATGCATACCAATGCATGTCACTACATTCCATTGTGTGATCACATCTAAAGCACCTAAACTACATGCACATGTTGCTACCAACCACATGCACCTACCTTTCAACACCACACACTATGCACACTACCAATTTACAAGCATGCAACATTGTCCACAAACATAGGATTGAATTTTTTTACCTAGGATGACTACGATATCATCTTACAAATTAATCCTAAATAAAATATATATAATGGCCTAAATAAAATTCAAACATTATACGCCCTTATATAATAAACAAAAATATATATATATAAGGACATCTAATTTCTATTTTTAGTATATACTAAAAATATATTAAGTCAGGTACTCATGAAAAATATAAAAAACAAAATAATAATAATAAAACTACAACAAAAATTAAGCAAAACTTCTCTCTAAGATATAAGAATTAAAAAGATATATTAAAATATGATAAAAAATGACATCAAATTAATGAGATTAATTACAATTAAAACTACAGCTTGCCAAAAAAAATTTAAACAAATTATCTAAGCATTAGTCTCTGAATTATCTTAATTAGATAAATAATTTTTTCTTTTGGCAACTCTAATATGTTTGTGTACCAACATAAAAAGTCTGGTGTATATCCTAGGATACATACAGAATATTGAATTAGTTTGATATTTTTTAAAGTATATACTTTGCAATTTTTAAATATTTTTAGCAAATTAATTTTTTATTATTTTATAATATATCTAAAAAATAAAAAAAAATATGTATACCTTATCTTTTAAAAAAATATTAAGGTTCATATTAAGCAAATATTAATAAAAATAATTAAATACCTAAATTTTTCTCTAGACATATTTCTATTATGTCACCATACATCTTAGTATATCAGGTTGAATAACTCTACTCAAATCATATTGACATATAGGATACAAAAATTTAATAAGCTTTGCTAATTAAAATCTCATACTCTATGATTAAAATATTATTAATACTAAAATAATATCCTCAAGTTAGCCACTAATGAATGACCAAACTAAGAATATATAATTAAAAAATCAAACATACTCAAATATCTAAAATAAGATTTTTTTAGTAATATATATATATAATCTATCCTGCTCAATCTTAAATAAAATTTTTTTTTTTAACTCTCAATCTAATAAGCAAATATCAATAAAAATAAAAATAAAAATAAATTCAGAATTAAATTATTTAAAAAAAATAACGTACATAAAATAAACAAATAAAATAATTAAAAATAAAAAGACAAAAAATAATATACTCAAATTAAATATTATTATATCCAATAACATTTGAATATTTATCATTAATTACAATAATATTTTTCGAATAAACAAATGTAAATAAAATATAATTATCGATAATATAAATAGTAACTCATGTATCGATAACTTAATAATCTAAAATAAGAATAAAAATAAAAAAACTAGTAATACTTGAAAGAATAAAAAAATATATTAATATCTTAGATAAGAGTTATATATATTATTATCTAGTAAGTATAATATCATGATAAATAAATTCTAAGATTCTTGGATAGCTCTGATAATCAACGTGTCTTTCTTAATATTATATAAAATTTTATCTCCCCTCTAAAAATAAGATATTACTCATCCACCTATAATATGCACATTGAATTGAGTTTTTCTGCAATTTATCTTTATTGTGATAATCTCTCTCTATATGATAACTAAAATTAAGATTTCTTCAATCCAAAAACCTAAACATATAATCACTCAAATTAAATATATAATAAATCCTAACTTTAGATTATTTTTTATTTTGTCAAAACCCTAAATTGAGAAATATTTGCCCTAAAATTATGCACACTACCACCACTATTATCATCAAATGACCACCCAACAACGGGCACAACCATCACATAATCACTATGCAACCACCACACAACCACTACACAACCACCATGCAACCACCACACAACAACCTAACAACCATCATGCAACCATCATGCAACCATCATGCAACTATCATGCAAACACAACAATATTACAATGCAACACCATGCAACCACCACAAAATTATCGTGCAACCATCACACACTCCATCACACATGATAGGTATGTGACTACCTTAACTTCTTCCAAGCATGCTAGCACTATTTTGGTACAATGCATGCACTTTTTTTTTGTTTTAGGATTTGTAATCCTTACTCAAAGACATACATCCCCTAAGATCAAATTTTGCATGAGGTTAATTATGATACCATATTACAAATTAATGAAAAAAATAATAATATAATAATACTGGAAAAAAATATCATACTCTTATAAAATAAGCAAAAATATTGAAACAGCTCAAAAGTTAGCTGCTCTCATCAAAATTATAAAATAAACTAGATAAACATAAAATAAATACGTTGCAACAAATGTTAATTTAATTTACCATGAACAGCCAAAACATATTAAATTAAATTATCACATATACCATGAAAAATTCAAAGAGGATAAGTGATGACATTTTATGTGCAAACATAAAGTTACATACTTACATTACAAATTTATTCAATGGGCCATTATGAACAACAATACTTCATGTGTACCTTATTATGTTGAAAGTCATTAGCATTCATATTCTAATTTGCATTTAATTAATATGCATAAGTAATTAATAATCAAATAATTGATAGAAACATATTATTGATCAAGCGATAAATTAGAATTTAGGCTAAATTAATTTTACAATTGTGAGTTTCTAAAATTCTTAAATAACTTTTATGCACTTGAATATAATAGTTAGCCTATTACAGTTCAAACATTGCAATATACAAAATGCTATCATACCAATTTGTTTATAGGTAATTTTGTTTGAAATCAAAAGTATTCATTCCAATTGACACAATCACATGGATACAGATGAAACAGACCTCTGATGCCCGTAAATGTTTGTAAATATCAAAAGCAATGGCTGCACATAGTTGTGGGTTCGGTTCATTATTACCAATATTAAAGATCTTCCCATCCATTTCCATATTGGGCATATGCTTGCTGCAGAAATTTCCTGCATGAACATCGACCAAACTACTAAAGAATTCCATTGAAATGAATAGATAATGTAAATTTTGAAATTTGGTATTACACCTGCTTCTGCAGAAAGATCAGAGATGTTAAGCTTGCTGAATGAATTCTTGTTAACAGAATCAATTGAAGAAACACTAAGGTCATCTAAATCCTTAACTTCTGAACACTTAGTTGTATGGAAGGTAGACATGGGCTCATCTAAAGAAAGTGAACCCTGTTCCAATTTACTTGGGCAAATATCCATGCCGCTTGATGGAAAAACAGATATACTTTTAGTAGTTATGTTATTCCTAGGAACACAATCAATCCCAGATGCATCAATTGTTGCTCGTTGAGTAGCTAATGCCCTCGGTAAAATACCCCCGCAAAAGACTGTGCTACTGTCGCAAGGAGTTGCCTCGTTAACTTTAGCAACTTTATTTGAACAGTGCGCTTTGACACATGAAATTTCAGCCTGGTCAATTTTAGCATCAAAATTTAACACAATATCTACATACTGAATACAAAGTCAGCTAACAGGAAAATAGCATATCAGACAGAGAATGGTGCCGTTTTTATATGATTTAGTCATTACACTTCAATTTTGCTGGAACATTCACCGATTCTAATTTGCGCTAAATTTGATTATTGATGTTGTTTCTCTTTATCAACTTCGGTTTAGGTTTTATACAGGTGATGTGTGACTAAACATGCCATAGTTCTAAGAAATTTTGCTTGGTTCAGATTCGGATAAAACAAAATATGAGCACCAAGCATAAGACTCGCCAACCAGAGTGGAGAACGGATTCGAAACTGTTGGGTTCTTCAGGAAAATATTCGTGTTGTGGTTACTGATATCAGAAAGAGGTGCTCGCTTCTTCGGCAACTGGTCAGTGAGTTTTCTTCCGCCTTGCATTGAAGAAGATGATGCAGAGCACTTGGCTGCAGAAGACCTCATCGAAGATGAAAAGGATGAACGACTGCGCATCTGTGACGATGCCATCTTTGATCAGACCACTACGCTTCCTCTCCTCAACTCAATTGCCCCTATTAATCGAACGATGGTTTTTTCCCAATTCAAAATGTATGGCGAAAGTTCAATATCTCACCACCGAAGACTGAATTTTAAAATTAATATTTGCGCTCGTTAGAATTGAGACTGATTAGGGGTTCGACAGTGGCGGATCAGGGAGCGAGGCGAGCGACCAGGACTAAAAGGAGACCTCCGTTGAGCCTCATTTCCTATCTAATCAAGCATTTTCAAGTTTTGAATTCAAAATTCGAACGGTCACTGAAAGTAAATACTTGAAATTTGAAAATATGGGGCCCACTCAGTGCCCTTAGGGGAAGGTCCAGTTCCAATTTTAATATAAAAAATAGATCCTCAACATGATATCATTTACAAACAATCATAGTAAAGATATTGGGAACATGGATATCATATAGGGAGAAATTTGAAAATAGATAGGAATTGACTACAAAGAATTCTAATTGGGCAAATTAGTACAAAGAATTCTAATTGGGTAAGTTAATACAAAGAATTCTAATTGGGTAAATTAGTATATTTTACCAAAAAAATAATTAGATTTGAGGAACCTAAGTAAAAAATTTTCAAACAATACCTAAACTACCCCCCTTTTTCTGCTTCCAAAGTGTTTTTGGTGAGCGTTCTTGTATGTTTTTTTAATTAAGTTGTATTTAATGCACCACTAAAATACACGTGTTTGAGGGTGGAGGAGGGATGCATCATACCTACCTGTTTGGAGGTGGAGAAAATATTGGGACTTGTCTGGAGATGATTGTTGGACGATAAGGAAACGACAAAAATCTAATGATTGGTAGCAATATGAGAGCGACGAAGAAGCAGAAGAAAACACAGTACAGTGGATGAGTGAATGCATACGAATGGATATGAAACTCGTGCACTTTTGGCTTTTAAGAACACACACGTACACAGTGATAGTGAAAAAGGAACAAGAAATTTGTAGCGATGTGTCCGAAAGAGACAACAATAACAGGCACCACAGAAAGTTTTTTGACAGGCAAAGATTGCTCAAGTGAAAATCGCATCTTTACAAGGCTACAGTGAAATAATGCAAAATACTTTCTACTTGCTTATTAACCACTCTAAATGAAGGTTGCAATTCATACAAATAAATCAAAACATACAAGGTCCATGACAAATTCTCGATCAAATAAATTTATCAATTGAGAAAGAACACCAGATGTAAAAACTAATTCCTACAAACCAGGCAAACACAAACGATGATCTATTGAAGTAGCATTTATCGAGTATTTATTAATTTAGTTTTACTACTATAATCTTGATTTGTCTCGTATCCAGCATTTTCACATTTATTACAAACTTCAGATCTAATATTGATATGTAAGAAAAGCACACACAAAAAAATACAAGATTGCTCATCTAAAATACTACGAAAGTAGAAAAATGGGTAGTTTAGGTATTGTTTGAAAAAAATTCACTTAGGTTTCTCAAATACAATTAATTTTTGGTCAAATGTACTAAATGACTCAATTAGAATTATTTGTACCCACTTCCCATTTATTTTCAAATAAAGCTCCAAAAACATACCTCTACCTATTATATACCATTTTACTTTGAATCTAATCCTTAAAAAAATGTATTAATATTTAAGTGTTCATAAAAAATAAAAATTATAAAATTAATAAAATTATAACAATTTCTTATTAATAAAAAAAATAAAAAATATAAAAGTTACCCAATTTTCAAGTTAGAAATTTATAAAAAATATATTTTATAGAATTACAAAAAATATAAAATTTATAAAATTTCAAAATTATAAATTTAAAATATAAAATTTATAAAATTCATAAAAAATGAGTAACTAAATAATTTGAAAAAACTATCCAAATTACTAAAAATATAATATTATAAAAAATTAATACAATTTATCAAGTTATAAATTTAAATTAATTATAAAAATTTAAAACTATAAAAATCATTAAAAAAAATATTAAAATATAAAAGTTTAAATGACAAAAATTACAAAAAAAAATCACAAAAGATAAAATTATTTAATTGTCAATTTAAAATAATTAGAAAAATTATCTAACTATAAAATCTAAATAATCATAAAAAATAGATAAAATAAAATAAATAATTTATAAAATTTATTATTTTTTATAAAAAAATTATGAATTTTGAACATGACATGCCACTCTTTTTTATTGATAACATACAAATGTGGGCCATATTTCTTGAGGGTTATTTTTCTTATATAATAATTAATCAACATAAAATATACCAAAATACATTTGTGAGCCATATTTTTTGAGGGTTATTTTTCTTATATAATAATTAATCAACATAAATATATACCAAAATACAAATGTGGACCATATTTATTGAGGGTTATTTTTCTTATATAAAATTCAATCAACCTAAAATATACCAAAATACAAATATTTTTGGATTGAGTGCAATATTTATTTTTTTTTTTTTTTTGGGATTAAGGTATGTGAAAACATAATTTTTCAATTATTACTTATGACATATGCATTTGGAGAAAAGTAGATCTTAGGCAATAGCTCAAAATAGCCTTCTATAACCTATTAGCTCCAAATTGATCATGCCAATTTTTAAATATCATTTGGAGAGACTAGATCATACGGATAAAATATATAAAAACACTTTATACCTTTCATTTCTCTCTCACATATATTTTATGTCATCTTCCTATTATTCATACAATTAATGATGATCTCATGACAACCTTTTATGTGGAATATATATAACCAAAAAGCTAGATTTCCTTTTATTAAGGTGTCCTTGAAATAAGGTATCAACATTGGTTTGTTTCTTGTCATGGAAGAATTTACGTTGTTCAAGTCTCTAGGTTGACTGTAAATTTCTTCTGCTTGGTTCAGCTCATTGATCTAAAATTCCTCAAGACTGAATCTTGTTCATCTTAGTTTATTTCTTGAGTTTGGTACTGATTATACTAGGCTATATAGAAAATGTGAGTTTTAGGGATGACTAAATGACTTGGATTGAAATTACACCTCTACCTCTTTAATTGTAAGTTATAAGTGTAATATTAGAGAATAAATATTTAAAAATTAGTCAAATAAAAATAAAATATCTAATATGTGACTTTAACATTAAGTCATGAGGAAAAGAAAATTGGGGTGCGATTGATGGCATCAATATCTCAAAATTGTGATTATTCCTAATATTTATGATCTATAATTCAGAAGAAAAATAAAATTAAAAAATATGTACAATAGGATTATCAATTGGATAAAATAAATGATAATGTAAAAAGTTGTATATAGTAGAAGAATATCTGCTATGTTACAAAAATATATATTATAAAATAATTATTAGATAAATCATACTTAATGGTTTAGAATAGCAAGTTGATACAAGACCTAGTATAGAATATATTGTCACAATATAGATACTTATTATCAATCTATGGCACAACTCATAATGATAAAATTAAAAAAAAATATTTAGAAATTATATAGATATCATACCTATAAAAATTAAAATTAGAAAAAGGTATCAAACATAGTTTTGACATATGAAGAAGAGACCACATGTCTCCAATTAAAATATTTAAATTATTAATTTAGTATAGAATATAGAAGAAGAGTTATATCATAAAAACATAGATGAAAATGAATAGAGGAATATATTTGAGTTAAATTAATGTAAAGATTTGTGTGATACTATTATTACATAAAAAACTAAAATTTATAAATGCTTGATCTCGTTCATATTGAAAATTTACTTTGATGGTGATGTTAAGTACTTGCAAGTAGCATAATCAATAGACAATAAATTACTAAGATAATTCAAATGGTGGAAAGATTTTTTGAAAAAACATTACAAAAACTTTGCTTGTCACAAACTTGTTTCAAGTAATAATTATTTATCATAATAAACTTGGTTACTTTTTCTCCAAAGGGCAAGAAAAACACATCTAATGTACATCAATTCCCAAGTTTTTTTCTTATTGGCTTTGGAATGCTCTACTCATTTATTATATCCAATTAGAATTGTATATACAATCAGACTATTGTGCTTCATTCCACATAGTTGTACCTTATATGAATTAAAGTTAGTTCTTAGTCTCACAAGGAAAACTCAACCAAACCACAACTCTTAGCCTGCCATAATTGAGTCAATGAAACACATGTAATCACCTAAAATCATTTTAAGCACATGAATTTGAATCAATCTAAAATATAAATTGACTAGATATTCAATAAAGAGATATGTCTAAACCTTTTGTTTTATTAACTATTAAGATGATTGATTATGATTTTTCAATATAAATAAAAGGAAAAAATTATGGTGCTATCTAAATAATGAACTTTTTAAGTTACTTGAAACAAAGTAGTAAATGCTTGTGTTGTAGCTCCTATCAACCCTTTGAATGGTGTGTTTAATATCAGTAATGCTTCATTTGACCTTCAACATTACCTTATAGCAAAAGAGCATACAATAACTAGTAAGTGTGTATCAATTACAAACTAATACTAAAAGAATTATGTATTTATTAGAGCAAGATAGCATAAAAAACCCATGAGAATTCCATTGTTATAAATGTTTAAAAAAACAAAAACAAAACTATTTACAAAGAATCAAAAAACAATAACATTAAAATCAACTTTTTTAAGTTTCACACTTTAATTAATATTACATATGTCAATTTACCTCTATATTATTACATATTTTTTACATAGCAATTTTGAAGTGGCAATCTATCTAAAACTTTTGTCTATTGTGGCACTCTTTGAAGTATCACAAGATTTAAATATTTAATCTAGATAACTATTTCTATGTGTACCACACTGTCAATTACTATTTTAATTAAAATTATCATTAAAAATGGACTATCAGTGTTACATGATGAAGTAGTTTTTAGTGATATGTCCCAGGTCAATGATATAATTATTGTCACTATACACTTTATTTAAAAAAGGGATTGTATTATTGTCAATATACATGACTTTATAGTAAAACCATAAAGGTTAAAAAGTGTATTTTTAAAAGTACCTAATTACTTAATTGTAGTAAAATAATAATGAATTAAGACTATTATAAAGTATAAATGATGATTATGTTTTACTAATTATGGATATATGATTTTAAGTCAACTCATAGATACTTATTGAAGAATAATATACTAGACTAACCTGTACTGAGAATTTTACATGAATTAAATGTCATAAGTAGTTCTTATATAGTAATATTTTGATATAGTCAAATGTCATCCATGATATGGTGATAATATATAATGTTCTGACATAGCCAGATATCCTTAGACCCAAATTTACAATGATTCCTATATGAGAAACATTATGTTTTGACACAACTAAATATCATTTATAATAGGGTGATCATACATGATGTGATTAGATATAGATTAGATCATGTGGAGGGATATATGTGAATAAGATGAAATTTATCCCTCTTTTTGAGAAAGATATCTCTGGCATTCTACAAGTGAGACCACAAATGTATGGTCATGCTAAGATAAATTAATAAGTGGTTATTAATGTCATATTCTCTATTAGCCTACTTTAAATCAAGAAACATAATTGAACTATATAAGAGTAACTTAATTAATGCTTTATGTTCACTTAATACATCATGTGACAAAAGATTTATAACATTGATTTTTAATTACATTATGTTTGATAATCACAAAACTTAGGTAGTCTTTATCTCATGCTAGAGGTTGTTAATAATTTATGACGCCAAAAAAAGTTTTATGCTCACAATCAAACTATGATTGATAGTGAGCGTGAGATATCTATATTAGAGTTTGGTTGTATTCTTTAATCATCAATAAAAGCTTTAAAGCTTTCCTTTAGTATTCTTCTTTGAAAAAGTGTGAGATGCTCCTTTATTTTAAAGAGTAGTTTTTATTTTCTTGATTAATTAGAATTTGGTTCTCTAATTTTCTCAATATTTGGTATAGAAGAAGGTTGTGATATCTTTATGATATTCTTGAGTATGCTTTGTGGCTGCAATACTATTTAATTTTCTACATCAAAAAAAGAATCTTTTTAGGTTGGTTTTTTTTTAGAAATAGATTGTTATAAACAAAATGGCTGATCTTCAAGTCATTGGAGGAATCAAGAAGTTTAATTACCAAAACTACAATACATGGTCAATGTATATGTGTCTTACCTAGTAGGTGAATACTTGTGGAAAGTTATTGGTGGTGATGAAACTACACAACTAATAGTGAAAAACATAAATGGCATATTGAAAAATTGGAAGATTAAAATATGCAAACCAATATTTTCCTTTGAAAACAATAATTGAAAAAGAAATAATGAAACACATTTAAGGTGCCAAGACAAAAAAAAGGCATGAGATACTTCTAAACATCCTTTTCAAAGAAGAATGATACAAGATGTTAGGAAATTTTGCTTCTAACGATTGTGATTTTAGAGATTCAGAAAAAGAGAACAACAAAAGATGACAACAAATGATATATATATATCCATAATCACAATCCAACAGAACCATGACAGAATCAATACCACAAAAAAAACCACAACAGAACACAAAAAATAACATGGTTCACTAGTCATTCAACACGACTAGCTACATCAACCAGAAAAATATGTATACGTCTACAGATTATAACCAAACAGAATGTTCTTATAGTATGTGCACAGAAGTAATTACGATGAAAATCATGCAAAGAGGAGAAAAAATGAAAATGAACAGTTCCACACCAAAATTACAACCGCCAAAAAAAAGAAATAAATAACAATTTATATCAATAACGGTGTGGGTCAGATCACTTGGATGGACCGGGTTCTACTCCAAAAATTTCTTTAGAGCTATTTATGCATTCCCAACATTTCAATATCTTATTTATTGCACTTACAAAATATTGAAACAGAAAACCATTTTGGTTATAAAAAAAGTTTATCAAAACAAAATTTATATACAACACAAGACTATAGCTTATCAAGAAATAACTATTATTAAGGATGCAACACCATATAATGATAAGTTAATACTTTTATAAGATGAAATCATTATGCCAAAAAAGTTTAGAGTTAGACCCAAAAGCACCTATTGGAGTAACCATGATAAGAGAATAATTATGTATGGTTTAAGACTCAAGTATCGAGGGTTTGTTGGCATTGCATAAGGATAGCCAATACAACCATCTCTTATTGAGTTTGAAAATTTGTTGGCCATCAAGAAGAAATAACTAAGTAAATGAGTGATATCTTACTAAAGAATAAAGAAAATCACTTTGCACCAACAAAGGTGAGTTAGATTCAAGAAATATGATTGTGGTATATTAAAAATAGATGATGATAAGATTAAAAAAATGAATGGCTCTCATCAAAGGAAAGATTTAATGAATCAAGATAATAGTTGAATGTACGGTGACAATTATTAAAACTACAGAAAGATGGATCACATGAAAAAAAAAGTATTAAGGCAAGAAAAACATTTTAAAAGCAATGTTACTACTTCAAGTTCTAATGAGAATAATAAAAATTATTGGGTTGACTTATCATGATTCACTAAAGAAGAATAAGAACTAGATCTTATTACAGTAACAATCAAAAAGATTAACTATGAAAATAATTGGATCATAAAGCTCAAGATGCTCAAATCACATAATTGGTGATAGAAATAAGTTGCAAAATTTGTTAGGGTATAAGGGAAATTATATGGTGGTAAAGAATAATAACTCAAGGTTACCAATAACCCATTTTGGCAAAATTATAATTACACTTGGGTATGGTTTTAGTTAGGTTCAATTTCAAGGTGTCTACCATCTCCTAAGAAAGAAAAAGAATTTATTATCTATGTTTTTAACTAACATCATTAGACCATTATGTCCTATTTGAACCACAATATAAGAAAAAATGAGATAATATTGAGATCCCAAGATCTTAGAAAACCCAATTATGGAGGGACTGATGATTGGAGTCTATGTACATGATGTTAGTGGAGACTATATTCATAGACAAGATAAGAAAAAAATGAGATAATATATTTGTAGCACATGTGGTTAGATCATGTTAGTTATTCAAAACCAAGTGTGATAGTAAAGAAGTCAATACTATAAAGACTTCCTCAACTGAACATATGAATTGATGTGGTGTGTGTTGTATAACAATATGTACACATATTGTTATACATCTTATTTTTCATATGTATAGGTATAGATATATTTATACAACATATGAAGAAGTATAAAAAAAGATGATGATGAGTTATGTGATTATATTATAAATGATAGTTCATATAATTTTATATATGTATATATATAGTTATGTATAGGTATAGGTATAGATATAGTTAACTACATTTTTATATACTAATATATAAAAATGTATATTAAATATATGTTGTAAATTATATATTTAAATATAGTTATGTATACAGTTTTTATAGTTATACATACAATAAGATACAATTATTTATAGTTATATGTTATTATACATATAGTATTTCTAGTTATATATAGTTAAACATATAGTTATATATAAATATATTTATACAAGTAGTTATAAGTAGTTATACATAAATAGATACAAAGTTATAAACAAATATATAGATTTACATATATGTATACATATATGTATACATAGTTACAAATATAGTTATATTTAATTATATAGAGTTTTATATAGGTATACAAATATTTATATATAGGTATACACATATAGTTAAACATAATGTTGTATGTTGTTATACATGTAATTATAAATATTTTTACATGTGGTTATATATATAGTTACCCATATAGTTATACTTTTATTTATACATGTAGGTATATATATTTTTTCATATAATTTTATATATTTATACATATAGTTATGTATAGATATAGATATAGTTAAATATATTTTTATATACTAATATATACAAATGTATGTTAAATATTTGTTGTAAATTATATATTTAAATATATTTATGTATAACATTTTTATAGTTATATATATAGTAAGATATAATTATTTATAGTTATATGTTATTATACATATGGTATATATAGTTATAAATAGTTATATATAGTTAAACATATAGTTATATATAGATATATTTATACAAGTAGTTATAAGCAGTTATACATAATGATATGAATTGAGTAGAATACATTTTTGATTCATTACGTAGAATAACTAAATCAGCTAACATGATAAAGTCTCATCTAAGAAAAACTATAGATGTATATATTTAATATGTACTGTTAGGTTGTGGTTATCATGTTTCTTAACCTACATTTTCTCTTCATATCAAGACTCATATTTTGTGTTCAGTGGAACACTCACATTAGGCTTATCATCATATCAAAATACATCATAAAATATAATTTATAAGGATATGCCTCGAATGACTCCTAAAGTATAGAAAAATGCATGGATGGGCTTTAAAGAAAATAATTTAGAGAGTTATTCAATATTTATATGTTCACATTTTCATTTCAAGGTATTATTTTATCTTATATAATTGTAATATATCATTTGGTATATAAAGATAGTCCAAAATATCATCATTACCTCCACTTAGCTTGAATTAATTATATAAATTTTATTTTCAATTCAATTTTATCATGAACACAATGTTATGTTAAAATATGCTAAAGAACGTCATCATTTATAATCCTAACAAATGTCAATTTTAATCATCACAATTAGTTTATTTCATCTTCACCTTTACAAATTAGAGAAATTAGAGCTATATTATATTACATTATTAAACCATATTAAGCATTTAACTTTTTATTTTGAATACACGTGCATATTAGTTTCTATTTTGAACAAATTATAAGTGATCATATATATTCTTAACCAATATCATGATGAAAATCAGCAATTACAAATAAAAACAAGGCTAAAGTGTGACATCGATATAGAGAATATACATAAACATATAGTTTAGTAGCAGATATAACAGATGAAGCATTTTAGATTACTACAAACCCTCTTCCAATCTCTAAGAATTTTCAAATGGCCGACAAGTTCAAGTTTATCCTCTGGTTATTTTTCGTTGCAGTGAGTTGTCACTCCACGGCCACAGTGAGAACACTCAATGAAGGATCGAGGTCCACGCTCGTTGTTCGATTTAAACTAGAAGATGAATCATTGAATTGCTGGGATTCCTTGTTTGAGCTTATAAAGTGCACAAGAGAGATCATTCTCTTTTTCATCAATGGGATGAATCATTGATTTGCATAATTTCTGAGCAATGTTAGCCTGGCATTATTGACACCCTTGGGTTTACTTAGGAAGAAGGAGACTTGCTAGAAGGCTAATGCGGTAGCACTGATTTATCTCTTTCATCCTCAGAGTTCAATAAAACTAGCATGATGCAAATTGCTTCCAATCCTTAAAGATCAATTTTTTTTTCATGGGTATGACATGACTATGGCGATGCATCAATGTTGTGCAGCGTTCGTGGTTCCCGAACCCTAGCCATATGTTTCTATGGACATTCGTGACTTATGTTTCATTTTGAATATGTCGGAGTCAAAGAGAGAGGCTGATGGAGAAAGTTAGAGACTTAGAGTTGTCTATAATTATTAAGTTTATTACTGTTTTATTAGGTTTTAAAATTTCATTAATGTTTTAATTTTTAATTATCAAAACATTTTATATACAATAAATATATATAAAACATAAATATATAAACATTTTTTAAGTAGCAAGACACACATGAAAAACACTTTTCAATTTTTAATTATCAAATTAATTAAACAATAAATATATAAACAATTTCAAAAAATAGATGTTTGGCTTTCCAAATAGAAAAACAAATCAAATGGCTTTAAAATATGTAAACTTAATATAGCAAGGTACACATGAAAAGATTATTGGTCTTCATGCCACTTTCCTAAGAATTATAAAAACTCTATATTAATAAATATATTAAGTTTATAAATTTTTAAGAATTCATATTAATTTTTATAATGATAATATGAAATAATTTTAAATGCATAAAATTTCATATTATTTAATATAATTTATAATTTATAAAATTCTAAAAATTACTTAAAGTGAGATGATTATTAAAAAAAATTATATTAATTAAATTTAATAAAGACGGAATATTAAAAGTTAATAGTATAAATTTAACTCAATTATTTAGTTCTTATAAATTTCAGTAGTGGCAAATATCTTTGTATTTATCTTTAAATATCAATATATTTTCATTTAAATATTATGAAAAATTAAATTTTTTTTTATAATTCAAAAATTTCAAATTTTTTTGTAATTATTTTTTAAAAAAATTCTTTTAGGCATAAAACTATTTTTTATACTTAAAAATATATTAATATTTACAAGTTTTTATGTTAATTATGATATTTTTGCAAATATATTATAAAAAATTTTTTAAATAATGTTATTGTAGTCTTTATTAATAGTTATTGTAGTCTTTATTAATATTAATTTTTTTGTATTTATATATTTTTAAAATTATTTATTTATAATGACCTATTTTTATAATTATATGAAGAGAATATGTCTTTCAAAGATCGCTCATCTATAGACGACCATGGCATACGTACATTTAATACAAAATTAAATAAAATACTAAAACAAAAAATATATAAAAAAAATTAAATCATTAAAGATTAGTGACAAAAATTATCTCCGACCCAAATAGTTAGGTAAAAATTTTATCTAAATGGATATATTTTGTGAAAAATAAAATTTAAAAAATAATCGCTTGTAATAAAATATAAAATAGTAAAAAAAGTTCCAAATAATTATTTAGTGATGGATTTTTTCTCGATCTAATTAGCTAGGAAAAATCTGTCTTTAAATCCATCCATTAAATCCGTTGCTAAATCTAGTCATTAAATCCATCGCTAAATTCAGCCTTTAAATCTGTTGCTAAATCCATCAATAAATCCCTCGCTAAATTCATCTCTTTCCTTTTTGCGGAAATCTACGAATATATTAACGACGAAATTATTTCAATCGAAAATTTCGTCGCCAATTTGTCACTAATCCATCACAAATTTGTGTTTCGGTGTGGGGTAGAAAATCTCTTGCTATTCCCTAGCTAATTCCTCCCAATTTAGCTAGGGATTTTTCCATAGCTAAATTTCCCTAGCTAAACTGACATTTTCTTGTAGTCGAATAAGAAGAAAAGAAAAAGTAGACAAAGTAAAAGCAAAAGAAGAATATTAAGTAGAAGAAGTAGTAGTAGGAGTGATAGATGAAAAAGAAAAAGAAGAATGTGAAGAATGAGAAGAATGAAAAAAAGGAGAAGAATAATAAGAAAAAATAAGAAAAAGATAATGATGAATAAGAAAAAAGAGTAGAAGAAGAAGAACGGGAAAAAGAAGTAGAAATAGAAGAAGAAGAACAGGAAAAAGAAGTAGAAATAAAAGAATAAGAAAAGAAAAATGAAAACAAAAATTAAAGAAGAAGAAGAAGAAGAATAATAATAATAATAATAATAATAGGAAAGAGAGAAAGAAGAAGAATAAGAAGAAAAAGAAAAAGCAGGTGAAGAAGAAGAAGAAGTAGTAAAAGAAGATGATGAAAATGTAGAATAAGAAAATGTACAAGAAGAATAAGAAGAAGATGAAAAAAAGGGGGGGAGATTTAGAATATGACGATGAAGAAAGGAGAAGGGGGTGTTGAAAAAATAAAGTGAAAAAGTAGAAGAAGAAAGAAAAAAGAAAAAAGAATAAGAGGATGAAGGAGAAGCAAAATAAGAACAAGAACAAAAAGAAGAACAAAAAAAAGGAAAAGCATTTGAAAGGGAAGAAAAATAAAAATAATATGAGGTAGAATAAGAAAAGGAATAAAACGAAGAAAAAATGGATGAAGTAGAGGAAGAATAAAAATACAAATAGGAAGTAGAAGATGTAGAAGGATAAGAAGAGGAAGAATAAGTAGAAGAAGAAGAGGAGTAAGATGAAGAAGAATAAGAAGATGATGATGATGATGATGATGATGAAGTTGAAGAAGAAAAAGGAGTAAGATGAAGAAGAAGGAAGAAGAAGAAGAAGAAGACAAGAAAGAAAAAGAAAAAGTAAGAAAAGTAAGAGGAATAGAAAGAAGAAGAACAATAAGAATAAGAGGAAGATGAAGATGATGAAGAAGGAAGATAAAAAGAAAAAGAAGAATAAGAGTAAGAAGAAGTTGAATAAGAAGAAGAAGAGGAGGAGGAGGATGAGAAGAGGAAGAAGAGGTAGAAGAAGATGATAATGATGAAGAATAATAACAAGGAGAATAAGAAGAAAAAGAAGAAGCATAAAAAAAGAACAAGAATAGAAGAAAAAGAAGAAGAACTCGAAGAACAAATAAAATATGAAAAGGTGGAATAAGAAGAAGAAGAAAAAAGAAAAGAAATAAAAAGAATTATAATAATAAGAATAAGAAAAAAAAAGAAGACAAGGGGAAGAATATGAAGAATAAGAAGATGAAGAACAAGAATAAAAAAAAGAGGCAGATTAGGAGGAGGATGGGGTAGAAGAACAAGAAAAATAAAAAGAAATGATAAAATTTAAAAAGAATGATCAAGAAAAAGAAGAAGAAGATGATGATGATGAAGAAGTGAAGATTAAGAAGACAATGAATAAGAAGAAGTTGAAAATGAGGGGGAAGAAGAATCAAAAGAAGAAGAAGAAAAGGAAGAAGTACACGAATAAATTAATTATGATGATGATGATAACGAAGAAGGAGGAGAGAAAGAAAAAGAAAAGAAGAAGAGAAAAAAATAAGAAAAGAATAATAAGAGGAACAACAACCAAAAGAGTCAAATGAAGAAAAATTGAAAGAAGAAAAAGAAGAAGAAGAAGAAGAAGAAGAAGAAGAAGAAGAAGAAGAAAAGGAGAAAGTAGAAGAAGAGAGAAAGAAAAAAAAAGTAGAAAAAGAAGAAATAAAAAAAAGAGGAATACGTGAATAAATAAAAATAATATGAAGAAGAATAATAATAATAATAATAATAATAAATAGGAGGAGGAGGAAGAAGATAAAGAAAAAGAAGAAAAAGAAAAGGCATAAAAGAAAGAATAATAATAAAAAGAGAAAGAAGAAGAAGAATAGGAAGAAGTTGTAAATGAAGAGGATGATGAAGAAGAATAAAAAGAAAAAGGAATAGAAGAATAAAAAGAAGAAGTGAAAGAAATAGAAGAAGAAGAAAAAAAAAGAGGAGGATGAAAAAGAAAAAAAAGAATTACAAGAAGATAAAAAATTAGAAGTAGAAAGAGAATGATGATAAAGAAAAAGAAGGGGGGGGGTGGAGATAAAACGAAAGATGTAGAAGAAAATGACTAGGAGGGGTGATAAGAAGAAGAAGAAGAGGAGGAAGAGGGGGAAGAAAAAAAAATGAAGAATAAAAAAGAAGTACAAGAAGCAGAAGAAGAAGATGATGATGATGAAGAAAATGAAGAACACGAAGAATAAGAAAAACATGAAGAAGATGAACTAGAAGAAGAAGACAACGAAGAAGAAGATGATGAAGAAAAAGTATAAGAAAAAGAAAAAGAAAAGGAGGATAACATGGAGAAGAAAGAGGAGGAGGAGGTGGTGGAGAAGAAGATAAAAAGAAGAATAAAAAGAAAAGGGGGAATAATAGGAAGAAGAAGATAAATAAGATGAAGGAAATGAAGTAGATGAAGTAGATGAAAAAGAAGAAGATGATGAAGAAGAAGAATAAATAGGAAAACAAAAGAATATGAAATTGAAAACAAGTAGAAAAAGAAGATGAATGATAAGAAGACGAAGAAGAAGAAGAAGAAGAAGAAGAAAAAGTGATAGAACAAAAATAAGAGGAAGGCGAATAAGAAGAAGAAGAGTAAGAAGAAGAGGAAAAAGTAGAAGAAGAAGTAGAAGAATGAGGGGAAGAAGCATAAAATTAAGAAGAAGAAGAATAGCAAGAAGAGAAAGTGGAAGAAAAATAATTAGAAGAAAAAAAACAAGGCAAAATAGAAGAAAAAAATAAAAGAAAGAAGAACAAGAAGAAGCATAAGAAGTATAAGAATAAGAAGAAGTAGAAGAAGAAGAAAAAACAAAGAATTAAAAGAAAAAGAATAATAAAAATATAAGAAGAAGAATAATAATAATAAAAATAAGAATAAGATGAAGATGCATAACATAAGAAGTAGTAGAAGAAGAAAAAGAAGAAAAAGAAAATAATAAAAAAAAGATGATAAAAAATAATAAGTTAAAGGGGAAGAGGTAAAGAGGATGAAGAAAAAAAGAAGAACAAGAAAAATAAGAAAAGCTAAAACAAGAAGAATAAGATGATGATGATGATGTGGGAGAAAAAGAAGAGATGAAAATGAGTTAAAATAAAAATAAAAAGAAGAGATAATAATGAGTTAAAATAAGAATAAAAAGAAGAGATGAAAATGAGTTAAAATAAGAAAAAAAAAACAGAAGAAGAACAAGAAGAAGAAATGGAAGAAGAACAAGAAGAAGAAATGGAAGAAGTAAAAGAGTAAGAACAAAAAAAATTAGATAACAAAAAGAAATATAACAAGAAAACAAAAATAAAGAGAGGAAGAAAGTGAATAAGAGGAAGAACAAGATGAGGAGGAAGAAGAAAGAAGAATAAGAATAACAACCAGAAAAAGACAAAGAAGAGGAAAGAGAAAAAGAATAATACGAAGAAGAGTAAGAAGAATAAAAAAGAGAGAATTAAGAAGAACAAGAAAAATTGTAAGAAAACTAAGAAGACAAAAAATTTTAAGAAAAAAAAAGAAAAAGAAAAAGAAGAAGAAGAAGAATTGAAAGAAGAAAAAGAAGAATATGAAGAAGAAAAACAAAAGGAATAAAAAGATTAACAAGAAGAAGAAGAAGAAGATGATGATGATGATAACAAAATTTTTAAGAAGAAGAAGATCAGAGAACAAGAAGAAGAGAAAGAAAAAGTTAATGAAAAGGAAAAGAAGAATAAGAAGAAGAAAAAAGAATAAGAGGATGAGCAAGAAGAAGAAGAAGAAATAAAAAATAATAAAAATAATAATAATATGAAGAAAAAAAACAAGATGATGAAGAAATAGAAGAAGAATACAAAGAATTAAAATAAAAAGAAGTAGAAGAAAAAAAAGCTAGAGGTAGCAGAGAATAAAAACAATATGAAAATTAAAATGAAAAAGAATAAAAAAAAATGAAGTAGAGGAAGTTAAAGAGCAAGATGAGGAGGAAGAAGAAGAAGAAGAATAATAATAATAATAATAATAATAATAATACGAAGTATAAAAAAAATTTAAAGAAGAAGAAGAAGAAGTTGTAGTAGAAGGTGGAGGTGGAGGAGGAGAAGGAGGGGAGAAGAAGAAGAAGAAGAAGAAGAAGAGAAAGAAGAAGAATAAGAAAAAAAATGAGATTAAGAATAAGAAGAAGATGATTAAAATGATGATGAAGAATAATAATAATAATAAGAATAAGAGGAAGATGAAAAGAAAAAGAAGTAGAAGGGGTAGCTGAAGGAGGAGTAGGGGAGGAGAAAAAGAAGAAGAATAAGACGAGGAAGTAGAATAAGAAGATGAGGAAGAAGAAGAAGAAGTAGTAGTAGTAAAAGAAGAAGAAGAAGTAGTAGTAAAAGAAGAAGAAGAAGAAGAAGAACAAGTATAAGAGGAAGAACAAGAATACATAGAAGAAAAAGAAGAATAACAAGAGAAAGAAGAAGCAAAAGAGTAAGAACAACTAGAAAAAATAAGAAGTAGATGTTGAATAGGAAGAATAAAAAGAGGAACAAGAAGAATAAAAAGAAGATGAAGAATAATAATAAAAGGAAGAATAAGAAAATGAATAATTAAAAAAAGTAAGAGGAGCAGAAAATGAAAAAGAAGAAGAAGAAAAGGAGGAGGAAAAATAGAAGAAGTAGAAGAAAAGAAAGAAAATAAGTAGAATAATAATAATAATAATAACACGTAGAAAAATGACCAGAGAAAGAGGTAAAAGAAAAAGAAGAAGAAGAATAATAATAATAATAAAAGGAAGGAAAAAAAAAACAAATAAGTAGAAGAAGAAGAAGAACAACAAGAACAATAAAAAGGAGGAAAAAAGAAAAAGAAGAATTAGTAGAAGAATAAAGTGAATTCGAAGAAGAAGAATAAGATTAAAAATATGAAGATTCAAAAAAAGAAGAAACAAAGAGGAACGAGAAGAATAAAAAGAAGAAAAATGAAAACAAGATGAAAAATAAGAACAAGAAGAAGAAAAAGTTAAATGAGGAGGAGGAGTAGAAAAAGAAGAATGAGAAGGAGGAGAAGAAGAAGAAGTCATAAAAAAAGAAAAAGATAAATAAATAACATGTATACAAAAAAAGATCATTAGGAGGAAGAGGAAGAAGAAGAAAAACTAGTAAAACGATAATAAAAAAAAGGAAGAAGAATAAAAATATGAGAAGGAAGAAGAATAATAAGAGGAGGAGGAGGAGGAGCATGAAGAAAAGGATTAAGAAGAAGATGAAGTAGTAAAGGAAGAAGAAGAACAAGATGAAAAAAAAATGTATAAGAAGAATATGATGATGATGATTCGTAAGAAGAAGAATAGGAAAAGAAAAATAATAAGAAGAATAAGAAAAGAAAAGATGTAGAAGAAGGAGTAGAAGAATAAAAAGATGAGCAAAAATAAAAAGAAGAAGAAGAATAGGAGAAAGAAAAGGAACAATAAGAAGATGATTATAATGATAATGAAAAAGCGAAAGAAAATAAAGAAGAAAAAGAAAAAGAAAAAGATGAGGAAGAAGAGGAAGAAGAAGAAGTGGAAGATGGGAAGAAGATGATGATGACAAAGAAGAGGAAGAGGAAAAAGAAAAAGAAAAAGAAAAAGAAAAATAAGAAGAAAAAAAGAAGAAGAAGACTAAGAAGAATGAGAATAAGAATAAGAAGAAGAAGAATAAGAAGAAGTATGAAAATAAGGAAAACAAAAAAATAGAAGAAGAAGCGGAAGTAGAAGTAAACGAGGAATAAAAAATTAAAAAGGGGAAAAAGTAGAATGAGAAGTAAGGTGAGGAGGAGGAGGAGGAGATGGAGAACAAGAAGAAAAAAAAGAAGAATAGAAATAATAAAAAAAGAAGAAAAAGAGTTGAAGAAGAAGAAAAAAAGTTGAAGAAGAAGAAAAAAAGTTGAAGAAGAAGAAAAAGTGGAAGAAAAAAAAATAAAATGAAAGAGGTAGAAAAAGAAGTGAAAGAGAAAGAATAAGAATAAGAGAAAGATAAAGAAGAAGAAGAGGGAAAAAAATAAAATGAAGAGGAAGAAGAAGAATAAAAATAAAAAGAAGAATAAGAAAAAAAAGTAGAAGAATAAGGAGAAGAAGAATAAGAAGATGTGGAAAAAGAAAAAGAATAAGAATAAGAAGAAAATGATTATGATGATAATGAAGAAGTGAAAAAAAACAAAAAAAGAAGAAAAATATAAAGAATAGAAGATGAATATGATGAAAAAGAGAAGGAAAATGAGGAAGAAGAAGAAGAAGTAGTAGTAGTAGTAGAAGAGGAAGAAGGGAAAGAAGAAGAAGAAGAGGAAGATGAGAAAAAGAAAAAGAAGAGGAAGATGGGAAAGAAGAAGAGGAAGATGGGAAAGAAGAAGAGGAAGAAGAATATGATGATGAAGAAGAGAAAATCGAAAAAGAAGAAGAAGAAGAAGATTAAGAAGAAGGAGAATAAGATGAAGAAGAACAATATTGAGCAAAAAGTATAAGTTGGGTTGGGCCCCCTGAAGGAAAATTCTCTCTAAACACGGATGGAAGCTTTAATAGGGATACTGGAATAGCGGGAGGAGGTGGGTTAATAAGAGATTCCAAAGGCACAGTTATGAAAGCTTTCTCCTCGGTTAGTGTAGCAGACTCAGCTCTACAATCAGAAATTAGGGCGTTAAGAATAGGTTTAAATTTATGCAAAAAATTAGAATATAAAAGTATTCAAATACAAGTGGACTCGATGTTATTATTTAATTTAGCAATAGGAAGAATTTCTCTTTGGAAATATGAGGAAGAACTAGAAATAATAATTAAGATTATAAAAGATTTAAATGCATCAATAATGCATATATACAGAGAAGCAAATACTCCAGCAGATTATCTCGCGAGGATAGGCTCGGAAAAAGGAGAAATAGAATTCGATGAGGATTCTATGCCAAAAAAATTGAAAGGTCTAGTGAGATTAGATAAGATGGCCTTTTCTTATGTCAGAGTTAGGAAGAGTGGAGGTCGGGTTAGTTTAAAATAAATTTAGACCATAGCTTAGAATAGATAATTTAAAAAAAAAAAGAAGCAAGTAGGTTAACTCAAAACATGGGATTCTAGGATAAGCATAGGTCTTGATTTTCTTTTTCTTCTCAGCAGCACAGCTACATACAAAGTGGCAGAAATCTCAGCCTTGATTGTTAGGTTGTGCACACGAATAGACATGTACCTGGTTCATGTTTTATACTTGTAGGATGAAGATGTTATGATGGTTTTTGGTTTTTAAATGGTTAACTTTGCGAATATTTTATAGGTTAAACAATGCTGTACATAGATATATTCCCCTTGGTAAGATCATATAATAATAAGCTGTTTTTCACGGGTTTATTTGACTGCTGCTCGATTTGTTTATGTCGATAACAACTGATCACCCGGTCCTGTGGGTGATCATCGGGTGCACAGTTTACATGCGTTTGGAGGTGGTTTTTTTTGGCTAAGTTATGTGTTATAATTCTGGTTGAACAAGTTTATATTTCCTGAGAGTTATGCAGAAAGTCTTAGGTCTTGTTGTAGCTCGTTAAAAGCTGTATGGTCAACTCCAATTACAAGGCGCGGCTTGATCGACTTTCAGCTGCTCAACCGGATGCCAATAGGTCGCTTCGCAAGACATTGAGAATATTGAGAATAGAGATGGAGATTGGACCTTGGGCTCCGGGCGTAGGTACGGTAGTTGTCCTCTCCGTCCCCTATTGGAACATAGAAAAAGATCTTTTTTCTTCTTCAGTTAGTACCAATTCAGTGCTATGCATGGTTCCTTGGTCTAGTTTGATCAGGGAAACCGCAGAAAAGGAATATGCTAATGAAGGTTACAGATCAGGAGGTGAGGTTGGTCGTAGATCAGCTGCGAATAGCCATTCTAGAACAATCATTTTGTTTGCTTCATTCTTTGACCGCTCCCCCCCAAAAAACGCGTTTGAGGAGCCCCATCTTTCGTTGGGTTTGGGTAAGGGGAATATCCCTGCTCGGCCTAATCTCGTCCTACATGGCATGGCTATGTCCCTGAGACTAATGCAATCAGTTGCTTCCGTCGCCTGACTTCTCTTTCCATGCATAGGATGTTACAAGTTACAGGTTCGAATAGGATAATCCAGGAAAGCAAACGAATGGAGACAAGAGACTGGTAGCGAACGAAGAAATGATAAATGTTGTATAAGCAGAACAAGGGACAAGGGGAATAGGGTAGACAAGCTATATTGTAGGCGTGCTCGTTTTCTTTGTATATTGCAGGCGCAGGAGCATATAAAAGAAGAAGCTGGACGGTTGGAAACATTCGGTTGGATACATTCGGGAAGCAGGACGTGAACAATACGGCTTTTGGGGAAGATGAGAAACATATGCTACAGGATACGGCTGATAAAATCAAGAAGTTAAATGAAAAGATGGGCCGAAGTTGGTCCGAAAAAATCAAAATGCATAGATGGGCCTGAAAATAAATAAACTAGAGCAAAGCCTCCAGCTTACTTTAGTTTAATTATATAATGAATAAATGTTTAATTAGAAAGTTTTTTTTCAAATTTTTATAGGCTAGCTAATAGGCTTAAGGATAAGATGGGTGTAAGAGGGCTACGGGTAAATGTAGGTTGTAAAAATGGTATTCCTCCGCCGAAAGAGAGGGTAATTAATAATAAAACGAACCTTAAAAAAAGAATAAGATGAAGATGATGATGTTGAAGTGGAAGAACAAGAATAAAAAAAATAGAAGAAGAATCAGAATAGAAGAAGTAAATGAGGAATAAGAAGTAAAAAAAGTGGAAGAAGGAAAATGAAGAGGAGGAGGAGGAGATGGAGAACAAGAAAAAAAAAGAATAATAGAAATAATAAAAAAAGAAGAAAAAAATGGTGGAAAAAGAAGAAAAAGTAAAAGAAAAAAAAGAAAAAAAAGAAAAAAATGAAAGCAGAAGATGAAGAAGAATATGGGGATGAATAAAAAGTGAAGATAAAGAAGAAGAATAAGAGGAAGAAAAAGAAGAAGAAGATGGGAAAAAAGAAAATGAAGAGGATCAAGAAGAAGATGGGAAAAAAGAAAATGAAGAGGATCAAGAAGAAGAAGAAGAAAAAAAAAGAAGTAGAAAAATAAATAAAAGAAAATGATGAGAAAGAAGAAGAAGGAGAAGAAGAGGAAAAAGGTGGAGGGAGCGATGGAGCAGTAGGAAGAGAAGATGAATAAGAAAATCAAAAAGAAGATCAATAAGAAGAAAAGGAGGAAGAAGAAAGAGAAAAATAGGGAGAGGAAGAAGAAGAAAAAGAAGAAGAATAAAAAGAATAACTAGAAGAATAATAAGATGAATAACTAGAAGAAAAATAAAAAGAAGAACCATAAGAGGAAAAGTAAAAAGAAGACTAAGATGTAAAGGATGGGTAAAAAGACAAGGATGATAATGATTATGATGATGATGAAGTAGACAAAGTAGAAGAACATGAAAAATATAAGTAGAAGAAGTAGGAGGAGGAGGAGGAGGAGAACAAGAAAAAGATGAAAAAGAAAAAGATGATGATGATGATGCTAAGAAGAAGAAGAATGAGAAGAAGGAAAAAAAGAAAGAAGAAAAAGAAGAAGGAAAAAAAGAAAACTAAGAAAAAAAAATTAAGAAGAAAAAAAAGAATAAGACGAAGAAGACAAAGAAGATGAGGAAAAAAAAGATAATGAACAAGAAGAAAATGAAAAATAAGAAGAAGATGATGAAAAATAAGAAAAATAAGAAGAATAAGAAGAATAAGAAGAATAAGAAATAGAAGAGGTAAAAGAGGAAGAAGAAGAAGAAAAAAAAACAAAAAAAACAAAAAGAAGAAGAAGAATATAAAAACAACAAAACATACAAAAGAAGAGGAAATTAAGAATATGAATAGAGTAAGAAGAAGAAAAAAATTAAAAAGGGAAAGAAGAATAAGAATAAGATAATGATGATGGTGTAGAAAAACAAAAATAATATGCAAAAAAATTATAAATAGAGGAAGAAGAAGATAATAAAAAAAAGGATAGGGAAAAAGAAGATGATAATGATAATGAAGACAAAGATGAAAAATTTAAAAAAGAAGAATAAGAATAAGAAAAATAAGGATAAGAAGAAGACATGAATGAAAAAGAAAAAGTAGAAAGAAAGAAAAAGAAGAAAAAAAAACAAAAGATGATGGAATGAAGAAGAAGAAAAAGGTGATGATGATGATGAAGTGAAAAAAAGAAAAAAAGAAGATGAAGAAGAAGCAAATAATGATGATAACGACGACAAAGATGAAGAAAAATAATTAGAAATTTTTGATGATTATG